>OZ012735.1:270330180-270765102 GCA_963859935.3 Lathyrus sativus
TAATACCACAGACAATCTTGTGAAAGTAGTGCAACCTTTATACAACGGTTTCTCTGCATCGCTTACCAACCTCTCAAACATCTTGGGATAATCCTGAATATCTTTTTCAAGTGCTTCTGCAATCTCTTCGACTCGATCACAATCATAAGTATCCTTTCCATTGTCATTTGAAGCATACGTCGTATTATCCCCCAGTTGGACATTTTCATTACTTATCTTACCATGTAATGTCCAACATGTATAACTTCGGTCAATTCCATGTTTCATTAAATGAGATTCCAATTGAACTGCATCAATCCGACGCCCATAACAGCAACCTGAGCAAGGACATATGATCCTACTGGGGTCTTTGGCGTGTTCAACAACAAACTTAACGAATTTTGATACCCCATTCTCGTACTCTTTTGACAATCGATTAGAAGACATCTATTTTTTATCCATACTAATTAATTAGGCTAAACTAAACTAAGAAAGCTAAACAAAAACAGCGAATACCTGTAGAGAAATCACCAACTTCTAGAACTACACAGTAGGATTCTTAGAAACGATCACAATCTTGCTCTTCACAGGTAACCCCTATAACAAACCAAATTAATAACATCATCAACACAATAATTCTTGGAAACGATCAAAATTAACAGACATAAATAATTCATTTACTTTCATCAACAACATCAACATCATTAACATCAACACTAACAACATCAACAACAACATTATCGTTTTAACATTAACAACAACATTATCATGAACATTAATAACAACACTAACAACAACAACATTACATTTTCATAACTAATACTTCACTAACCTCTAATTCAATTTAATTGCATCCTAACAACTAACTTTAATAGAATTTCTAACTTTGTTAACTCTGTAACAAATTTCTACATCAAATCCATCAAAGTTATCATTTTAACATCAACAACAACACTAACAACAACAACATTCCATTTTCACTACTAATACTTCACTAACCTCTAATTCAATTTAATTGCATCCTAACAACTAACTTTAATAGAATTTCTAACTTTGTTAACTCTAACAAATTTCTACATGGAATCCATCAACATTATCATTTTAACATCAACAACAACACTAACAACAACAACATTCCATTTTCACAACTAATACTTCACTAACCTCTAATTCAATTTAATTGCATCCTAACACCTAACTTTAATAGAATTTCTAACTTTGTTAACTCTCTAACAAATTTCTACATGGAATCCTTCAACATTATCATTTTAGCATCAACAACAACACTAACAACAATAACATTCCATTTTCACAACTAATACTTCACTAACCTCTAATTCAATTTAATTGCATCCTAATAACTAACTTTAATAGAATTTCTAACTTTGTTAACTCTCTAACAAATTTCTACATGGAATCCATCAACATTTTCATTTTAAATCAACAACAACACTAACAACAACAACATTCCATTTTTACAACTAATACTTCACTAACCTCTAATTCAATTTAATTGCATCCTAACAACTAACATTAATGGAATTTCTAACTTTGTTCACTCTCTAACAAATTTCTACATGAAATCCATCAACATTATCATTTTAACATCAACAACAACACTAACAACAACAACATTTCATTTTCACAACTAATACTTCACTAACCTCTAATTCAATTTAATTGCATCCTAACAACTAACTTTAATTGAATTTCTAACTTTGTTAACTCTCTAACAAATTTCTACATGGAATCCATCAACATTATCATTTTAATATCAACAACAACACTTAAAACAACAACATTCCATTTTCACAACTAATACTTCACTAACGTTTATTTCAATTTAATTGCATCCTAACAACTAACTTTAATAGAATTTCTAACTTTGTTAACTCTCTAACAAATTTCTACATAATATCCATCAACATTATCATTTTAACATCAACAACAATACTAACAACAACAACATTCCATTTTCACAACTAATACTTCACTAACCTCTAATTTAATTTAATTGCATCCTAACAACTAAACTTAATAGAATTTCTAACTTTGTTAACTCTCTAACAAATTTCTACATGGAATCCATCAACATTTTCATTTTAAATCAACAACAAAACTAACAACAACAACATTCCATTTTCACAACTAATACTTCACTATCCTCTAATTCAATTTAATTGCATCCTAACAACTAACTTTAATAGAATTTCTAACTTTGTTAACTCTCTAACAAATTTCTACATGGAATCCATCAACATTATCATTTTAACATCAACAACAACACTAACAACAACAATATTCTATTTTCACAACTAATACTTCACTAACCTCTAATTCAATTTAATTGCATCCTAACAACTAACTTCAATTGAATTTCTAACTTTGTTAACTCTCTAACAAATTTCTACATGGAATCCATCAACATTATCATTTTAACATTTTCCAACAACACTAACAACAACCACAACATTCCATTTTCACAACTAATACTTCACTAACCTCTAATTCAATTTAATTGCATCCTAACAACTAACTTTAATAGAATTTCTAACTTTGTTAACTCTCTAACAAAATTCTACATGGAATCCATCAACATTATCATTTTAACATTTTCCAGTAACACTAACAACAACAACAACAACATTCCATTTTCACAAATTTCTACATGGAATCCATTAACAGTCACGACTGCCCTAACTTGAAACACTCTTTACTATTCAACAAAAATCACATTCTAGAAATCTCTCAATCTCTCTGATTTTGTCTCTCTTCGACTACCTCTCTACTCTATTTGAAGGTGAGAAAATACTTAGAAGGGGGGTTGAATAAGTATGAAGATAAAAACTTAGAAATAAATCTCAAGTATTTTTATCCTGGTTCGTTTAACTCAACTACTCCAGTCCACCCTTCCTAGAGTGATTTGCCTTTCTCAAACAAGGACTTAATCCACTATTTAATCAACTGATTACAATAGTAAGCACTAAGAACAACTGTTCAAAGTCTTCTCAAGAACTACTGATCCTAACTGGATCTTCTTAAGGTTTTCTTACAATCAAATGTAATAACAAATACAAGTGTTTAAAATGCTTCTAATAAAGCTTTATCACAACTGTGATTTTTCACTTAATATTAAGAATAAAGAAATTAATTCTAGAAAGAATGTGAGTTGTATGAGAGCTTTGAATAATGAATTATTTTCAGGTAAAACGTCAACTGAAGAAGATGGGTGGAGACTTGCTTTTATAGGCACAGTGGTCCAAGAGCTTTTCACATTGAGAAGTGTGTACCAAAAGGTCTGAGCCTTTTTGTCTTCACATCAAGTGACCTTTGCTAGAATAAGAAAGCACAGAGAAATCCTTTTTGTCTGTGTTCTTGTGTCTAGCATAAATAAGGAAAGAGTCGTTTGGATATTCCAACGGACATAATCTTTGAATTCTTCTTCACCAATTTTCAGCAAGAATCATCAGAGTCTAATTTGATCAGAGCCTTTTGATGTTGATCAGAGTTTTGCTGAATCAGATTCTTTGCAGCAAGTGTGCTTTTAGCGTGTATAAGTTCAGAGCATATTTGAGTCAGATCCTCAGTACTGGCAGCTTTAGTACTCTCAGAATCTTCTGTAGTAACTATGCTTGAAAACTCTTCATACAGAATTCTTCTTTGGTTCAGATGCTTATGACTTGCTTCAGATTCTTCTGGAGCTTCTGCTTCAGATCCTTCTAGAGGCTACGCTCAGGATCTTCTGATGGCAGCGTTCAGAATCTTCTAATGGAACATCTGACGCTTCAGAGCCTAGCATATTTCTTATGTTCAGTTCTGATTTGCTTCTGGAGTGATAATTACTTTAATATCTGCAGCAAACACTCTTAAGCAAATTTTAGAGTATATAATTCTTAATTACAAAATTTCATAATAGTTATCATCAAAACATAGAGATATTATTAAGAACCAATCTGTGTTCTAACAATCTTCCCCTTTTTGATGATGACAAAAACATCAGAAATTTTGTTTAATTGAAAATAGAATAATTATAACTCCCCCTGAAATGATGAATCTCCCCCTGAATTAAATATAAATAAGGAATAGAAACTTCCCTTTTGTCTTGAGTATTTTTCAGAGTTAGAGCTTGATTGTTCTTTAACATTTGAGAGTCAGAGTGTCTTGCATATTTCAGAGTCAGAGTCTGATAAATGTCAAATGATCTGAGAGTTTCAGAGTTTCTTTTACAGAGTGTACTTATCAAATGTTCTGAAATACTCAGATTTTATGTTAGATAAAATTGATATGTCTGAAGTTTCATTCTGGTGAAGTTTAATTAAACAGTTCAAATCTATTTTCTCCCCCTTTTTTGTCATAAGCAAAAAGTAATAATTTTGAAAAGACAAAGAAAAGGAAACAGTAAATGAGATAAATCATGTGGAGAAAACTTTGAAACATTCATTCATTCATTCAGAGCAAAAGTACACACATCAGAAGATATTCAAATACATATGCAAACATTAGATGCAAACATCAGAAGAAAAATAAATAAACTAAGATTGTTTTGACAAAAGCATCTTCAACAGATCCGTGATCTCAGAAGAAGACTGTTCTTGTTTTGACATCCACTTAGCCATGGTTTCATTCTTCTGATCCTGTTTGGACATCCACTGAGCCATGTCTTCAGATTTCTTGTCTTGCTTAGCCATCCATAACTTGATTTCTGATTGACCAGCTTCCAGAACTGCAATCTTATCTTCAAGATCTGGATATTCTTTCTTGATCTCAGATGAAGAAGGTGGAACCGTTTCTGAAGCTTGAACAGAGTCAATTTCTATAGGAGCTTTGGAGCTAGGAGCAGTAGAGCCAGAAGGATGTTCTATCAGAGTCATAGCCAGGGGGTTGTCTTCAGATGCAGATTCAGGATGCTCTTCTGATGACGAAGGAGCATCTGTAAGAAGCAATGGTCCAGATCTTTTAACAGTCCAGAACAAACTTCTAGCAGCTTCAACAAATCTGAGCTTCGCATCATCAGAACATACGTTCTTCAGATTTGATGCTACAGTGTTGAATCTGTTTATGAAGCCATTCCAAATGGCATCAGATTCCTTTGCATCTATTGTTGATGAACATTTTCTCTGTACAGAACCTAAATACATCTGTATTTCTTGCAAAAAACTTGTAAATAAATTATCAACATTCAGTCTAGCTCTTGGGTGTAACAGAGTTTCCAAGGTTATTGGCTTGGGTTGGGGAGTAGGTGGAAAGATAGATTTATGAATGGTGATCAGAGGAGGAGGGTAGTAGGGTATGAATGGAATTTCAGATTATTTGTCAGGTTTTGATCTGGTTAAAGCATTCATCAGATTTGGTTTTGCTTTTGTTGGATAGGAAACCACATCAAATGGTTTATCAGAGTAAGGTTTGAAAGCAGATTTAGCAGGTTTATCAGATTTAGCAGATATAGCAGAGTATGGTTTGGGATCTGATGAAGGTATTGCTGACATTGTTTTAATATATGTTTGAAGCACAGATGGTAGAATGATGGTTAGTTTAGGTTTGAGAGGAGTGATAGTGTCAGATGGTTCAATTCTGGTGTAGAAATTTTTCAAGGTGAAACCAGAGGGAAGTTTGTTAGAAGAATGTAGTTTGCACGAAGCAGAGGGTACATTCTCAGATGTTCTTGGCTTGGATGTAGGGGTAGGATTGGGAATGGTAATTTCAGAAGATGGTTTAGGTGTTGGAATAGGATTTGGAATAATAACTTCAGAGGAAACAGGTGGTTCTGGTTGGTTTACTTCAGAATTTCTGTGAGAGGGAGATACCAGAAATTCTGGGTGTATATCAGATTTTGATGAGTTGGATGATGTGGTTGGAGTGTAAGAGGTAGATGACACTTCAAAAACAGTTTTGAGAGGTGTAATGTTTAGAACCTCTGTCTTAGGGATATGGGTTTCAGATGGGTTAGCTGTTTCTGATGGATGTTCAGAAGGTTTTGATGGGGGTTCAGATGTAGGTGGTTCTGATGTAATAGGATCAGATGTAACTTTTGCAGATCCAATAGGTTCAGATATGGTTGATGGTGGTTTTTCTGGTTGTGGTTGTTTTTCTTGTTGTTGTGGTTGTGGTTCAGATTGTTTTTGTTGTTGATGTTTAGATTGTTTTTCTTGTTGTTGTTCAGATTGTTTTTCTGGTTGTTGTGGTTGTTGTTCAGATTGTTCTGTAGGTTTTTCTGTTTGAGGTTGTTTTTCTGATTGTTGTTGTTGTGGTACAGATGATTGTGTAGTAGAAGGTTTTACAGGTGAGATGGAAACATGATTAGATGATTTTTGTGGGGATGGAACAGATATATGAGATGGAGCAGGAACATATTGTTTCTGAGTAGAAGGTGGTTTTGGAATAGACTTAAATGTTGAATCATTTACAACAGTATTATTGAAAGAAGATACAGAAGATTTGGTACCTTTAATCTTGATACGTTTTTAGGAACAAAAGGAGTGTCTCCAGATGCTTTCCTCTTGATCAGCTTCTGAGGCTTGTCAGCAACTTTGGGCTTCTTCTGAACAGGCACTTGTTCTGCTTCTGATTGACTTCTCTTTCTTGTGATCTCATCTCCTCCATCAGGCATTGGTTCCCTTGCTCTTTTCAGAATATCTGCAGGGATTGGGATTCCATCTGCCTTGCAAGAATCCATAAATCTCACAATGATTTCCCTTGGTTCTTTAGCACAGAACAGAGGGTAGTCTTCTACTGGGATTCTCTTCTGACTGAGTTTAGAAATATTCAGCTTCTTGGGTGTTGATGTGAGTTCTTCTACAATTTTAAGTCTCCGAAGACTTTTGGCATTCAGAGGCTTCCCAACAATAGACTCAAGTTCCTCCTTGACTCCAGCAGCATACAGAGCAGTTACCAATCCATTTTCTGTCAGAATATCTGAAATTAATCTTCCGAAAGGAATCCATGTTCTGATCTTCTGACCCTTGTCTTTCACAGATTCTCTGGAGGCATTTATATGATTCCATAAATGCATGAACAAAATGTAAGGAAGATCTACCTTGGTGCTCTGACTTAAACAGTACATAAAGTAGAGCTGTTCATTGTTCACGTAATCTGGAGAGTTTGTAGACTTTCTGTGATGAATACATCCCATGAAAATCTTTGCCCAGATCTTGTAGCCAGGCTTCAGATCTTTAAACTTATTAGAGGCCTGTCCAGCAGTCATGACTTCCTCATACACTTCTTCCATATCTACACGCCCAGCTGGAAGATGAGATACTCCATCAGTCTCCTCATATCCAATGAGTTTCCTGATCAGATCTTCTGTAATGATTATCTCTTTGCCCAGAACAGAAGACAAGATAAACTTAGGGTATACAGCAGCATGTATCCAGAACTCTTTCACCAGATGGGGGTAAACTGGTCCAAAAAGTCTGTCAAAGTATTTTACCTAGCCTTGAGCATCAATTATTGAACGAAACTCAAATCCATTTTCAGCCAATGAATCAAATTCCACCATTGATTCACAGAGAACTTCCAGTTTGTCAACAGGTGTTAACAAAGTTCTTTTTGGTGTCGTATATGGAGTCACACCCATATTTGCAGAAGTAACTGCAGCCATGGTTGATTGAAACTGTGCAGCAGTGAAGGATGAAGTTGCCATTGAAGATGATTTTGTCAAAGGTTTAGGGTTTTTGTGAAGAGAGAAAAGGAGACAGAAATGCATAAACGTTTTGAGATGTGAAAAGTGTGAAAGTGGTAAGAGATGTGATATTTATAGTAAACACTTAAGCATACAAACAAACAGATAATGGCACGTTCACACATAGCAATTAATGAAAAAGAATAAAAATCATTTCAAGCATTAATTGATTCTGACAAATTGGGGGGAAAATCAAGATTTTCACTATTCAAACTTCACCTCAAACATCTCTTCAGTAGTGTACACGCCACCTTTGCAGATTTAGAGTGACACGTGTTTGATTGCATGTGCTTCTGAATTCTCTTGAGAAATGAAACGTTAACCAACGTTCAGATCCTCTGAGTATTGTTAGTTCAGATTTTCACAAATAAAGTAATTTAAGGAAATGAATAAATGATCAGATGAAATACTTCAGAGCATTAAACATTTTTGCATCTGTAAAATTTGCTTCTGACAAATATTATTCTGGACACAAATCCATACCAATATTTTTCAGAATAAATTTGAATCTATCTTCAACAAGGGGTTTTGTGAAAATATCTGCCCATTGATGATCTGTATCAACAAAGGCTAAATTTATAATTCCCTTCTGAACATAGTCTCTAATGAAATGATGCTTAATTTCTATATGTTTTGCCTTAGAGTGTAAAATGGGGTTTTTAGACAAACATATAGCAGAAGTATTATCACAGAATATAGAAATGTTACTTTCAAATATCTGATAGTCTTCTAGCTGACTTTTCATCCAGAGCATCTGCGTGCTACATCCAGTAACAGCAATATATTCTGCCTCTGTAGTTGATAGTGCAATTGTGGGTTGCTTCTTGCTGTACCAAAAGATTAGATTTCTTCCTAGAAATTGACAACTTCCAGAAGTACTTTTTCTTTCCACTCTGTCTCCAGTGTAGTCAGCATCGTAGAATCCAACTATTTTGAAATCATCAGATTTTCTGTAACACAAACCCACATTAGAAGTACCTTTCAGATACCTTAGAATCCTCTTAACAGTTGTTAAGTGTGATTCTCTAGGATCTGATTGGAATCTAGCACACAAGCATACACTGAACAAAATGTCAGGTCTAGAAGCAGTTAAGTAAAGAAGAGATCCTATCATACCTCTGTAGAGTTTCTGATCTACTTTCTTACTTACCTCTTCCTTGCCTAGTGAACTAGTTGGATGCATGGGAGTCTTTGCCAGCTTACTATCAGTCATGTTAAATTTCTTCAGAAGTTCTTTAACATATTTGGTCTGATGTATGTAAGTGCACTCTGGAGTTTGGTTGACTTGAATTCCCAGAAAGAATCTCAATTCTCCCATCATGCTCATTTCAAATTCTGCCTGCATACATTGAGCAAACTCCTTTCCCAACATAGTATTGGTAGATCCAAATATGATATCATCCACATATATTTGACAAATTAGAAGATCTTTCTTAAATGATTTACAAAAGAGTGTTGTGTCCACTTTGCCTCTGATGAAATTTTTCTCCAGAAGAAAATTGCTCAATCTCTCATACCAAGCTCTGGGAGCTTGTTTTAAACCATACAGAGATTTCTTTAGTTTGAAAACATGATCTGGAAATTTTTCACTCTCAAAACCAGGAGGCTGGTGGACATAAACTTCTTCTTCTATAATACCATTTAGAAAAGCACTTTTAACATCCATCTGATATAGAGTGATGTTATTTTGTGCAGCAAATGAAATAAGAAGGCGTATAGATTCTAACCTTGCCACTGGAGCATAATTTTCAGTATAATCAATAACTTCTTGTTGACTGTACCCTTGAGCAACAAGCCTTGCCTTATTTCTTTCAACTTCTCCTTTCTCATTAAGCTTATTTCTGAAGACCCATTTAGTTCCAATTATATTGAATCCTTTTGGTCTTTGAACTAAATCCCACACATCATTTCTGATGAATTAATTTAGCTCTTCTTGCATGGCAATAATCCAATCATTGTCTTGCAGAGTTTCATTTACAGAAGTTGGTTCAATTACTGACACCAGTCTAAATAATGATGCTTTAGATGATCTGAGAAAGGATCATGTTCTGATAGGGTCATCCTTCTTTCCAATTATAACATTCTCTGGATGAGAAGCTTTGATTCTGGAAGATGATCCTCTAACAGTTGATTCTTCATAAATGTTTAAATTGTTCATCTGAGAGGTTAAAGGAATTGCATCTGGCGTTGCTTATAGTTCCTTCACTTGAGCTTTGTCTGCCTCTGAGCCTTCAGAGTCTGTGAAGACTACTTCTCTATCTGCAGAGTTTTTACACTGCTTTGGCTTTTTAATGCCAAGCTTATCATCACATCTAACATGAATAGATTCTTCCACAATCTGTGTCTTAGTGTTGTATACTCTGTAGCCTTTAGAGCGTTCAGAATATCCAAGCATGAAACACTTTTGTGCTTTGGAATCAAACTTGTTCATATTTTCTTTAGTATTCAACATATAGCAAATACATCCAAAAGGATGAAAATATGAAATGTTGGGCTTTCTGTTCTTCCACAGTTCATAGGGAGTCTTCTCTAGAAGAGGTCTTACAGACACTCTGTTCTGAATATAGCAGGCTGTGTTGATTGCTTCTGCCCAAAAGTGTTTTGCCAGATTAGTCTCATTGATCATGGTTCTGGCCATTTCTTGCAGAGTTCTATTTTTCCTCTCTACAACTCCATTTTGTTGTGGAGTTCTAGGATAGGAAAAATCATGAGCAATGCCATTTTCATTAAAATATTTTTCAAAATATTTATTTTCAAATTCACCACCATGATTACTTCTGACTTTTATAATTTTGAAATCTTTTTCATTCTGGACTTGTTTACAGAAGTCAAAGAACACAGAATGTGACTCATCCTTGTGTTTTAAGAATTTTACCCATGTCCATCTACTATAGTCATCAACAATGACTAATCCATACTTCTTGCCTCTGATGGATGCAATTTTCACTGGTCCAAACAGATCAATATGAAGTAATTCTAGTGGTCTGGAAGTAGAAACAACATTTTTTGATTTAAAAGATGATTTTGAAAACTTCCCTTTTTGACATGCTTCACAAAGAGCATCTGAGGTGAACTTCAAATTAGGAAGTCCTCTGATAAGATTAAGTTTATTAATCTGAGATATACGTCTCATATTAATATGCCCCAATATTCTGTGGCAGACCCATTGCTCCTCATTAACAGACAAGAAACATTTAACATTCTGAACCTTAAGTTCTGAAAGATTTATTTTATAAATGTTGTTTTTCCTCTTTCCACTAAATAGGATTGAGCCATCCTTTTGACTAATAGCTTTACAACATTTTTGATTAAAGGTTATATCATAACCATTGTCACTTAATTGACTTATGGACAATAAGTTATGCTTTAATCCTTCTACAAGTAAAACATTAGTAATAGAGGGAAGTTTACAATTTCCAATAGTGCCAGATCCAATGATCTTGCCCTTCTGATTCCTTCCAAATTTCACATCACCTCCAGATCTAAGCTCCAGACTTTGGAACATAGACCTTTCTCCTGTCATGTGTCGCGAGCATCCAGAGTCCAAGTACCATGATTGGCGTCCTGACCTTGCTGCTAAGAACATCTGCAACAAGAATTATTTTACTTTTAGGTACCCAGATCTTCTTGGGTCCTTTTGGGTTAGTGGTTCTGAAGGTTTGTCTAAACTTCTGTTTTTCAACATAAGGTTTATTTTGACTAGCCTTAGATTTAAACACATGAATATTCTTTTCAGAACGTGTTTGTTCAATATCATTCAAGTGACCAAATTTAAAGTGGGAATATAAAGGAGTTTTCTTGATGATAATTTTATCAACAGGTTTTGGATTTAAATCCTTTCCAGAGGAAGATTTATATCCAATTCCTTTTCTGTTATTTCTGCTAACTCCATAGATCATAGAAGCCATTTTGCTTCTGTCTATGCTTTTAGCAAGAAACTTCTGAAAGCTGTAATCATATTTTTCCAAAATATTTTTGCATTCAGATTCAGTTTTAGAATCAGTGTTTTATTGAGCTAATTCAGAATCATTTTTCAATTTTAAGTTCTTTTCATTTAGCTCAGCTACTTCTTATTTGAGAATATTATTCTCAGATACAAGATTGCTTTGACGCTTCTTGTATTTGAGCTTAATATTGTTATAGCTCTTCAGAACTTCTGATAACACTTTGATAAGTTCTTCTTTAGTGAGTTTAGCCATTACCTCTTCAGCGTCAGAGTCAGATTCAGATCCTGAAGTTCCTTCCTCCTGATCTTCTATGTCTGCCATCAAAGCTACATTGGCACATTCCTCTTCTGACTCAGATTCAGATTCAGATGTATCTGAATCATCCCAGGTGGCCATTAGAACCTTTTTCTTCTTATCAGATTTTCTTTTAGGCTTTTCTTTCAGCACCTTTGGACATTCATTTTTGTAATGTCCAGGTTCTTTACATTCATAATAGACAACCTCCTTTTTGCCAGATCTTCTGTGTCCGAAAGACTCTTTTCTTTGGTCAGGCTTCCTGAAGTTTCTGAACTTCTTTCCTTTATGCTTCCAGAGTTTGTTTATTCTTCTGGACAACATGGATAGTTCATCTTCATCTTTAGATGAGGATTCTTCAGAGCTTTCCTCTATTACCTGCAATGCTTTAGCATATTTATTAGATTTTAAAGCAATTGATTTACCTTTCTTTTGAGGTTCATCTTCCTCAAGATCAATTTCATGACTTCTTAGTGAACTGATTAGTTCCTCCAAGGAGATCTTGTTCATATCTTTAGCCATTTTCAGCGCAGTCACCATAGGTCTCCATCTGGTAGGTAAGCTTCTGATGATATTTTTCACATGATCAGCAGTAGAGTATCCTTTATCCAGAACCTTTAGTCCAGCTGTAAGTATTTGAAATCTGGAGAACATAGCTTCAACAGATTCAGAGTCTTCCATCTTGAAGGCTTCATACTTCTGGATTAGAGCCAGAGCCTTTGTTTCCTTTACTTGAGAGTTTCCCTCATGAGTCATTTTTAAGGACTCAAACATGTCAAATGCAGTTTCTCTATTTGTGATCTTTTCATACTCAGTGTGAGATATTGCATTTAACAATATTGTTCTGGCCTTGTGGTGATTTCTAAATTCCTTCTTTTGGGCTTCTGTCATAGATTTTCTATCTACTTTCTTGCCATTCCCATCAATGGGATGAACATATCCATCTATGACCAAATCCCATAAATCAGCATCATAACCAAGGAAAAAACTTTCAATCTTGTCTTTCCAATAATCAAATTTCTCCCCATCAAACATAGGGGGTTTTGTGCTGATTCTGTCCCTTTCTTTATATTTGTTGTTAATGTTAGACATTGTATTATCAGCCATAGTAACAACCAAATATATATCAAAGTTTTTCTCACTGGATCTTTACTGTCATTGTGAAGTGGTAGCACACACAGAACCGGAGCTCTGATGCCAACTGAAGGTGAGAAAATACTTAGAAGGGGGGTTGAATAAGTATGAAGATATAAACTTAGAAATAAAACTCAAGTATTTTTATCCTGGTTCGTTGAACTCAACTACTCGAGTCCACCCTTCCTAGAGTGATTTGCCTTTCTCAAACAAGGACTTAATTCACTATTTAATCAACTGATTACAATAGTAAGCACTAAGAACAACTGTTCAAAGTCTTCTCAAGAACTACTGATCCTAACTGGATCTTCTTAAGGTTTTCTTACAATCAAATGTAATAACAAATACAAGTGTTTAAAATGCTTCTAATAAAGCTTTATCACAACTGTGATTTTTCACTTAATATTAAGAACAAAGAAATTAATTCTAGAAAGAATGTGAGTTGTATGAGAGCTTTGAATAATGAATTATTTTCAGGTAAAACGTCAACTGAAGAAGATGGGTGGAGACTTTCTTTTATATGCACAGTGGTCCAAGAGCTTTTCACGTTGAGAAGTGTGTACCAAAAGGTCTGAGCCTTTTTGTCTTCACATTAAGTGACCTTTCCTAGAATAAGAAAGCACAGAGAAATCCTTTTTTGTCTGTGTTTTAGTGTCTAGCATAAATAAGGAAAGAGTCGTTTGGATATTCCAACAGACATAATCTTTGAATTCTTCTTCACCAATTTTCAGCAAGAATCATCAGAGTCTAATTTGATCAGAGCCTTCTGATGTTGATTAGAGTTTTGCTGAATCAGAGTCTTTGCAGCAAGTGTGCTTTTAGCTTGTATAAATTCAAAGCATATTTGAGTCAGATCCTCAGTACTGACAGCTTTAGTACTCTCAGAATCTTCTGTAGTAACTATGCTTGAAAACTCTTCATACAAAATTCTTCTTTGGTTCAGATGCTTCTGACTTGCTTCAGATTCTTCTGGAGCTTCTGCTTCAGATCCTTCTGGAGGCTACGCTTAGGATCTTCTGATGGCAGCGTTCAGAATCTTCTAATGGATGTATCTGACGCTTCAGAGCCTAGCATATTTCTTATGTTCAGTTCTAATTTGCTTCTGGAGTGATAATTACTTTAATATCTGCAGCAAACACTCTTAAGCAAATTTTAGAGTATATAATTCTTAATTACAAAATTTCATAATAGTTATCATCAAAACATAGAGATATTATTAAGAACCAATCTGTGTTCTAACACTATTCTCTACTCTATTCTCTCCAACTCAGAGGCGTTCAAAAATGCACATAGCAACAACAATGTATTGTACATACTACACATTAGAAGAAGAAGAAGAAGAAGAACAATGTGGCAGAGGACGGTTTGAGATTCGAAGCAAACTTGTAGAACTCGTGACAGAGGAGGTGGAGGACGAAGACAGACGGTCAAAACGTACGGACGGAGGCAGAAATGTAGAACATGACGGAAGGAAACAGAGGACGGCGACGGATGGAGGCGGTCAGACGGAGGCAATGGACGGAAGTGGTCGACGGTGATTAGGGTTCGGCTGCGAGTGTAGAAGAATCCCAAAAACCACGATTGTTTCTGTTTATAAAATTTTCTAGGTTTTCTTAAATTTATGCCACTTAAACCTATAGCAGGGCTTTTGCATGGCCTTTAGTAGCGCTTTAGAAAATCGCTCTCTAAGGTCTGCCTAAGGCAGGACCTATAGCAGCGCTTTTATAAAAGTGTTGTCTTTTGTACCCCTTATAGAAGCGCTTTTATAAAAGCGTTGTCTTTTGTACCCCTTATAACAGCGCTTTTTAAATGCGCTTTCGTAGGGCCTACTTTTAGCAGTGCTTTTTATAAAGTGCTTTCTATTGTTAACAATAACGCTCACCTTTAGCAGCGCTTTTCTAAAAGCGCTGTCTAAAGTTTGCTATTTTTTTCTTTTTTTTTTCCTGACTCTTTAGCAGCGCTTTTTCAAAAAGCGTTATCTTTTCATGCGCTGTCAAAAATTATTTTTGTAGTAGTGAATGCTCCTCCTTATGATCCAACAAATACAGAGTCGCTAACAAATGGTATCATGAGTCTTTGGTTCGAGTAAACGGACTAGCTTAGTTGTATCGAAATGCTTAGGAAGAGTTGTTCCGTTGAAATCAAAATGCCCAGGAGGTGTAACTAAATCTCCATGAAGAAATGACAATGACGATACAAATATTTTTTGGTGAATATGTGGTGTTTGTCTCACTTGTGTTATTCTTGACCCAATATTGATACTCCTCCTCATAAGCCAACAAAGGTGAGTGATGAGAGAGAACATGTTTTATTTTGAGTGTTAAAAGTCGAATGAATGTATGGACAAAGCCAATTTTGCATATCAACATACACGGGCAGGTTAGCTACCTGCGGTTCAAGTTTGTTTACCCGAACCCCGCCCATTATATCAATCCCAAACCACTTATTTCACCTGTTTTTAAATTCTCAGCGGTCTTGTAGGACGGTGACTGGACAGGTTAAATTACCTGTTCTTCCAAGTCTTACTCCTCCGTCAGGAGGGCCATGGATTGCTGGCCAGATAAAGTACTGGCCACCGGGGAAAATGGGGTTTCCATTAACGTCCAACACTTGCTCAACATCTTCATTTGAGAAAGATAGTGAAAGATTGGTGATGAAAACAAAGAGGAGGAAGGAAAGGGTGAGTGGCGAAAGAGGTTTCATTGTTAGGTGATTAAGGATGTTTTTTGTTTGTGATTTTGTTGGTTAACTGTATGCTTCTATATATAAAACCAGTAATGAAGTGAAGCACCCTTTTATTTGGAACAAACATGTGACTAATGTTTTACACCCGTGTTAAGTTATTTCGTTAGCAAAAGCCTTTTAAGCTTTGGAATTTTTTAGTAATAAAGTAACCATGCGTCTCACGGGCACCACTTCTAGTTTTTTATATTCACCAAAATAAGAAGTTAATATAATAATTGTGATTTTTTTTTAATATAACATTTTTTTAAAAAATAATTACCAAATAAATTATTATTTCAAATAAATTACTAAAATGGCTAGGTTTTAAGAAAGTGTTGTCGTAATGGCTAATCAATGTGTCTTAGACCTAATTCGCCATTTTATATGGCGCATGGTTATTTTTGGGGTGCTCTACCCTACACTGAGTCGCCATATGGGATGGCGCATCAGTTGTAGGGTAATTTTTTTTTGTTTTTTTTAATATTTGATTTTTGTTTAAAGAAAACATATAATTTTTTTTTAATATTTTGTAAAAAGAAAAATATAATTCTAAAAAATGATAAATTTTGCAAGAATATTTACGGCATATCATATGTGGTCCTTACTATTTTACTTTTCTATAAATAAGACTGGACACTCATATATTTTTTCACAACAATTTTCACCTATAGACTCAAGTCTTCATAATTTTGAAATCAGTCTAGAATGTCTGCATTTCTAAATCAACGTTCGTCGTCGTCGTCATCATCATCGGAGGAACCGTTTCCAACATTTCCTCTAATGAAAAGAAATGCTCTAGTTTATTTTTTAGAAACAAAGCCTCCAATGAAGGTGCTACCGTGGAATACACAGACTTTGGATCATTTGCATAGGGAACTGAACCGCTGGCTAGAAGGAGATATTGTTGCAGGTGAAAAGATTAGGAAAATTGAGAGGTTGGTTGAGGAGTCAGGGAGAAATGAAGTTACTCGTGATTGGAGAAAAGTGAAAAATGATGCTGGCATCCTTGTGATGATGTTAACACCAAAGAAGATTACCTTGATGGTTGTGATATCCTAGACAAGTTGATGTGTTGTGTTGTTTTATGTGGGTTTGTTGTTGTTATTTTCAGATTGTTATTTTGATATTAGGTATGTTGTTGTTATTTTCGGAATGTTGTTGTGATATTAAGTTATGTTTATTTAATTTATGTTGTTTGTTAATTATAATCGCTTAACTATACTTTCAATAGAATGAAATTTGTTGTTGATTTAAAGGGACACAGTTACATTAGAAACCATGATCCTGTGCTTAATCCTGCATTGGGGCATTTTTTACGATTGTGTCCTGGTTTCCGACACAAACTACATAATCTGACCATTTTGTTTCGTGCATCCATCTACGTTCGAATGCAGGTGCTATTAGGGCGACCTTTTTTATTTCTTCGCATCAAATCATTATGCCAAACAATTTTGCCTTTGCATTGAGGCCAATAGTCCTTCTTTGCCACCACTTGAAAGCTACATGTGTAAACATTGCATAGAATTGTCACTTGGTGAACAACATAAAGATATTTGGTTGGGTCATGGCGCGCTTTCGAACATGTTGCTATAACTTAGGAGCAAGGCATACAAAATGCCTGAAACTTTCCATAGTCACACCAACTCCTATCCAGTTCCACTCGGTAATATCCCCTCGGCCTTCCTTCATTGTGATCAATTGAATCGATAACACTGAACCAACCTTTATTACGGTCAAAGATTATGACCACATGTGTGTTGGCTTTGACAACCTCGTCTTTCATGAATTTTGTTGAACTATTACTGTACAGTTGACCAGATTGTAATACTGAACCTCATTTCGTACGTCTGTTATCAAAGAGTGCCCTGAGCCTAAAATATGTTGCTTTTATCAAGGCAGTTATTGGTAGGTTTCAGATAATAGAATTCATTGATTCAACGAGGTTAATTGTCATGTGGCCTCATCGCACCCCATTGTCGTATGCCCTTGTCCATTTCTCTTTATGAATATTATCAATCCATCTTAATGCATCTGTGTTTGTCAGTATGATATCGTCAATGTAGTGTTTGAATGTCGGCTCTGTTAGTGTATATCCTGCGTTCACAACCTTCTTCCTTAGTGTTTTGCCTTTAATTTCCCGCATGAAATTTTGGGCGATAAGTCTTATGCAATACACAAGGGTCGAGGGAGGATCCTGCCAACCCTTATCAAGGTTCTTGTATGCACTCTTGATTGATGGGTGTCTATCAGAGATCAAACATAATTTAGGTTGGGGAGAAACGTATAAGCGGAGATTTTTTAGGAAAAAACTCCAACCCCTAGCAGTCTCCCCTTCAACTAGAGCAAAGGCTATTGGAAAAATGTTATTGCTCCCGTCCTGTGCCACTCCCATGACTAGTGTGCCCTTATATTTCTCGTACAACCATGTGCCATCAACTTGAATAATAGGTTTAACTTCCTTATTTCTCCAGTGTTTGGGGATTGAAACAACGCCTTACATCGTCAACAAAGTTTGATTGAAAGCATACTGACAGTAGTTATGGGTATAACGTTTTCGTCATCCTCCCTCTAATCTTTGCATGTCAAAAATTTGGGCAAGAAGTAAATATTTGAAAAAATAAAGCATAAAGATGCAAATAATAGATAAGATGAATTAAATCAAAAGTTGCAATGCTCAGTTCATTAACGTAAAAGTACAAACATAGTTCGAAAGTAAACAGCTAATGAAAATAAGGAACGTACAAACAAATGAGAAATAAAAGGCCTAATGACTAAATCAGAACTAGATGAAACTTCACTTCTGATGCTCTGGCAAGGGATTCTTCTGGACATTTGGAGGACTATCCGTGAAATCAAGTATTACACCTCGAATCAACTCGCGTACTTTAGCTTTCAGTGCAAAAAAATGCTCCAAGTCGTGGCCTAGGGCATCCTCATGAAAAGCGCACTAGAAACCAGCCCTGAATCTAGTTGGCGGAGGATTAGGAGCAGGTGGTAAGGCCCTTGTAGTGATCAGCCCTTTTTGAACCAGATAAGGATAAAGTTCCGTGTAAGTCATGGGAATAGGATTAAATTGGTTCCTTTTTTCAGACTGGTCTGGTCTTATAACTGGACGCCGAATCGGAGCCGGCTGTGGAGCGACAACATGGTTATCAACAGGATGAATTCCATGGCGAGGCTTTCTTGATTCAGACATAACAACATTGGTTCGATCTTCTTTCTTCTTAAGGAAATTCCCATAGGATTTCTTTGCACCGTTAGACGACTCGGCAGCTTTGGATACCCTTCCATCTTTCAAACCTTCTTTTAACCTCTGAGATGGCTCTCCTCTAGCAATCAGTACTTGAAACATCTCGGTGAGCTTGGTCATGTCTGATTTCAACTCATCAATCTCCATTCGGATTTCTGCATTATATGCCTCTTGTTCTGACATCTTGCGTCTATAGTTAGCTCTAGTCTGATATCTGTGTCGAGGAATCAGCTTGAGAACTCAAAGAGACACTAGAAGATGAGAGGTCCGAGAATGAGAAACCGGGGGGGAAATGCAATGTAAAAATGTGATGCTAATGCCATGCAATGGTTTCAAGAATTTCAACGGTCGATTGCAAACCTTTTTAGGAAAGCTGGAAAAGTTTTTAGACTTTAAAATGTAAGACCTTTTAAATTTGCAAAGGACTGTTGAATTCCTTGAAACTAGGAATGATATGGTGCTTTATGGATGCAATGCACACATACACACAAAGATCCTAGGTTTGAGGAGCAATGAATGGAGTTAAGGTCTACCCTTCCCAAAAGGTATGTACTATAGGATAGTTGTACATGCAGAACAAGGTTCTAAAGAAGTGCCCAAAGTCATTAGTCCATCTTTCAGATATTATCAACCTTCCTACTGACTCGGGGGCCGATAACATTCTCAATAGAACCTCTTTTGAGTGTAGTATCGCGTAGCAACCATTGTAAAACTATTCCCACACATTTCCCGCACTACATCCTATATAAGGCCAAGGTGGTGTTAGGGTACTACGGTCCTCAATATCATAGACTCTTGCCGAAAATAGTAAAAGTTTTCACGACTACACTCGTTCAACCAAACCATTTTCGAAAGGGTCTCCACTGAGCAGTGACTCTCGAGTCAGCTTGGTCGGGACTCACCCCCTATAAGCGTCGTCGAATATATCACCATCCTATAATAATGTCACTCAAGTCCGGGTGTAGGACTTGTCTCACAACACATGGAACAAATCCCCAACCAAGGTACAATATATATACAAATAAATAGTAAAACAAAATAATAAACATGAACAAGTTAGGGATAACCCTCAAGAGTTAGGATCCCCAATGAAGTCGCCATTTTCTGTTGCGGTGGAAATAGGATATCAAATTATTAATTAATTTGAATCACAATTCAATTCACAACCGCTCTTTGATTTATCCGAAAGAAAAGGTCAAAAGAGAGAAAACCTATTTTTGCATCGTAAACACAATGCGGGGAGATACCTAGGTAAGGGGTTGGTTAAGCTTAGGGAAGGTATTAACATCCTAAACTTATGTAGTACTCTACAGGAACCTTTTTCTTATTGTTTACTCTTTTACTTTATTATATTTTAAAGTATATACAAAGGGATTAAAAGTTAAAGGAAAAGACCTAAGGGGTTAATTCTAAGTTTACTCGGCAAGACATCGCATCTTGTGCCTACATATCCTGACGGAAATGGAATCAGAGTAATTGTAGTTCCCCTCGAAAGGGAGGTTAGAAACTTCTTGACTATGGTCAAGATTTCAAGGGGAATAAATGTATCTTAAGGACACGCTTATGTGGAGTCTTGAAACTCTTATTTCTACGTTAAAATTGTTAATTAAAATTAGGATTGAAATAGGGATTCCATTGCGGGAAACCCTAAAATAGAGTACGATGACTCTTTGACCTAATGCTAGGGTAAAGGGTATTTTTGTCCACGACGGAACACCTAGGCTAATTAGGGTTTTGAAAAATGAAATGCTCAAAGGTGAAGACTATTGACACGGCGGTCAAACGGTTAGACCTAATCCTTCGAAAGGGAATTAACGGAGAAAATAAAAAAATAGTGGAAAATCAATAAACAATAAAAATGTTGAAATAATATACAAGGGATAAGGATAAGGATGTAAACAGTGATGATAATGTCAGATAATGTACAAGAATAAAATAAATACAAAAATAAAAGGTTAGTAAACATGTTCATGGACAATCGGGAATGATGTTAGGAATGATTAAGGGATTGATGAATTTAGAAGTTAGGTGGTTAATTATTTTGAGGAATTGAGAATTCACATAATTGAAAAGGAGTTAGAATGGATTAGGGTTTTTGGTGAAATCTAGAAAAGTTAGAATTTTAATGATAAAAAAAAGAAAATTAGATTAGGATTAAATTAAGAGAAAGGTTTGAATAAAAAAAAGACATTTAATAAGTAAAAAAAAAGTTAGAATTTTTGAAGATAAAAGAGGTTAGAGCTATTTTAAAAGAAATTAGAAATTTAAAGAAAAGTTGATGTTAATTTAAAAAAAGTGAGATTTTAATTTAATTATTTAAAAAAATTAGAATTTTGTTTTCTAAAAAAGGTTAGATTTAGTTTTTAAAAAAGTTAGATTTAATTTTAATTAAGTTAGATTTAATTTTTAAAAAGTTAGATTTAATTTTAAAAAGGTTAAAAAAAGATTTAATTTTTAAAAAAAGTTAGAAGAAAAGATTTAATTTTAGAAAAATGTTAAAAGAAAAGATTTAATTTTGAAAAAAATTAATTTTAATTTTAAAAAGAGAAGTGTTAGAATTTTTATTTTAAAGAAAGTTAATAATTAAAAAAAAGAGTGTTGGTTTTAAAAAAAAAGATGTTAATTTTAAAAAAGTTTAGATTTAAATAAAAGAGTTAATTTTAATTATTTAAAAAAAAGTGTTAGTGTTAATTACAAAAGAAAAGGTTAGTAATTAGTTTTAAAAAAAAGAAATAAATTTAATTTTAAGAAAAGGGTTAGTGGTTAGTTAGAATGAAGAAAATAAATAAAATAAACAAATAAAAAATATAAATAAAGGAAATGGGTCGGGCCTGAGTTTGCGACGGTTTTGTGATGACGGTGATGATGGACAGATTTTTCTTTTGAGGGTTTTACGATTGATGGCTTTTGTGGTTTCTGAGGCTATATGGTTTTGGCCGCATATGATGATTTTTGATGAATACTGTAAGAGTCTTTTATGCTTGCCAATCTTCTTTTTGCTGTTCTTGAGGGTCCTATTTATACTTGATTTTTAAATCTTTTTCAATCTCAGATTTGATTTGAATATCTCAATCTTTTTCAATCTAGGATTTGATTTGAATGGATTTTTGTGGTGATTTCAGATTTGATTCAATAATGGTGATGTTGATCTGATTTCTTATGATGATGATGATGATATGATATGATTGATTTGATTTAGCTCCATCTGTGACTCATTGTTATTGAATTTGATAAAAAAAGTGTTGAAAATTAAATTTAAAAATGTTAGCAAAGAAAGTTAGAGTTTTAAGTTTTAAGTTAAAATAATAACAATAATAATAATAATAATTAGAGTTTTTTTAAAAATAAAAAGAAGTTAGAGTTTTCAGCTTAAAAAAAAAGTGTTAGAAATTAATTAAAGGTTATATAAAAAAAATGTACTCTTGAAGTAAAGAAAAAAAATTAAATTTTAATCTAAATCCTAAAAGTTAGTAAAAAAGAAATTAAAATGATTTAAATAAATAAAATAAAATAGAAAAAGGTTAACAAAAAAACATTAGTAAAGTTATAAAAAAAAATTTAATTAAATTATTATTAGTTAAAAAAAGATCTAAAAAAAGGTTAATTTATTAAGTTAATCAAAATTTAAAAAATAATAAAATAGAAAATGAAAGGGTAAAATTTGGGGTATGACAGAGAGTTTTGTTAACTCTTGGTTCTATCACAAACAGGTAACGCATAAGTCTCCAATGGTCGATCTACACCTAACTGCTAGAACTAAGTTTTAACCCTACTTGGGCCTAAAACATTTTGAACCAATCGGTGTTCTTGTTAGCCCGAACTACGTTTGCTCTGATTTCTCGTACCGGACGAGAATACGTAGGCACAAGACGACGATGTCTTGGCGAGCAACCTTCCCCACTTTCACCCATAGTTAGCCGAACTACGTTAACTCTGACTTTCCCATTGCACAAGGGAATACGTAGGCATAGAGCGGTGATGCTCTATCGAGTCTTTTTTTCTTTTCTTTTGTCCTTGAGCCGTAGCTTAGATAGTAAACACCCGTTTTAGATAGACAACAAAGCGTGGATCCCATCGAGTACGACGGACATGAGGGGTGTTAACACATTTCCCTTGCATAACCGACTCCCGAACCCGAGATATGGTTGCGATGACCAGTCTTCTCCCATTTCCATAGGTTTTCTCTGATTGTTTCCTTTCCCTCTTTTGAAATAAATAACGAACGGTGGCGACTCTTCTGTCATTGTCGGCCCATCTTCGCAGCAATGCGACACACAAGTGTACTAACATTTTAGTTATGGCTTAAACACCACAATACATGATCATTGCACATTTAAATGGTGATGTTTTTGAATGTAACTCAGCCTGTTTCAATTTTCGAAATACTGATGTTACTAGATTTTTGATTGACAGAAGATCAAATTTTTTACACTTGAAATCGAGATTAGAAAAGAAATTACAGTGTGGTCCAGTTGGCCAAATAATCTACAAGAATCCTTTGTTCTTTGGCGGGCATGAGCAATGCAAAATTTTCCAATTAAAGATTGGAGACGATGAAGATATGCGTAACATGTTCCACAGTCATGAGTATTCAGGTTTCTCATATTGTACTATATGTTACGTTACAATAACAACAACTATCTCGACAACTTGATTTTTCTCAAGTTTTTTACAAATCTGATGAGGAGAATGTTGAAGTCGATGCCATTGATGAAGAAAAAAAGAAACTGAAGTCATTGTTGACGACATGGTAAACAACGAGGAAGATGGAGTTCCACCCAATCGTGTTTATTGCCCACCTCAACACATGACAAGTCTCGACTTAGGTGACGATGAATCCTCAACATATAGTTTTTACAACCCTAACTACACAACAGAAGGACTATTAAAAGAGGGCGACAACTTTCGTGTAAAAGAAGATTGTGCCCGAGCAATTAAACAATATCACATGGACTTATCAACAGATTATAGAGTTGATCGAACAAATTCGACTCTGTATAAAATTTGTTGCTGTAACCAGGTGTGTCCGATTTAATTAACAATGTCTTTCCGGAAGAGAAGTGATTCGTGTAAGATATGTTCAATGGGTCCAACCCACACTTATATAATCACAAATCCGATGCAAGACCATCGCAAGCTCAGCTCTCAATTGATTTCCGATGAGATTCTATCAGTCATTAGCGACAACCCTTATTTGGAGGTGAGTACCATAATTTCACATATGGTTCAAAGGTACAATTACACTCTTTCGTACCGGAAAACATGGATAACTAGGACTAAAGCGGTTGAAAGGGTGTTTGGAAATTGGGAGGAGTTGCGCTACACCAGACGGGACTTGCGTTAGTGGAAATGGCATTTTTCACAGACTCTTTTGGACGTTTGAACCATGTATCAAAGGCTTTGCTTATTGTAAACCTATTATTCAAGTTGATGGCACATGGTTGTACGGGAAATATAAGGGCATGCTACTCATGGGTGTGGCACAGGACGGGAGCAATAACATTTTTCCAATAGCCTTTGCTCTAGTTGAAGGGGAGACTGCTAGGGGTTTGAGTTTTTTCCTAAAAAATCTCCGCTTATACGTTTCTCCCCAACCTAACTTATGTTTGATCTCTGATAGACACCCATCAATCAAGAGTGCATACAAAAACCTTGATAACGGTTGGCAGGATCCTCCCTCGACCCTTGTGTATTGCATAAGACATATCGCCCAAAATTTCATGCGGGAAATCAAAGGCAAAACACTAAGGAAAAAGGTTGTGAACGCAGGATATGCACTAACAGAGCCCACATTCAAACACTACATTGACGAGATCATACTGACAAACACAGATGCATTAAGATGGATTGATAATATTCATAAAGAGAAATGGACAAGGGCATACGACAATGGGGTGCAATGAGGCCACATGACAACTAACCTCGTTGAATCAATGAATTCTATTATCTGAAACCTACCAATAACTTCGTTGATAAAAGCAACATATTTTAGGCTCGGGGCACTCTTTGATAACAGACGTACGAAATGAGGTTCAGTATTACAATCTGGTCAACTGTACAGTAATAGTTCAACAAAATTCATGAAAGACGAGGCTGTCAAAGCCAACACACATGTGGTCATAATCTTTGACCGTAATAAAGGTTGGTTCAGTGTTATCGATTCAATTGATCACAATGAAGGAAGGTCGAGGGGATATTACCGAGTGGAACTAGATAGGAGTTGGTGTGACTGTGGAAAGTTTCAGGCATTTTGTATGTCTTGCTCCTAAGTTATAGCAGCATGTTCGAAAGCGCGCCATGACCCAACCAAATATCTTTCTGTTGTTCACCAAGTGACAACTCTATGCAATGTTTACACATGTAGCTTTCAAGTGGTGGCAAAGGAGGTCTATTGGCCTCCATGCGAAGGCAAAATTGTTTGGCATAATGATTTGATGCGAAGAAAAAAAAGGTCGCCCTAATAGCACCAACATTCGAACTTAGATGGATGCACGAAACAAAATGGTCAGATTATGTAGTTTGTGTCAGAAACCAAGACACAATCGTAAAAAATGCCCCAATGCAGGATTAAGCACATGATCATGGTTTCTAATGTAACTGTGTCCTTTTAAATCAACAACAAATTTCATTCTATTGAAAGTATAGTTAAGCGATTATAATTAACAAACAACACAAAATTAAATAAACATAACTTAATACCACAACAACATTCTGAAAATAACAACAACATACCTAATATCAAAATAACAATATGAAAATAACAACAACAAACCCACATAAAACAACACAACACATCAACTTGTCTAGGATATCACAACCATCAAGGTAATATTCTTTGGTGTTAACATCATCACAAGGATGCCAACATCATTTTCCACTTTTCTCCAATCATGAGTAACTTCATTTCTCCCTGACTCCTCAACCAACCTCTCAATTTTCCTAATCTTTTCACCTGCAACAATATCTCCTTTTAGCCAGCGGTTCAGTTCCCTATGCAAATGCTCCAAAGTCTGTGTATTCCACGGTAGCACCTTCATTGGAGTCTTTGTTGCTGAAAAATAAACTAGAGCATTTCTTTTCATTAGAGGAAATGTTGGAAACGGTTCCTCCGATGATGATGACGACGACGATGAACGTTGATTTAGAAATGCAGACATTCTAGACTGATTTCAAAATTATGAAGACTTGAGTCTATTGGTGAAAATTGTTGTGAAAAAATATGAGTGTGCAGTCTTATTTATAGAAAAATAAAATAGTAAGGACCACATATGATATACCGTAAATACCCTTGCAAAATTTATCATTTTTTAGAATTATATTTTTCTTTTTACAAAATATTAAAAAAAAATGTATATGTTTTCTTTAAACAAAAATCAAATATTAAAAAAAAACAAAAAAAAATTACCCCTACAACTAATGCGCCATCCCATATGACGACTCAGTGTAGGGTAGAGCACCCCAAAAACAACCCATGCGCCATATAAAATGGCGAATCAGGTCTAAGACACCTTGATTAGCCATTTTAGTAATTATTTGAAATAATAATTTATTTAGTAATTATTTTTTTAAAAAATGTTATATTAAAAAAAATTCACAATTATTATATTAACTTCTTATTTTGGTGAATATAAAAAACTAGAAGTGGTGCTCGTGAGACGCAGGGTTACTTTATTACTCAAAAATTTCAAAGCTTAAAAGGTTTTTGTTGACGAAATAACTTAACACGTGTGTAAAACATTTGTCACATGCTTGTTCCAAATAAAAGGGTGTTTCACTTCATTACTGGTATTATATATAGAAGCATAGAGTTAACCAACAAAATCACAAACAAAAAACATCCTTAATCACCTAACAATGAAACCTCTTTCACCACTCACCCTTTCCTTCCTCCTCTTTGTTTTCATCACTAATCTTTCACTAGCTTTCTCAAATGAAGTTCTTCGACAAGTGTTGGACGTTAATGGCAACCCCATTTTCCCCGGTGGCCAGTACTACATCCGGCCAGCAATCCGTGGCCCTACCGGCGGAGGAGTAAGACTTGGAAGAACAGGTAATTTAACCTGTCCAGTCACCGTCCTACAAGACCGCCGAGAAGCTAAAAACGGTCTACCAGTGAAATTCGTTATACCAGGAATTTCTCCTGGTATAATTTTTACTGGTACACCAATTGAGATACTGTATACAAGGAAACCTAGTTGTGCAAAATCATCAAAATGGTTAGTATTTGTTGACAATGTTATTCAGAAGGCTTGTGTTGGTATTGGTGGTCCTGAGAATTACCCTGGTGTGCAAACATTGAGTGGATTATTTAAGATTGAGAAGCATGAATCTGGATTTGGTTATAAACTTGGATTTTGTATTAAGGGTTCTCCTACTTGTTTGGATATTGGGAGGTTTGATAATGATGAAGCTGGAAGAAGGTTGAATTTAACTGAGCATGAGGCTTTTCAAGTTCAGTTTGTTGAAGCTGAAGCTAATGATGCTGAGTTTATTAAGTCTGTTGTTTGAATTTTAGTTTAGCCATTAAGCTAGATTGTGTGAGTTTTAGTTCTTGCACAGTTTTAAGCATATAATAAAGTGGAAATATTTGTGTTGAATGTTTTCTCTCTTCTATTATTGTTCTCTCTCTTTCCCTTTATCATTATGTCTCTCTTGTTGTGCAAAATCATTCAAGATAAGTTTTGTTGTTTAAACTTATTTTGTTTTGTTTAATCTATGATTCTACATATTATAATTAAGTCAATGAAATACTCAATGTAAGACTACAATATACTCGATGGGATCTTAAACATGTTTTACAAATATATTAGGAATTAATATTACTATGTAATATAATAGTAATATAATTAATAGATTTTTTTTTTTTACTATTTTGTTATTTTCTTGTTCTATTTTCTTAGTAGGTTTTGTGCTCAAGTGATTGAACAATGAATTTGATTTTTTTTTTAAATAATAAAAGTTTATTTCATAAAATATAATTGAAATTAAAAATAAACAGCATTAATATTATCATATGTATTAATTGAGTTAAATAAATTTAAATTGTTAATTTAGAGTTCAATTTTTGTCAAAAATATTATTTATAGTTATATATTGATTAAATAAACAATTGATATTTATAAATTGATAACTTAAAAAAAATTATTAATAAAAAAATTATTATTATTATTATTATTATTATTATTATTATTATTATTATTATTATTATTATTATTATTTTAACTTAAAACTTAAAACTCTAACTTTTTTTGCTAATATTTTTAAATTTAATTTTCAACACTTTTTTTATCAAATCCAATCACAATGAATCATAGATGGAGCTAAATCAAATCAATCATATCATATCATCATCATAAGAAATCAAATCAGCATCACCATCATTGAATCAAATCTGAAATCACCACAAAAATTCATTCAAATCAAATCCGAGATTGAAAAAGATTGAGATATTCAAATCAAATTCGAGATTGAAGAAGATTTAAAATTCAAGTATAAATAGGACCCTCAAGAACATCAAAAAAGAGATTGGCAAGCATAAAAGTCTCTTACAGTCTTCATCAAAAATCACCATCTGCGGCCAAAATCCCATAGTCTCAGAAACCACGAAAGCCATCAATCGTAAAACCCTCAAAAGAAAAATCTGTCCACCATTACCGTCATCACAAAACCGTCGCAAACTCAGGCCCGACCCATTTCCTTTATTTATATTTTTTATTTGTTTATTTTATTTATTTTCTTTATTCTAACTAAACACTAACCCTTTTCTTAAAATTAAATTTATTTATTTTTTAAAAACTAATTACTAACCTTTTCTTTTGTAATTAACACTAACACTTTTTTTTTAAATAATTAAAATTAACTCTTTTATTTAAATCTAAACTTTTTAAAATTAACATCTTTTTTTTAAAACCCACACTCTTTTTTTTAATTGTTAACTTTCTTTAAAATAAAAATTCTAACACTTCTCTTTTTAAAATTAAAATTAACTTTTTTTAAAATTAAATTTTTTTCTTTTAACTTTTTTTAAAAATTAAATCTTTTCTTATAACTTTTTTTAAAAATTAAAACTTTTTTTAACCTTTTTAAAATTAAATCTAACTTTTTAAAAATTAAATCTAACTTAATTAAAATTAAATCTAACTTTTTTAAAAACTAAATCTAACCTTTTTTAGAAAACAAAATTCTAATTTTTTTAAATAATTAAATTAAAATCTCACTTTTTTTTGTTAAATTAACATCAACTTTTCTTTAAATTTCTAATTTCTTTTAAAATAGCTCTAACCTCTTTTATCTTCAAAAATTCTAACTTTTTTTTTTACTTATTAAATTTCTTTTTTTTATTCAAACCTTTCTCTTAATTTAATCCTAATCTAATTTTCTTTTTTTTTTTTATCATTAAAATTCTAACTTTTCTAAATTTCACCAAAATCCTAATCCATTCTAACTCCTTTTCAATTATGTGAATTCTCAATTCCTCAAAATAATTAACCACCTAACTTCTAAATTCATCAATCCCTTAATCATTCCTAACATCATTCCGGATTGTCCATGAACATGTTTACTAACCTTTTATTTTTGTATTTATTTTATTCTTGTACATTATCTGACATTATCATCACTGTTCACATCCCTACCCTTATCCCTTGTATATTATTTCAACATTTTTATTGTTTATTGATTTTCCACTATTTTTTATTTTCTCCGTTAATTCCCTTTCGAAGGATTAGGTCTAACCGTTTGACCGCCGTGTCAATAGTCCTCACCTTTGAGCATTTCATTTTCCAAAACTCTAATTAGCCTAGGTGTTCCGCCATGGACAAAAATACCCTTTACCTTAGCATTAGGTCAAAGAGTCGCCGTACTCTGTTTTAGGGTTTCCCGTCGTGGAATCCCTATTTCAATCCTAATTTTAATTAACAATTTTAATGTAGAAATAGCAGTTTCAAGACTCCACATAAGCGTGTCCTTAAGATACGTTTATTCCCCTTGAAATCTTGACCATAGTCAAGAAGTTTCTAACCTCCTTTTCAAGGAGAACTACAATTACTCTGATTCCATTTCCGTCAGGATATGTTGGCACAAGATGCGGTGTCTTGCCGAGTAAACTTAGAATTAACCCCTTAGGTCTTTTCCTTTAACTTTTAATCCCTTTGTATATACTTTAAAATATAATAAAGCAAAAGAGTAAACAATAAACAAAAGGTTCCTTAGAGTACTACAGAAGTTTAGGATGCTAATACCTTCCCTAAGCTTAACCAACCCCTTACTTAGGTATCTCCCCGCATTGTGTTTACGATGCAAAAATAGGTTTTCCCTCTTTTGACATTTTCTTTCGGATAAATCAAAGAGCGGTTGTAAATTGAATTGTGATTCAAATTAATTAATAATTTGATATCCTATTTCCACCGCAATAGAAAATGGCGACTTCACTGGGGATTCTAACTTTTGAGTGTTATCCCTAACTTGTTCATGTTTGTTATTTTGTTTTACTATTTATTTGTATATGTATTGTACCTTGGTTGGGGATTTGTTCCATGTGTTGTGAGATAAGTCCTCACCCAGACTTGAGTGACATTATTATAGGATGGTGATATATTCGACGAGGCTTATAAGGGGTGAGTCCCGACCAAGCTGACTCGAGAGTCACTGCTCAGTGGAGACCCTTTCGAAAATGGTTCGGTTGAACGAGTGTAGTTGTGAAAACTTTTACTATTTTCGGCAAGAGTCCATGATATTGAGGATCGTAGTACCCTAACACCACCTTGGCCTTATATAGGATGTAGTGCGGGAAATGTGTGGGAATAGTCCTACAATGGTTTCTACACGATACTACACTCAAAAGAGGTTCTCTTGAGAATGTTATCGGCCCCCGAGTCAGTCAGAAGGTTGATAATATTCGAAAGATGGACTGATGACTTTGGGCACTTCTTTAGAACCTTGTTCTACAGGTATGACTATCCTATAGTACATACCTTTTGGGAAGGGTAGACCTTAACTCCATTCATTGCTCCTCAAACTTAGGATCTTTGTGTGTATGTGTGCATTGCATCCATAAAGCACCATATTATTCCTAGTTTCAAGGAATTCAACAGTCCTTTGCAAATTTAAAAGCTCTTACATTTTAAAGTCTAAAAACTTTTCCAGCTTTCCTAAAAAGGTTTGCAATCGACCGTTGAAATTCTTGAAACCATTGCATGGCATTAGCATCACATTTTTACATTGCATTTTCCCCCCGGTTTCTCATTCTCGGTCCTCTCGTCTTCCAGTGTCTCTTTGAGTTGTCAAGCTGATTCCTCGACACAGATATCAGACTAGAGCTAACTATAGACGCAAGATGTCAGAACAAGAGGCATATAATGCAGAAATCCGAATGGGGATCGATGAGTTGAAATCAGGCATGACCAAGCTCACCGAGATGTTTCAAGTACTGATTGCTAGAGGAGAGCCACCTCAGAGGTTAAAAGAAGGTTTGAAAGATGGAAGGGTATCCAAAGCTGCCGAGTCGTTTAAGGGTGCAAAGAAATCCTATGGAATTTCCGTAAGAAGAAAGAGGATCGAACCAATGCTGTTATGTCTGAATCAAGAAAGCCTCGCCATGGAATTCATCCTGTTGATAACCATGTTGTCGCTCCACAGCCGGCTCCGACTCCTCGGCGTCCAGTTATTAGACTAGACCAGTCTCAAAAAAGGAACAAATTCGATCTTATTCCCATGACTTACACGGAACTTTATCCTTATCTGGTTCAAAAAGGGCTAATCACTACAAGGGCTTTACCACCTGCTCCTAATCCTCCGCCAATTGGATTCAGGGCTGGTTTCCAGTGCGCTTTTCATGAGGGTGCCCTAGGCCACAACTTGGAGCATTGTTTTGCACTTAAAGATAAAGTACGCGAGTTGATTCGAGGTGGAATACTTGATTTTGCGGATAGTCCTCCAAATGTCCAGAAGAATCCCTTGCCAGAGCATCAGAAGTGAAGTTTCAGCCAGTTCTGATTTAGTCATTAGGCCTTTTGTTTCTCGTTTGTTTGTACGTTCCTTATTTTCATTAGCTGTTTGCTTTCGAAATATGTTTGTACTTTTACGTTAATGAACTGAGCATTGCAACTTTTGATTTAATTCATCTTATCTATTATTTGCATCTTTATGCTTTATTTTTTCAAATATTTACTTTTTGCCCAAATTTTTGATATGTAAAGATTAGAGGGAGGATGACGAAAATGTTATACCCATAACTGCTGTCAGTATGCTTTCAATCAAACTTTGTTGATGATATAAGGCATTGTTTCAATCCTCAAACACTGGAGAAATAAGGAAGTTAATCCCTTGTCACCCCTTTTGAGCCTAAAAGTTGGACTTTCTTTCTTTACAAAACCCGCAATCTTAACCTGGGGCATGGGTAGTTCTCCGTTAACTTGGTTTATGCTTTTTTACAATACACCTTTGATATAAAGGTTACATTCACAATTTTCCTTCGTACACAACAAATAAGTGTCGAAGATGTTTTAATGTCAAACCGCCGATGATGTTTCACCGTGATCATTAAAGCTAGGCAGTCTGTTTCTTCAAAAAAAATATATCAAAAGAAAAGCCTGCTGAGTCGAAACCTATGAAGGAGACTTAGACAAAATTGGGGCATCCCGCTGACTGTAATCTTTAACAGAAACAGTTCAGGAAAAAGTTAGGGATAACAAAAAGAGGAGATCTTTAAACATTTACCTTAAAAATCCTCAATGACAAAATAACCAAATGTCATATGGAAGTGGTGGCTGCCTTTTTGTAGGTCCTGGACTTCTGAACCATCATCATTATCAGTGCAATTTCTAACCTATAGGAACCTGAATGCATAACATGAGTTAACTGAGCGTAGGACTGAAGTTCATCACGTAGATTGGGTGGGTACAAATAAAATTTGAGCCTCTATCCTTTGTTTCATAAACCGTGAACTAGGCCACGTTACAACCCTCAAAAGACCTAATTGAAACAAGGTTATTTTGAAAGCATACTATAGCAAGGTTGCGTAACCTGACTCCAAAATATCTTTGCGAATCATTTATTTTGGCAATACACTTTTATTTTAAACTTTGAGCGTCTTGAACCACCGTGTTCTGAACAACGTCTCATTTATTTGTTTTCATCTTTCAAAAATAATTTTGGTTTCAAAAGTTACATGAACTTTGAATTACCGTGTTTTTATGAATATTTTGTTTGCAAATTGGCTTTCCTCTAAGGAATTTTCCAACAATTGAGAAACTTGGTCAAGTGATCCTATCAGGGGCAAGTTCCTTTTACATCCCGTCCAAGAATCAGTTCAAGATTTGTTCAAAGCAAGGTATTCTCGTATTGGGTTTTATCTAAAAGGTTTTTCAAGACTCAGAATAGGGCAAGCATTCCGAAGGTACAATAAAATAGTCGGTTTCACGAATCAGACGAGCTGAAGTGTCTACCAGTTCAGTCTACGGACAGGTTAATCTGGGGCAGGGTAATTGAAGGATTCCCAGCAGTGGCATCTTTAGTCCCAGAGCAAGTGGCAGCGACCTCCGTGTTGAGGAATCAGTTTTCACGTCTTGCCATCTTACCAGAAGAGTCGATCCTTGTTGTCGGCATCTGCATTTACATCGGGTCATATCTCATAACATAATTCATATACAATATTCTTAGACACATACATATCATGAGTGTTTTATCATCATTTGCATCTCTCTCGAGGTCATGCTTTATCCACGTCTTACCTTGTGGTCAAAGTCCAATTTACTTGGCACCTACCAAACATTTGTGTGTTATGTCTATCTGACATTCTTCCAGGTATGACATTTCTTATCCGATGTTTTTCCGGATCTGTCTCTCGCTGATGTTTTCCCAAACTGAGTTTTTGTTCTGACGTTCTTCCAGAACCCCTTTGTTGCTTATCTGATGTTCTTCCAGACATGTCTTCAACTTGTCCCGTACATTTATGGCTTTCCTAAATGTTTCGGGTTTATCTTCAGAAACTTGTCTACATCTCATGCTCCTATAGATGTTGTTCTTTTGTTTCTGGATGCTGCACAGAGTTTATTCGACGTTCTTCCGAATATCTCTAGTATGTTACAAAGTTCATTCGATGTTCTTCCGATTGTCCCTGAAATTGGTTGCTCTGTCCCAAAGTTTATTCGAAGTTCTTCTAAATACCTCTGGTAGTTTTTAGAGTTCATTCAATGTTCTTCCGAATGTCCCTGAAATGTGTTCTCTTTGTCCCCGAGTTTATTCGAAGTTCTTCCGAATACCTCTGGTATGTTTCAGAGTTCATTCGATGTTCTTCCGAATGTCCCTGAAATGTGTTTTCTTTGTCCCCGAGTTTATTCGAAGTTCTTCCGAATACCTTTGGTGTGTTTCAAAGTTCATTCGATGTTCTTCCGTATGTCCTTGAAACGTGTATCTTTGTCCCCGAGGTTATTCGATGTTCTTCCGAGTATCTCTGGTGTTTGTTTCTATGTATATTTTCCGATGATTCCTGAAGATCCCGCTCGATCTCTTCGTTTAAAGGAATGCTCCGAAAATTTCAGCACTTGTCGTTTACCTGATCCTACCGTCGTGTGGATCATGTTTTCGTTTCATCCTAAAGTGGCAAATGGTCGTGCTTACACAAGTTGTCCATCACTTTAGAATTTTCCCAGGGCGTCGTATTCCCCAGTGCAGTTATCGTCGCGCCTGTCCCCTGTGTCGTCGTGTCGTCTGCATTCTTGCATTTATCATTCTTATCATACGCATCATATTAAAGTCATGGCATTGTCAGCATTATAGTTCGTTTCGTTTTGTCCATTGTTGCACCCTAAAATTTGCTCAACCTATTTCACTTGGTTATGTTTCAATTACATTAGCATTTGCATATAGAGTCATATACATAGTCTAATCATTTGCATAGCATAGCATAGCAAGTCATCCAACAAGGGACCAAGTACTATTCTTATCTCTATGATCCTATCAAGAGGTTATTATGCAAATTCAATCTTATCCAAGTCATCAGGAAGAAATTGAAACCCAGAGAGGTCATTGGACCAAGCAGTGGATCTATCTCCTGTCTTGAGGGTATTTGAAGATCATCAAAGAAGTTGTGAGCTGTGAACTGAGTATGGAGGGTATCTAGACATCATGGGGGACCTAGAGGGTCATTTTGAAAGTGAGACAAGTCATTGATGTGATCACAAGAGTTGCAGTTGAAGACAGTCAACTAGGGTTTCATCTAGGTCAACCCTGGGTCAACCCTAGGTCAAATGATTGATTGAAGGGGATCAAGGCCTGTTTGAAAGATGTGGGGTTCATCATTTGACATGTAGATAAGGATGTGGTTTTGTTCCAAGAAGAAATCAAGAGAAATCAAGGAGAAGAGGGGTTTCTAAATTAGAGTTTCTGGGTAAAATCCCCTAATTTAGGGCAAACTTCCCAGCAAGATAATTCAAAATGAAAGCTTCAAATGGATCCTTGGCCAACATGAAACTTGTAGAGGATCTCAAGACCTTTAATTTGAGTGGTGGAAGACATCAAGGAGATTTATAGAACTCAAGTTATGGTCCTTGCAAGTTACAGGTCATCTGAGGTATCTGAAATTTTGCCTGTGAAAGTTACTTGTCTTCCAAGTAACCTTTACCCCTCAAGGAGATTTCAAATGAATTTCTGGTCAACATAAGAGTTGTTCCTCATTGTATTAGCTTTCTAGAAAGGTATGGTATGCCTTCATCTGATTTGTGGAACTCTACTTATGTCCTTGGCAAGAAAAGGGTATTTTGGTCATTTGAGAATTACAGGTCATTTCAAGCCTATGCCCAAAACTCATACAAGGAAGCTTCAAATGAAAAACTTCACAACATCAAAGTTGCTCCAAATGATATTTTGACTCTAGAATAGTGATCATGAAAGTTTGGAAATGTTCATAGCTCAAGGTTCCAAATTTGGTCATTTAAAAGTAAATTTAATGAATAAAAGTGACCTAAAAATGGGATTTTTCATAACATGGCCAAATGGGATGAAATTATAGGTCATTTTGATTGGAAAAAATGTTTTAAGAACATTGGAAAAATTAGATTTTTGAGTTTGGTTCAAAGTTTGGAAGTTATGCTAGTTGGCTTACAAAGGAAGTAACACATGCCAAAATTCAAGGGTTTTGTGCACAAGAAGTTTCTACCAAGTTCTAGAGTGTTCTATGAGTGTCTATATATTGAGTAGAGTGGCTTCATTCAAGGGTTGGTGATTCATTTTGATCAAAACACATAGTTACATCTCATTCTTCCATTTTGCAAATCACATAAGAACTCTATCAAATCTTCATCATTCTCCACAATTCTTGATCCTATCATCATCTACATCCATCATAGATCAAGTTTCCATCAAGATCTGCTTGAATTGAGGTAGAATTCGTGTGCTACCAAGTGCATCATCCAAATTGCAAAAGGAAGTGGTTATGGCAATCCAAGGGGTTTGAGCAAGAACTACTGCATACAGAATCAAGAACCAAGTTTATTGAGCAAGTCCCAAGCAGTGCAAGCTGTGCATCCAAGGTTTTCTACATCTGTTTTCAAGATTACACCAGGTTAGTAATCTCATCGAATTGGCTAGAATTAGTTAGAATAATGTAGAATTCTTAGGTTAGAATTGTTAGGAATAGTTAGATGAATGATTCTGATGAATTTGAAGGCATTTCATGAAGTTCACCATTGGAGCACCAAAACTGTTTTGGCTTAGAACACTTAGGTTAGGGCATGATAATCTTAGATAGATAGCTCAGAATAATCAGCATAGCATGTGGAACGTATTAGGGTAAGAGTTAGAAGGAATCCTCAAGATTGATCTCAGTGCAAAGTGGTGGAACCAGGAACTTCTACCTATCGGGTTTGGATATAGATTGAGTTTTAGAGGAATTTGAAATCATGGTTGTGTAGAGGAGAAGATGTAGAGTAATTTTGCTTTTTATTGCTCTGAATTTCATGGAGGAACGAGGTCGTATGAGAAGGTAGAAGTATGGTTCACGAGCTGCATGCAGGGTTCATTAATGGTGAAACCCTAGACTAGAGGAAGAAGAAGCTCCACAACCGTTGGATCACTCCCAAGACCTTGACTGGAAAACGCATCGCACGGCCCATGTTCAAACTGAAACGCGAGGGAAGCTGGGTACCAAAGCGCACCGTTTCATTTAAGTCACTCAGGATGGGCTTATGTTGCCCTTGCTTTTCGCACCACCCCTTTCAAGGCCCAATGTGTTTTGAACTGATATTTTTACTCTTTGCACCGTTTTTTTGTTTTTTGATTTTCTTTTGAGTTTTCTGATTAGCTGGGCCCAGACGCGCCTTGCTAGGCGCACCCCCAGTCTGGGCCCATTGTCCATTTTTAAATGCTTTTAATTGCTGATTGCACCCCAGCCAAGTTAATTCATTTTAATTTCATTCAATTTTTTTTAATTCTTTGGAAAATCATAACAAATTGGAAATTGCATATTTTTAAATGGTTGTTTTTGCATCTTTTTTATATTTTTGTTAAGAAAATTGTCATATAATAAAATTAGCATTTCATTTTATTTTTGTATTTTTAGTACATTTTTCTTTTAAATAGGTTTTAATTGATTTTAGGTTTATACATGATATTGTTGATTTTAGTTTAGTTAGATACTTTTATATTTTGGACCTATTATTTTTAGGGTATTTCACTTAGAACTTTAGCTTGTATATAAAATTTAATTCATGATTTTAGGACTTAATTTTAGATGGTTTGTTTAGGTGTGATTAGGAGAATCAAAACTAGGGTTAGAGATAACATAGGTGTAATAAATCATTTCCTTTAGGAGTATTAGTTTGAATTTTGGGGTATGGGACTATAGGGGTATTATGGGTAGATAATAGACCCTTAGAAATTACAAGGCTTCCCCTATTCTACTATTATTATTAGTATATTGCTTGTATTTGATTGACTATGTGGTGTGCCCTTTCTAGGATTATTATTTGACTGTGTGGGGTATTGGGCTTGTTTGGGGCTTGGGGTTTGAGCTGAAGACTGTGCTGATGAGGCCCATTGAAGATTAAAGAATGAAGACCAACTTCCAGAGTTGATGAGGAGTATCTCTTGCCGGTAGCTGTTGAAGGTTATAGGATCTAGGAGTTAGGCAGGGCTCTAGAGTAGAAAACTTGATTCACAAACATGGAAGGTCTTGTTTGCCTCCATCCCTCTCTATGATGCAGAGTCTCTCTAAGACATTCACCCCCTTCCTTTGGAAGGCTTGGTGATAGTGTCTAGGAGATAGAACTCTTGAGAGAAATCTTCTATGTGTTGTTAGCAGTCTGTTTGCCACCTTTGGTGGTCAACTAATTGCTTAACACCCCAGTCCATTCTTGTGATTGGTTCCTCAGCTTGGAGATTGGGACTTGAAGAAAAGCCATTGGAGATGAAGACAAAGACCTTGCTTGAAGGCTGTGAAGATGAAGACAAAGACCTTGCTTGAAGGCTGTGAAGATGAAGACTGATGCTTGCTTGAAGCTTGTAGATGTTTGGAGATGACTTGAAGACAGAAGTTGGTGAAGACTTTTTGCTGTTGATAATTCTTGATGTATTGTGTGAATTTCCCGGACTGTATTGCTTGCTGTTTAACCTGTAGGTTGGAAGTGAATTCTGTTCACTTTTTCCTGTTGTTTTCTAGGTTCGAGGTTGAGTTGGACTCCCTTGCCTCGCTTGTATTGCTGCATCCATGCATTTTACTGCTTTATTGTATATATGCTATTGTTTCTGTTTCCGTCTATTCCCTTAGGATCTCTGTTTCTCTCTGCGCAAGAGAGGAGCATGATAGACATTAGGTCTTAACCCATGCATGATAACACTAGGTTAGAGTAATTCCCTTTTCAACCATAGGTTAGAGTTCTGTCTCTTCTTTCTCAAAACAAACAGAAAAACACAATAATATTCCAAACACAATAAAAGACACTTCTTCCGTAAAAGAATGTGAACTCATCAAAACGTCATTTTTGTCCACTTGGACTGTTAATCAGAAAAACCCTTTTTCAGAAGGAATAAAAACCATCAAGACAGACTTGTGTCGTACGTGACCCGAACTACGTTTGCTCTGATCTTTCATGCTGTATGAAAGTATGTAGGCATAGGATGCGATATCCTAGCGAGCAACCTTCCCCTCCTTTCCCGTAGGTAGGCGAACTACGTTGACTCTGATTTCTCATTCCAGACGGGAATACGTAGGCATAAAGTGCGATACTTTGCCGAGTCATTTTCTTTTCTTTTAACCCCAGACCTTTAGTTTAGATAGAAGTAACAATCCGTACTATAAGACAAGCGTGGATCCCGTCGAGTACGACGGACGTGAGGGGTGCTAATACCTTCCCCTTGCGTAACCGACTCCCGAATCCAGGATTTGGTTGCGATGACCATTCCTTTCCCCGTTTTGCGGTAGGTTTACCTCGAGTGTTTCCTTTCCCTCCGTTGGGATAAATAACGCACAGTGGCGACTCTTCTGTTCAGCCGACGCCGATTTTCGTAGTAGCGACAACTGGCGACTCTGCTGGGGATCCAACGTCCCCTGGCTGCTAAGGACTGTGATAGTTCCTTATGCATTTGGGATCCAACGTCCCTTAAGAGAGTCAATCCTAGCGCTTGTTTTCCCGTCGAGGATTTTGTATGGGTTTATTTTTTCTGTCCTTTACTTTCAGCATTATATTATTGTTGTTATTGCTGTATTAGGGTGTGACGGGTGTTCTATGATTGAGAGATAAGCCGGACCTGGGCTTGAGTGCACCTAGAATTAGAGTGGAAATTAGTGGGCGCGCACGTGCTTTGCATGTCCTAGTGTCCCACGAAATCCACACTCAGACGAGGTTCTTCTGGTTGGCCTCCTGTCCTGCCCTTTGGGTGGCTCGGGTTGCTGGTTAGTTGGATTGTCGACTCTGGGAACCGATCATTTGGAAGTTGGCTAAGTGAGGCCTCTTCAGGATTTGATGATGCCACTCCTTCTGGGAATCGTATCATCAACCCTGAAAGTCTGTGACGCTGACGACCGCATAGGATGCCATACCTTTGTCAGTTATTAGGACACCTACCTGTGAGAGAGTTTTGGGGTTATGCAGGTAACTAGACCTTCAGATACCAGTTATTTCTTGATCTGAGATCCTGGGTATTTATGGATAGTTTTGAGGTCTGTCAGAGACCAGTTGGAGTTATGATATGAGGTCTATCAGAGACCAGTCAGAGTTATGTTGTGGGGTCTATCAGAGACCAGTATGGGAGCTTTATATTGGGTCTATCTGAGACCAGGGTTTGAGGAATTCTGGAGAGTCTATCTGAGACTTTTGATATGGTTCAGGCTTCTCAGCTATGGCATTTGGTCCCTGTTGCATGTTACTTGCATTGCATTGTTCGCATAACCATTATCATTGCATTCCATTAACGTGTGTCTGTGCTGCAGGTGCATTTGCATATTCCCTGGTTCTAGTGTCCGGACTTCTGAGTATTGATCATGGCTGGTTTGAGGATGATAGTTGCCTACAAGTTACCTAGTCCTGATATTACTCCCCTCCTGGGTCTGATTTCACTTGCTGATGAGGATGTCCGTAGAAGCTTCAGACAGAGTTACGGACGGCTGTTGAGATTGGTTCGCAAACCAACTGATGATGAACTGAATGGGCTGTATACATTGATGCAATTCTATGACCCTGCTTTGAGATGCTTCACATTCGCTGACTTCATTTTGGGGCCTACTATTGAAGAGTATGTAGAGTTCACTGAGCTGCCAGTACAGAATAAAGTTCCTTTTATTCACTCTGCCGCTGAGCCCAAGTTGGAAGACTTGGCTAAGGCATTGCACATGAATGCTTCTGAGTTGTTGATGACTTCTTGGCGCGGGGTTCCAGGTTTCTCTCTCCAGTTTCTGATTGGTAAGGCTCAAGAATATGCCAAGAATGGATGTTGGGTGGTCTTTAACGCTGTCTTGGCTCTGTGCATTTATGGGATAGTGCTGTTTCCCAACTTCCCGAACTTCGTGGACATGGATGCATTTCATTTGTTTGCTGCTGGCAACCCTGTACCCACATTGATCGGGGACTTCTACCATTCGATGCACTACAGAAATGAGAACAGGAGAGGCAAGAACGTCTCTTGTTGCGTGCCTTTGCTGTACATGTGGTTTAAGAGCCATCTTCCCCTGAAGGGACCTTGTGTGGATAGTGCGACTACAGCTGACTGGCCAGAGCGCCTGATGAGGCTATCTTCTGAAGACATTGAGTGGTTTGACCGAGACTTGCTGGGGTCTGAGCTTATTTTCAGTTGTTTTGGGTATCCTAATGTTCCGTTGATAGGGAGAAAAGGGTGCATCAATTACAACCCATCTCTGTTTATTCGCCAGTTCGGATATGCGTTGAAGAACCCACCGCAGGAGGAGGAAGTACAGGAATCTCTGTACTTCACTGGTGATTTGAATGGAGAGTTACTAGCCAAGCTTCAGCATGCCTGGATGTGTATTAACAGAAAAGGGAAACCACTGTTGGGGAAGAATGATTGTCAGGCTTATACACTCTACAAAGTTTGGATCCAGGAGAGGGCAAGACAGTTACTGATACCATTTCCAGCTGCACCAGTCCCTGTTCATATTCCGGTGGAAGAGCCAACCACTGTTACTATGGAGGTCTACGAGTGAGTTGTAAAAGAAAAAGAATCCTTGATGAAGATCAATGAAGAGTTAGAACAGGAGCTGGCTCAGATGCGTAGTGAGAAGAACAAGGCTGTGCATTCTTTCCAACAGCAGATCGAGTTAGTAAACAGGCTAGGTGCTGAATTGACTGAAGAGAAAAAGAAGCGTGAACGCCTGGAGAAAGAATTCAGAAGCTCTCATGACATGTTGGAGTCCAAAAAGAAAGCACTTGATGCCGCTCACCGAGAAATCTCTTCTTGTAATAAGACGTGGAATGCTACGCTAACCAACAACAAAAAGAGGGAAGACAAATTGAAGCAGCAAATTTCTGAACTCGAAGAGCAGTTGAAGGCTAGCATTAAGAAGTACGAAGAAGAGGTGATGACCAGGTATAGTCTCCAGAATGCATTGAACAAGGCCATCGAAGGCAGGAACGAAGCTGTGTCTCAGAAGCGGAAGCTAGAGGATCGCTTCGGAGAAGGGGCATGGGAGGAAACCGCTGGTGACGTGCGACGTGTTCTCAAGCGAAGAAATCAACTTGTTGAGGGTCTGCTTACCCGACCAAGTCATCCAGAGACTAAGAAGTTACTAGAAGAGTACCAGGCTTATGAGTGTACTTGACTGTTTCATGTATTAACGTGTATGCTTTATTTGCATAGCGCTGACCATCACCAGGACTGTTGGTTGAGGTCATGCCTTCTTATTTTACACTCAGTGATATTGTATTCTTGGCTTAATGGATTTCTCTGCAATATATGAGGGGTTTTCTATGATTCGGCTCCGATCACCGTATTGCTAGCACTGTCACTACACTGGCACATTCACACTAGAATCGAGGAATGATTTTCCCTAATGCACAGACACATATTGCATTGCGTTCATATTCATATTGCATTACAGGTGATTGTTGAACGGTATCTTATTTCTTGCACTGTACCAGGTCTTTTCAGGATTGAAGATCAACGCCCGCACCGATACTCCACTCGTACCAACTGCCGAAGAATTATGGATCAAATGCAGAACGAAATGCAAGACATGCGTGAGAAGCTGGCGCTCTTCATGCAGACAATGGAGACCATTGCAAAAGGCCAGGAGAATTTGCAAGCTTTGGTGCAGCCTCTGTTGGTAAGAAATGTTGGGCACGGAAATGAGGATCATCAGTCTGTGTGAGTCGACACTATTCACGGAGATGGTACCCCCACACCGGTGGCTCCACCTGTGGTAAACGTACCTGCTGTCAATGTGAACAACGGCACTGCCGCCGAGAACGGTAACGTCGGAATTGGGAACGAGACTGTCGTCAACAACGTTGGGCTCGGAGATGTCAACCTGGGTGATAATATGGGGGGTAATGGCTTCGGTAATAATGGATTCGGTTTCAATGACCAGGGGTTTGACTATGCTGGGAAGTACGGCTTCAACACTCAAGGCTTCGGACATGACGGATTTGGTATGACTAATCAGGGTTATGGCAGATTCGGAAATGGAAATGGCGCTGGGTTAATGGCTTTCGGGCCTGCAGGGGTTGCTCCGGGGTATGGTAACAGGGGGCGAGGCCCGGTAATGAATCAGACCAGAGTTGGTCGTAACAATGGATACGATGGATACGGAGCTGGGAATGGTATGTGGCAAGAAGATCAACAAGAGGATGCTTTCTCCGATGGAGGTTTCGAAGGTCCTATCGACGACTCTCAGAGAATCAGGATGCTCGAGGAGCAGATGAGGAGGGTCGTGAATCAAAGTGCTGTTGGCTTAGATATGTCAACAATGGGTCTGGTGCCTGGCCTGAGGGTGCCAATAAAATTCAAAGCTCCCACATTCGACAAATATAAGGGGGACACCTGTCCAAAGGTGCACGTGCGGTCATATTACAGAAGGATGTCAGCATACTCAAACGATGAGAGGATGCTAATGCATTTCTTTCAAGATAGCTTGTCTGGTCCTTCCCTCGAGTGGTATATGGGATTGGAACCAACTCAGATAAAGATGTGGAAGCAGCTGGCTGAAGCATTTGTGGCTCACTATAAGTACAACAGTGACTTGGCACCCAACCGGGTCCAATTGCAGGGGTTGTCCCAGAAGAAGGGCGAGAGCTTCAAAGAGTATGCGCAGAGATGGCGCGACATGGCTGATAGAGTTCATCCCCCTTTGGAGGACAAGGAAATGAATGATATGTTCATAGGAACATTCACTGGCATGTTTTATGACAAGTTGTTTCATACGTCTTTGGGCAGTTTCTCAGACTTAATCCTGATGGGAGAGAAGATTGAAAGCAACATTAAACAGGGAAGATTCCAAGCTGAGGAGTCCACCTCAGCTGGAAGTAACATAAGGGCTTTCGGTGGGCGCCGTCAAGGTGATGCAAGCGCAGTGTTTGGGGGCCGAGGCCGAGGCCGGGGCAGAGGTCGAAACCAGTACAATCAGCCGCAGCAGGTGGCAAGCGTTACTATTCCATTTCAGCAACAACCGTTTCAGCAACAACCATTTCAGCAACTACCGTTTCAGCAACAACCAATACAACAACAGCAACAGCAGCCACAACAGGTGGCACAGCCTTCCCAGCGTAGATTCCAGGGGGGAAAACCAAGGAGGGTGTTTGAAAAGCCTCCTTCAACGTATGCAGATTTGCTACAGACACTACTGGGTTTTAACTTGGTGGAAAAGAGAACTCTAGCGCCAATAACAGGCACTCCTCCGTACGGTTACGATGCAAGCAGGCACTGTGAATTCCACTCCGGGGCTCCTGGCCACGATGTAGAGGGTTGCCACGCATTCAAGCATGTGGTGCAGGATCTATTGGATAGTAAGGTTATCAATTTTGGACAGGCAGGTCCGAACATAGTGCAGAAGCCCATGCCCAATCATGGGGCAAACGCCATTTTAACCGAGGAGGGTTTGAACTTGATTATGAATGTTGACGACCTAAAGACACCGTTGTGCGAGATAAAGAGCAGATTATTGCAAGGTGGTGTGTACCCAGGTTGCGACGAGTATTGCTTAGAGTGTTAGACCCAAGCTGGGGGGTGTGCTGACTTAAAGAAAGGTATCCAGGCTTTAATAGATGGCGACACATTGCAATTTGACCGAACGGCAGTTGAAGAACCTGCAGAGGTATTAGCAGACAAGCAAAGTGATGTGGCTACTGTGATGATTCCTCGAAAAACGATAACTATAACAGCGCCGGCCAAGCGACCGCCGATCACTATCACCAAGGCAGGACCAATCCCTTATGAGAGCACTAAGGCAGTCCCCTGGACTTATGGGTTGGAAGTGTACTGTGACGGGGTGAAAATTGATGTTAATAAGCAGCCAGTTGAGACTGTAGACAACGTTGTCGGTACCGGAGGTATGACAAGAAGTGGGAGAATCTTCATATCGCCTGAGGTAGAGGCTGAACGACTGGCGAAGGGAAAAGGAAAGATGAATGAGACTGTCCCTATGCAGAGGAGCGAAAAAGAAACGGCATCAAAGGATGTGGAAGAGTTCATGCGCTTGATTCGTAAAAGTGATTATAAGATTGTTGAGCATCTGCAACAGACGCCGTCAAAGATATCTATACTGTCGTTGCTATTGTGCTCTGAAGCTCACAGAAATGCATTGTTGAAAGTTCTGGATACTTCCTTCGTACCCTAAGATGTTTCCGTGAATCAGCTGGAAGGGGTGTTGGCGCATGTGAATGCAGGCCATAGCTTGGGATTTACAGACTTTGATTTGACCCCGAACGGGAGAGAGCATAATATGGCGTTGCACGTCTCTGTTGAGTGTAGGGGATCAGTCATGTCTCATGTACTGGTAGACACCGGATCTTCCTTAAATGTGCTGCCCAAGAAAGCGATGATGAAACTAGATGTCAGAGGAATCCTGTGTACGCCCAGTGACTTGGTGGTCAGGGCATTTGATGGTACGCGAAGAACAGTTTTTGGATCCATAACATTACCTCTACAGGTGGGGCCGGAGGTTTTCGCGACTGAATTTTATATCATGGACATCCAGCCAGCATACAGCTGCCTCCTCGGACGACCCTGGATTCATGGTGCTGGGGCAGTCACATCTACCTTGCATCAAAAGTTGAAATACATGGTAGGGGACAGTGTGGTCACAGTCTGTGGAGAAGAAGATATATTGGTCAGCCATCTGTCATCATTCAAATATGTGGAGGTCGACGGCGAGATTCATGAAACACCCTGTCAGGCATTTGAAGGGTTGCGCATCAAAGACAAAGGTCCCGGGCCGAGTAAAGCGTCAGAAGTAGCCGTCTCGTCATATAAGGAGGCTCAAGCTCTAGTGGAGACAGGTGAGACAAAGGGCTGGGGCAAGGTGCTGGAGATTCCCGTGAAGATGGACCGATTTGGGCTGGGATATCAACCGTCGTCATCAACACCTGCTGTGGGGGCACCCCGTTTCAGAGGACCGATAACTATCACCGCTAGTGGAGTGTGTCACGAGGCCATCAAAGCTGTTTCAGATTCCGAGGAAGGAGACAGTGATTGCGACATGGACGCCTGGATTCAGCCGAGCGTGCCAGGACAAGGATTATGCAATTGGTCTATTCAGGAGATTGTTCCTGTGACTCTCAAACAGTAATGCTTTGTTTTTTTTAATTGTTGAACAATCTGGTGTCCTGCCCGGGGCATCATGATTTTGCTTAGGGCCGTGCTGTTATGAACATTGTGTGTTTAATCATTAAATAAAAGGCGTTTTTTCATGTGCAAATATTGCGATCTCTATTTTTCTTGTTTTGTGTTTTACAATAAAATGGCAACGTGGTTGTTCGCTTTATACGAATTTTGAAGCATTTAACCATTCCTTTTGCAGGATAACATTTTCAGATGACATCATTGAACCGTCTATGACTCGTCTTGACTTTGAGCACCCGGTATTTCAGGCCGAAGAAGAGATTGTTGAAGATGGCGACATTCCCGAAGAATTGTCTTGGTTGGTAAAGCAAGAAGAACGAGTCATTCTGCCTCACGAGGAGGTCATCGAAATTATTAACCTGGGGTCGAAAGGGGTTGAAAAGAACATCCGTATAGGAGCCACGCTGCAGAACAACATCAAGCGAAGACTGGTTGAAATGCTCAGAGAGTATAGTGATGTGTTCGCTTGGTCGTATGAAGATATGCCTGGGCTTGATACAGATATGGTTGTGCACCGTCTGCCGTTGAAAGAAGAATGCCCGCCGGTTAAGCAGAAGCTTCGCAGAACTAGACCTGATATGGCGGTGAAAATTAAAGAGGAGGTTCAAAAGCAGTGGGATGCTGGTTTCCTAGCTGTGACAAAATATCCCTCATGGGTCGCTAATATTGTACCAGTGCCAAAGAAAGACGGTAAAGTGAGAATGTGCGTAGATTACCGTGATTTGAACAAAGCGAGCCCGAAAGATGATTTTCCGCTTCCTCACATCGATGTGCTAGTTGATAACACTGCTCAATTCTCCGTATTCTCCTTCATGGATGGCTTCTCGGGCTATAATCAGATTAAAATGGCGTCAGAGGACATGGAGAAGACTACTTTCATAACGCCTTGGGGAACATTTTGTTACAAAGTGATGCCCTTCGGATTGAAGAATGCTGGGGCAACGTATCAACGTGCAATGACGACTCTTTTCCATGATATGATGCATAAGGAGATCGAGGTTTATGTCGATGATATGATTGCCAAATCCCAGACGGAGGAAGACCATTTGGTGAATTTGCTGAAGTTATTCAAAAGGCTTAGGAAGTTCAGGCTGAGACTGAACCCGAACAAGTGCACCTTCGGGGTGAGATCGGGTAAACTGCTGGGGTTTATCGTGAGTGAAAAAGGAATAGAGGTTGATCCTGCAAAAATAAAAGCAATACAAGAGATGCCGACGCCTAGAACAGAGAAAGAGGTGCGCGGGTTTTTAGGGAGGTTGAACTACATCGCTCGGTTCATATCTCACCTAACAGCTACGTGTGAGTCGTTATTCAAGCTGTTGAAAAAAGACCAAGCCGTAGCATGGAACGAAAATTGTCAAAAGGCGTTCGATAAAATAAAGCAGTATTTGCAGGAGCCTCCTATTTTGATAGCCCCAGTGGCAGGGAGACCCTTGATTATGTATTTGACAGTTCTTGAGGGAAGTATGGGTTGTGTTCTCGGTCAACACGACGAGACAGGAAGAAAAGAGCATGCGATCTACTACTTGAGTAAGAAATTTACGGAATGTGAATCTCGATATTCAATGCTTGAAAAAACTTGTTGCGCGCTAGCCTGGGCCGCCAAGCGTTTGAGGCAATACATGCTGAATCATACAACCATGCTCATCTCGAAGATGGATCCTATCAAATATGTATTCGAAAAGCAGGCGTTATCGGGGAGAATTGCCCGTTGGCAGATGGTTTTGACCGAATACGACATCCAGTATGTCTCGCAGAAGGCTATAAAGGGGAGTGTATTGTCTGAGTACTTGGCAGAGCAGCCTATTGAAGATTACCAATCGATGAGGTTTGATTTTCCTGACGAGGATATCATGTACCTAAAGATGAAAGATTGTGAAGAGCCGTTGCCAGACGAAGGACCAGAATTGGGTTCCAAATGGAAGTTGATCTTTGACGGAGCTGTAAATGCCTACGGTAGCAGAATAGGGGCAATCATCACCACTCCACACGGGTCGCACATCCCGTTTACCGCTCGATTGACCTTTCCAGTTACCAATAATGAAGCCGAATACGAAGCTTGTATCATGGGGCTTGAAGAAGCCATTGATTTGCGAATCAAAAATCTGGACGTATACGGAGACTCAGCTCTGGTGGTGAATCAAATAAAAGGGGAATGTGAGACATGTCAGCCCAATTTGATACCGTACATGAACTACGCAAGGAGATTATTGCCTTTCTTTGACAAGGTTGAATTGCATCATGTACCGCGAGCGGAGAATCAGATGGCTGACGCCCTGGCCACTTTGTCTTCCATGTACAAAGTCAACTTCTGGAATGAGGCTCCCAGAATTGTTATCTCTTGGCTTGACAGACCTGCCTTCGTATTTGCCATTGACGAAGCATCTGACGATAAACCGTGGTATTTCGATATCCTTAATTTCCTGAAGAACAAAGAGTATCTGGCTGGGGCATCCAGTCAAGATCAGAAGACTCTCAAGAGATTGGCGGGTAATTTTTATTTGAATCCGGATGGTGTCCTGTACAGACGAAATCACGACTTGGTACTGCTGCGTTGCGTAGACGAAAAAGAGGCAAAGTTTCTCATGGAGGAAATACATGAAGGTACCTTTGGTACGCATGCTGGTGGGCATGCTATGACGAGGAAGCTGCTGCGGGCAGGTTATTTTTGGCTGACTATGGAAACCGATTGTTTCAAGTTTGCGAGGAAGTGTCATAAGTGCCAGATCTATGCAGATAAGATCCATGTGCCTCCGAGTCCTCTGAATGTGATGTCATCGCCATGGCCATTCTCGATGTGGGGAATCGATATGATTGGAAAGATCGAGCCGACAGCTTCTAATGGACACCGGTTCATTCTAGTGGCAATCGATTATTTCACCAAGTGGGTGGAAGCGGCATCTTACGCAAATGTGACCAAGCAGGTGGTAGCCAGATTCATCAAGAGAGATATCATTTGCAGATATGGAATCCCCGAGAGGATAATCACTGACAACGGTTCAAACCTGAATAACAAAATGATGAAGGAGCTGTGTCAGAATTTCAAGATCGAGCATCATAACTCCTCCCTTACCGACCCAAGATGAATGGCGCTGTTGAAGCGGCCAATAAGAATATAAAGAAGATCATTCAGAAGATGGTGGTGACATATAAGGACTGGCATGAGATGCTGCCTTTCGCTTTGCACGGTTATCGTACGACGGTACGCACATCAACCGGGGCAACCCCGTTCTCGTTGGTGTACGGAATGGAAGCAGTGCTACCACTGGAAGTCGAGATTCCTTCTCTGAGAGTACTTCGAGATGTCCAGCTTGACGAAGCAGAATGGGTAAAAGACAGGTTGAACCAGCTGAGTCTAATGGATGAGAAGAGGCTAGCTTCTCTAGCATACGGTCGTTTGTACCAGAGCCGAATGAAGAAAGCATATGATAAGAAGATACATCCTCGGAGCTTTCAGACGGGCGACCTTGTGCTGAAGAGGATTCTCCCGTCGCAGGCAGATCACAGGGGCAAGTGGACCCCCAACTACGAAGGGCCATACGTTGTCAGAAAAGTCTTTTCGGGAGGAGCTTTATTGTTGTCCACCATGGATGATGAAGACTTTACGTCGCCTGTGAATTCGGACGCAGTTAAAAAATACTTTGCTTGAAATTGATCCGTTGGACAGAAAAAAGAGAGTCCAGGCAAAAATGGGGCATCCTGGCGAACCAAAAACAGAATGAAAGGTTCGGGCAAAAGTTAGGGATAAAAGTGAAAAAATATACACCCGCGAAGTTGAAAACCTACACTGGGCGGCTTTGGCAAAAAAGGGTATCCCGGTGAACTGAAAACCCGTAAAGGGCGGTTCACGCAAAAGTTAGGGATTTGAAAAGCAAATGACTGCGGTCCGAATTTGATATTGCAGTGAGCATTGGTGCGGGAGAACATACTTGAAGGGTCGATTATCAGATACAATCTCTTCGGAAGTGTGGATACCGGGAAAGCATTAGAGTCGGGCGAGTCATAGGAGGATCAGCTCGTGGTGTTCGTCTGCATCCCATTGCCGACATGTGTACAAATTCGATTTGTCAATATATTTATGCTTCTTGTGCATACTTGTATATTTGTTGTGCGTAGCTTCCTCTTTTCAGGAGTTACATCCCGTGTACAAAACTCCGCCCATTTAGGGGCCCAATCAATAAAACATGTTATTCAGTACTTGATGCTAGTTCTTTACTGTTTTGTACATGATAAACGCCTAGGTTTAATGAAACTAGCGTGTGTATAACGTCACTGGCCCTTGCCAATAATTGCTAAAACTTTGAATCAACTGAAAATAATGTCACTAACGCTAACCTGAATAGATTTGGTTGCATAGACTTGTCTTGTCTTGTTTGTGGTGTTGCAGGGTTCATAGCCGTATGAAGTGGACGATCAAAGGATCGCAATATGGACCAGAAGCTCGTAACGAAAGACTCGATCCCCACGCAGGTCGCGCTTCCGAGATAACAGTGTTCCTCACTGAAGAAGGATCGAATTCCCCAGCTAGTCGTAGCTTATCTAAAGGACATTCTCCAGCAAAGTCGTTTATCCTTAGCAGAGTTTGGCGGTTCTAAGATTGTAGGCTGTATTCAGACAGTGTGGTGTCTCCCAGAAGGATCCCCTATCTCAAGCAGAGTGGTTTAGCTTCAGAAGATTAATATTTCCAATTCGTGAGCTGTACTTAGACAGTTTACCCTTCCCAGTAGGGTCATTTACTCTCCCCCAACGGAGTCAGTTGATTTCCCCCAAGAGAATTGTTTCGTCCCCAGCGGAGGTTCTCTTTCCAGCAAGTGTTTTCTTTCCTCCCAGTGGAACTCGAAGATTAAGACTCTCCCCGGCAGAGTTGGTTGTGTGTCCTGGCATTTATTTTGTCGGAATACCGTGGGATACCTGTTCACTCCCCAGCAGAAGTCCAATTAGGATTGGCGCATGCCACTATCCCTCAACAGAGTTGGCGTTGTCTTCAGCATTTATTTTGCTGAAGAGGTTTCTGTATCCCAGCAGTTCGAGTTTGCATTTGCATCGGCATATAGTGTCATACTTGCATCCACCAAATAAAAGCGCGTAGCATTTCTATGTCGTACGGAGCATTACGCCATTTTCAAACATACGCATTTTTGGAACATAAATCAGGTTGGTTAACCCGTTTATTTTCAAATGTTGTTTCTCTTGCAGGTGGAGAGAGCTCTTGATCAAATGAATTACCAAACATTCAGGATCTCGGCGTGAGACGTATAATGATAATGTCTATTGTGGCATTGTTCCCCACAGAGTTATTGGGTTAAATTTTCTTTGTCCCCGAGCAGAGTTATTTGGTTGAATTTCTTTTATTTTCCCTACCAGAGTTGCTTGTTGAAGTTTCTTTAGTCCGGCCAGCAGATTATTTTCTTCAAATTTGTTGTTACATCAGCAGCAAAGGGTTTCGTGAATCAGAATTTCAGAGGCTGCCGCCGGTTATCAGAACAGGCGTCTGGTAGTTTGGTTTCCAAGTATCCTCAGTAGAGTCCGCCTCAAAGTCGCTGTCACGTCAGTGTTAAAAGGTTTCTGGGTTGGGACCAATGGAGTTAGTTACTGTGGAGATAAGCAGAGAAATTGTATTCAGAGTATCTTCCCGTAGGAACAGACGAATGTATTTTCTTACTGGTTGGCAGGAGTATTTCCCCGGAGTCGTCAAAATTTTATTGCCTATATTGATAGGAGTTCCTTGCGTTGACGAAATATGAGTCCTGACGTGGACAATTTATTCCTATATTGACGGGATTTCTTCGTGCTAAAGAAATGGGTGTCCTAACGTGGACAGATTTATTTCCTCGGGTGGACAAGATGTGCTAGTCCTAACGTGGACAGATTTGATTTCTCCGTATTGATTGAATGTGAAGCCCTGACGTGGACAAAATTGATTACTCTTCGTGTTGGTGTCCTGACGTGGACCATTTATTCCCAGCAGATATCTTCCTTCGTAATGGTGGAATGTGTGTCCTGACGTGGACAAGTTTATAGTTCTTCGTGTTGTCAAGATGCGCGAGTCCTGACGTGGACAAATTTATCTCTCTTCGTGTTGGCGAGGCGTGAGTCCTGACGGGGACAAGTTTTATTTCCTCAGCGGGTCGAAGATGTGAGTCCTGACGTGGACAAATCCAGACGAGGTGTGAGTCCTAACGTGAACGATGTATTCCTAACGTGGAAGGTTGTATTCCTTACGTGGAAAGATGTATTCCTTACGTGGAAAGATGTATTCCTTACGTGGAAAGATGTATTCCTTACGTGGAAAGATGTATTCCTAACGTGGAAAGTTTATTCCTAACGTGGAAAGTTTAGTCCTGACGTGGACGGATCCAGACGAAGTCTTATTCCTAACGTGGAAAGGTTATTCCTAACGTGGAAAAGTTTATTCCTAACGTGGACAAGTGTATTCCTAACGTGGAAGAGTTTATTCCTAACGTGGACGATTTATTCCTGACGAGATGTGCTAGTCCTAACGTGGACAATTCATCCCTATGTTGATAGGATCCCCTCGTGCTGATAAAATGCAGACGAGTCATCCCCAGCGAAGTCGCCGAGATTTTTCCGGGTTGACGGCAGGTGGAGTCCTAACGTGGACAAGTTTTAGTTGAGATTTCTTCGTGTTGACGAAACAGGCATCCTAACATGGACAAAGTTCTATCCCTGCGATGATAGAATCTTTTTCAGGCTGATGAAAATAATCCCCAGCACGGTCGCTAATGGATCAGTTGGTTGCCGTAACAACCATATTCAGTTAGTGGATGTCGTTCCCTAAGCAGTGTTGCAGTTTATTTCTTCAAAAAAAATATATCAAAAGAAAATCCCGCTGAGTCGAAACCTATGAAGGAGACTTAGACAAAATTGGGGCATCCCGCTAACTGTAATCTTTAACAGAAACAGTTCAGGCAAAAGTTAGGGATAACAAAAAGAGGAGATCTTTAAACATTTACCTTAAAAATCCTCAATGACAAAATAACCAAATGTCATATGGAAGTGGTGGATGCCTTTCTGTAGGTCCTGGACTTCTGAACCATCATCATTATCAGTGCAATTTCTAACCTATAGGAACCTGAATGCATAACATGAGTTAACTGAGCGTAGGACTGAAGTTCATCACGTAGATTGGGTGGGTACAAATAAAATTTGAGCCTCTATCCTTTGTTTCATAAACCGTGAACTAGGCCACGTTACAACCCACAAAAGACCTAATTGAAACAAGGTTATTTTGAAAGCATACTATAGCAAGGTTGTGTAACCTGACTCCAAAATATCTTTGCGAATCATTTATTTTGGCAATACACTTTTATTTTAAACTTTGAGCGTCTTGAACCACCGTGTTCTGACCAACGTCTCATTTATTTGTTTTCATCTTTCAAAAATAATTTTGGTTTCAAAAGTTACATGAACTTTGAATTACCGTGTTTTTATGAATATTTTGTTTGCAAATTGGCTTTCCTCTAAGGAATTTTCCAACAATTGAGAAACTTGGTCAAGTGATCCTATCAGGGGCAAGTTCTTTTTACATCCCGTCCAAGAATCAGTTCAAGATTTGTTCAAAGCAAGGTATTCTCGTATTGGGTTTTATCTAAAAGGTTTTTCAAGACTCAGAATAGGGCAACCATTCCGAAGGTACAATAAAACAGTCGGTTTCACGAATCAGACGAGCTGAAGTGTCTACCAGTTCAGTCTACGGACAGGTTAATCTGGGGCAGGGTAATTGAAGGATTCCCAGCAGTGGCATCTTTAGTCCCAGAGCAAGTGGCAGCGACCTCCGTGTTGAGGAATCAGTTTTCCAGTCTTGCCATCTTACCAGAAGAGTCGATCCTTGTTGTCGGCATCTGCATTTACATCGGGTCATATCTCATAACATAATTCATATACAATATTCTTAGACACATACATATCATGAGTGTTTTATCATCATTTACATCTCTCTCGAGGTCATGCTTTATCCACGTCTTACCTTGTGGTCAAAGTCCAATTTACTTGGCACCTACCAAACATTTGTGTGTTATGTCTATCTGACATTCTTCCAGGTATGACATTTCTTATCCGATGTTTTTCCGGATCTGTCTCTCGCTGATGTTTTCCCAAACTGAGTTTTTGTTTTGACGTTCTTCCAGAACCCCTTTGTTGCTTATCTGATGTTCTTCCAGACATGTCTTCAACTTGTCCCGTATATTTATGGCTTTCCTAAATGTTTCGGGTTTATCTTCAGAAACTTGTCTACATCTCATGCTCCTATAGATGTTGTTCTTTTGTTTCTGGATGCAGCACAGAGTTTATTCGACGTTCTTCCGAATATCTCTAGTATGTTACAAAGTTCATTCGATGTTCTTCCGATTGTCCCTGAAATTGGTTGCTCTGTCCCAGAGTTTATTCGAAGTTCTTCTAAATACCTCTGGTAGTTTTTAGAGTTCATTCAATGTTCTTCCGAATGTCCTTGAAATGTGTTCTCTTTGTCCCCGAGTTTATTCGAAGTTCTTCCGAATACCTCTGGTATATTTTAGAGTTCATTCGATGTTCTTCCGAATGTCCCTGAAATGTGTTTTCTTTGTCCCCGAGTTTATTCGAAGTTATTTTGAATACCTCTGGTGTGTTTCAAAGTTCATTCGATGTTCTTCCGTATGTCCTTGAAATGTGTATCTTTGTCCCCGAGGTTATTCGATGTTCTTCCGAGTATCTCTGGTGTTTGTTTCTATGTATATTTTTCGATGATTCCTGAAGATCCCGCTCGATCTCTTCGTTTAAAGGAATGCTCCGAAAATTTCAGCACTTGTCGTTTACCTGATCCTACCGTCATGTGGATCATGTTTTCGTTTCATCCTAAAGTGGCGAATGGTCGTGCTTACACAAGTTGGCCATCACTTTAGAATTTTCCCAGGGCGTCGTATTCCCCAGTGCAGTTATCGTCGCGTCTGTCCCCTGTGTCGTCGTGTCGTCTGCATTCTTGCATTTATCATTCTTATCATACACATCATATTAAAGTCATGGCATTGTCAGCATTATAGTTCGTTTCGTTTTGTCCATTGTTGCACCCTAAAATTTGCTCAACCTATTTCACTTGGTTATGTTTCAATTACATTAGCATTTGCATATAGAGTCATGTACATAGTCTAATCATTTGCATAGCATAGCATAGCAAGTCATCCAACAAGGGACCAAGTACTATTCTTATCTCTATGAGCCTATCAAGAGGTTATTATGCAAATTCAATCTTATCCAAGTCATCAGGAAGAAATTGAAACCCAGAGAGGTCATTGGACCAAGCAGTGGATCTATCTCCTATCTTGAGGGTATTTGAAGATCATCAAAGAAGTTGTGAGCTGTGAACTGAGTATGGAGGGTATCTAGACATCATGGGGGACCTAGAGGGTCAATTTTAAAGTGAGACAAGTCATTGATGTGATCACAAGAGTTGCAGTTGAAGACAGTCAACTAGGGTTTCATCTAGGTCAACCCTGGGTCAACCCTAGGTCAAATGATTGATTGAAGGGGATCAAGGCCTGTTTGAAAGATGTGGGGTTCATCATTTGACATGTAGATAAGGATGCGGTGTTGTGCCAAGAAGAAATCAAGAGAAATCAAGGAGAAGAGGGGTTTCTAAATTAGGGTTTCTGGGTAAAATCCTCTGATTTAGGGCAAACTTCCCAGCAAGATAATTCAAAATGCAAGCGTCAAATGGATCCTTGGCCAACATGAAACTTGTAGAGGATCTCAAGACCTTTAATATGAGTGGTGGAAGACATCAAGGAGATTTATAGAACTCACGTTATGGTCCTTGCAAGTTACAGGTCATCTGAGGTATCTGAAATTTTGCCTGTGAAAGTTACTTGTCTTCCAAGCAACGTTTACCCCTCAAGGAGATTTCAAATGAATTTCTGGTCAACATAATAGTTGTTCCTCATTGTCTTAGCTTTCTAGAAAGGTATGGTATGCCTTCATCTGATTTGTGGAACTCTACTTATGTCCTTGGCAAGCAAAGGGTATTTTGGTCATTTGAGAATTACAGGTCATTTCAAGCCTATGCCCAAAACTCATACAAGGATGCTTCAAATGAAAAACTTCACAACATAAAAGTTGCTCCAAATGATATTTTGACTCTAGAATAGTGATCATGAAAGTTTGGAAATGTTCATAGCTCAAGGTTCCAAATTTGGTCATTTAAAAGTAAATTTAATGAATAAAAGTGACCTAAAAATGGGATTTTTCATAACATGGCCAAATGGGATGAAATTATAGGTCATTTTGATTGGAAAAAATGTTTTAAGAACATTGGCAAAAGTAGATTTTTGAGTTTGGTTCAAAGTTTGGAAGTTATGCTAGTTGGCTTACAAAGGAAGTAACACATGCCAAAATTCAAGGGTTTTGTGCACAAGAAGTTTCTACCAAGTTCTAGAGTGTTCTATGAGTGTCTATATATTGAGTAGAGTGGCTTCATTCAAGGGTTGGTGATTCATTTTGATCACATAAGAACTCTATCAAATCTTCATCATTCTCCACAATTCTTGATCCTATCATCATCTACATCCATCATAGATCAAGTTTCCATCAAGATCTGGCTGAATTGAGGTAGAATTCGTGTGCTACCAAGTGCATCATCCAAATTGCAAAAGGAAGTGGTTATGGCAATCCAAGGGGTTTGAGCAAGAACTACTGCATACAGAATCAAGAACCAAGTTTATTGAGCAAGTCCCAAGCAGTGCAAGCTGTGCATCCAAGGTTTTCTACATCTGTTTTCAAGATTACACCAGGTTAGTAATCTCATCGAATTGGCTAGAATTAGTTAGAATAATGTAGAATTCTTAGGTTAGAATTGTTAGGAATAGTTAGATGAATGATTCTGATGAATTTGAAGGAATTTCATGAAGTTCACCATTGGAGCACCAAAACTGTTTTGGCTTAGAACACTTAGGTTAGGGCATGATAATCTTAGATAGATAGCTCAGAATAATCAGCATAGCATGTGGAACGTATTAGGGTAAGAGTTAGAAGGAATCCTCAAGATTGATCTCAGTGCAAAGTGGTGGAACCAGGAACTTCTACCTATCGGGTTTGGATATAGATTGAGTTTTAGAGGAATTTGAAATCATGGTTGTGTAGAGGAGAAGATGTAGAGTAATTTTGCTTTTTATTGCTCTGAATTTCATGGAGGAACGAGGTCGTATGAGAAGGTAGAAGTATGGTTCACGAGCTGCATGCAGGGTTCATTAATGGTGAAACCCTAGACTAGAGGAAGAAGAAGCTCCACAACCGTTGGATCACTCCCAAGACCTTGACTGGAAAACGCATCGCACGGCCCATGTTCAAACTGAAACGCGAGGGAAGCTGGGTGCCAAAGCGCACCGTTTCATTTAAGTCACTCAGGATGGGCTTATGTTGCCCTTGCTTTTCGCACCACCCCTTTCAAGGCCCAATGTGTTTTGAACTGATACTTTTACTCTTTGCACCGTTTTTTTGTTTTTTTATTTTCTTTTGAGTTTTCTGACTAGCTGGGCCCAGACGCGCCTTGCTAGGCGCACCCCCAGTCTGGGCCCATTGTCCATTTTTAAACGCTTTTAATTGCTGATTGCACCCCAGCCAAGTTAATTCATTTTAATTTCATTCAATTTTTTTTAATTCTTTGGAAAATCATAACAAATTGGAAATTGCATATTTTTAAATGGTTGTTTTTGCATCTTTTTCATATTTTTGTTAAGAAAATTGTCATATAATAAGATTAGTATTTCATTTTATTTTTGTATTTTTAGTACATTTTTATTTTAAATAGATTTTAATTGATTTTAGGTTTATACATGATATTGTTGATTTTAGTTTAGTTAGATACTTTTATATTTTGGACCTATTCTTTTTAGGGTATTTCACTTAGAACTTTAGCTTGTATATAAAATTTAATTCATGATTTTAGGACTTAATTTTAGATGGTTTGTTTAGGTGTGATTAGGAGAATCAAAACTAGGGTTAGAGATAACATAGGTGTAATAAATCATTTCCTTTAGGAGTATTAGTTTGAATTTTGGGGTATGGGACTATAGGGGTATTATGGGTAGATAATAGACCCTTAGAAATTACAAGGCTTCCTCTATTCTATTATTACTATTAATATATTGCTTGTATTTGATTGACTATGTGGTGTGCCCTTTCTAGGGTTATTATTTGACTGTGTGGGGTATTGGGCTTGTTTGGGGCTTGGGGTTTGAGCTGAAGACTGTGCTGATGAGGCCCATTGAAGATTAAAGAATGAAGACCAACTTCCAGAGTTGATGAGGAGTATCTCTTGCCGGTAGCTGTTGAAGGTTATAGGATCTAGGAGTTAGGCAGGGCTCTAGAGTAGAAAACTTGATTCACAAACATGGAAGGTCTTGTTTGCCTCCATCCCTCTCTATGATGCAGAGTCTCTCTAAGACATTCACCCCCTTCCTTTGGAAGGCTTGGTGATAGTGTCTAAGAGATAGAACTCTTGAGAGAAATCTTCTATGTGTTGTTAGCAGTCTGTTTGCCACCTTTGGTGGTCAACTAATTGCTTAACACCCCAGTCCATTCTTGTGATTGGTTCCTCAGCTTGGAGATTGGGACTTGAAGAAAAGCCATTGGAGATGAAGACAAAGACCTTGCTTGAAGGCTGTGAAGATGAAGACAAAGACCTTGCTTGAAGGCTATGAAGATGAAGACTGATGCTTGCTTGAAGCTTGTAGATGTTTGGAGATGACTTGAAGACAGAAGTTGGGGAAGACTTTTTGCTGTTGATAATTCTTGATGTATTGTGTGAATTTCCCGGACTGTATTGCTTGCTGTTTAACCTGTAGGTTGGAAGTGAATTCTGTTCACTTTTGCCTGTTGTTTTCTAGGTTCGAGGTTGAGTTGGACTCCCTTGCCTCGCTTGTATTGCTGCATCCATGCATTTTACTGCTTTATTGTATATATGCTATTGTTTTTGTTTCCGTCTATTCCCTTAGGATCTCTGTTTCTCTCTGCGCAAGAGAGGAGCATGATAGACATTAGGTCTTAACCCATGCATGATAACACTAGGTTAGAGTAATTCCTTTTTCAACCATAGGTTAGAGTTCTGTCTCTTCTTTCTCAAAACAAACAGAAAAACACAATAATATTCCAAACATAATAAAAGACACTTCTTCCGTAAAAGAATGTGAACTCATCAAAACGTCATTTTTGTCCGCTTGGACTGTTAATCAGAAAAACCCTTTTTCAGAAGGAATAAAAACCATCAAGACAAACTTGTGTCGTACGTGGCCCGAACTACGTTTGCTCTGATCTTTCATGCTGTATGAAAGTACGTAGGCATAGGATGCGATATCCTAGCGAGCAACCTTCCCCTCCTTTCCCGTAGGTAGGCGAACTACGTTGACTCTGATTTCTCGTTCCAGACGGGAATATGTAGGCATAAAGTGCGATACTTTGCCGAGTCATTTTCTTTTCTTTTAACCCCAGACCTTTAGTTTAGATAGAAGTAACAATCCGTACTAGAAGACAAGCGTGGATCCCGTCGAGTACGACGGACGTGAGGGGTGCTAATACCTTCCCCTTGCGTAACCGACTCCCGAATCCAGGATTTGGTTGCGATGACCATTCCTTTCCCCGTTTTGCGGTAGGTTTACCTCGAGCGTTTCCTTTCCCTCCGTTGGGATAAATAACGCACGGTGGCAACTCTTCTGTTCAGCCGACGCCAATTTTCGCAGTAGCGACATCCATAACATTGCATATCACTGCATCTAAGGGCAAAACTTTCGGTTATCTGTATTTAAATCCCTTTCACCATGATTTCTCGAGCCTTCGTTGCTCAAATCATCCGGTGAAGTTATTTAAATAGGGGAAACTGTCATACCCCAATTTTACCCTTTCATTTTCTATTTTATTATTTTTTAAATTTTGATTAACTTAATAGATTAACCTTTTTTTAGATCTTTTTTTAACTAATAATAATTTAATTAAACTTTTTTTTTATAACTTTACTAATGTTTTTTTAACCTTTTTTCTATTTGATTTTATTTATTTAAATCATTTTAATTTCCTTTTTACTAACTTTTAGGATTTAGATTAAAATTTAATATTTTTTCTTTACTTCAAGAGTACATTTTTTTATATAACCTTTAATTAATTTCTAACACTTTTTTTTAAGCCGAAAACTCTAACTTCTTTTTATTTTAATAAAAAACTATTATTATTATTATTATTATTATTATTATTATTATTATTATTATTATTATTATTATTATTATTATTATTACTATTATTATTATTATTATTATTATTATTATTATTTTAACTTAAAACTTAAAACTCTAACTTTCTTGGCTAACATTTTTAAATTTAATTTTCAACACTTTTTTTTATCAAATCCAATCACAATGAATCACAAATGGAGCTAAATCAAATTAATCATATCATATCATCATCATCATAAGAAATCAAATCAGCATCACCATCATTGAATCAAATCTGAAATCACCACAAAAATCCATTCAAATCAAATCCGAGATTGAAAAAGATTTAAAAATCAAGTATAAATAGGACCCTCGAGAACAACAAAAAAGAGATTGGCAAGCATAAAAGACTCTTACAGTCTTCATCAAAAATCATCATCTGCGGTCAAAACCCCATAGCCTCAGAAACCACGAAAGCCATCAATCGTAAAACCCTCAAAAGAAAAATCTGTCCACCATCACCGTCATCACAAAACCGTCGCAAACTCAGGCCTGACCCATTTCCTTTATTTATATTTTTTATTTGTTTATTTTATTTATTTTCTTAATTCTAACTAAACACTAACCCTTTTCTTAAAATTAAATTTATTTCTTTTTTTAAAACTAATTACTAACCTTTTCTTTTGTAATTAACACTAACACTTTTTTTTAAATAATTAAAATTAACTCTTTTATTTAAATCTAAACTTTTTTAAAATTAACATCTTTTTTTTAAAACCCACACTCTTTTTTTTAATTATTAACTTTCTTTAAAATAAAAATTCTAACACTTCTCTTTTTAAAATTAAATCTTTTTCTTTTAACTTTTTTTAAAAATTAAATCTTTTCTTCTAACTTTTTTTAAAAATTAAATCTTTTTTAACCTTTTTAAAATTAAATCTAACTTTTTAAAAATTAAATCTAACTTAATTAAAATTAAATTTAACTTTTTTAAAAACTAAATCTAACCTTTTTTAGAAAACAAAATTTTAATTTTTTTAAATAATTAAATTAAAATCTCACTTTTTTTTTTTTAAATTAACATCAACTTTTCTTTAAAATTCTAATTTCTTTTAAAATAGCTCTAACCTCTTTTATCTTCAAAAATTCTAACTTTTTTTTACTTATTAAATTTCTTTTTTTATTCAAACCTTTCTCTTAATTTAATCCTAATCTAATTTTCTTTTTTTTTTTTTATCATTAAAATTCTAACTTTTCTAAATTTCACCAAAAACCCTAATCCATTCTAACTCTTTTTCAATTATGTGAGTTCTCAATTCCTCAAAATAATTAACCACCTAACTTCTAAATTCATCAATCCCTTAATCATTCCTAACATCATTCTCGATTGTCCATGAACATGTTTACTAACCTTTTATTTTTGTATTTATTTTATTCTTGTACATTATCTGACAATATCATCACTGTTCACATCCCTATCCTTATCCCTTGTATGCTATTTCAACATTTTTATTGTTTATTGATTTTCCACTATTTTTTAGTTTCTCCGTTAATTCCCTTCCGAAGGATTAGGTCTAACTGTTTGACCGCCGTGTCAATAGTCCTCACCTTTGAGCATTTCATTTTCTAAAACCCTAATTAGCCTAGGTGTTCCGTCGTGGACAAAAATACCCTTTATCCTAGCATTAGGTCAAAGAGTCGCCGTACTCTGTTTTAGGGTTTCCCGCCGTGAAATCCTTATTTCAATCCTAATTTTAATTAACAATTTTAACGTAGAAATAGGTGTTTCAAGACTCCACATAAGCGTGTCCTTAAGATATTTTTATTCCCTTTGAAATCTTGACCATAGTCATTAAGTTTCTAACCTCCCTTTCGAGGTGAACAATAATTACTCTGATTCCATTTTCGTCAGGATATGTAGGCACAAGATCCGATGTCTTGCCGAGTAAAATTAGAATTAACCCCTTAGGTCTTTTCCTTTAACTTTTAATCCCTTTGTATATACTTTAAAATATAATAAAGCAAAAGAGTAAATAGTAAACAAAAGGTTCCTGTAGAGTACTACAGAAGTTTACGATGTTAATACCTTCCATAAGCTTAACCAACCCCTTACCTAGGTATCTCTCCGCATTGTGTTTACGATGCAAAAATAGGTTTTCCCTCTTTTGACCTTTTCCTTCGGATAAATCAAAGAGCGATTGTGAATTGAATTGTGATTCAAATTAATTAATAATTTGATATCCTATTTCCACCGCAACACTCTCCTTATGAAAAAGGTTTTCCAAATTAAGATCCTGAAGGATAAAAAGTTTGAAGTTTGTTTTTGTGTTTTTTAGAGAATAAGTGCATTGATTATTGTTTGTAATTCATGTTGTACTAAAGACTATGACCTAGGAGCGAATGCGTCGCATATCGTCCAAAGGACATACGCTAAACACTCTAGATAATTGAGAGGAAGCCCCCCAATCACCATTTCCCAAGTACTTAAGGCTCGCAGCGTACAATAATCCTTAACCTTTATTAGATGTTTTGTGAATCTAATGTTGTCAACCTAATGTTCTCAGACAAAGTGCACCTATGATTGGGATAAAAGGAAATGCTACCTAATGTTATCATGCATGGATTCAAACCTAAGGTCTATCATAACCTCTCTTGAACAAGAGAGATTAGAGGTCCTAAGTGAACATGGCAAAGAATAAGGAAGCAAAAGATAGAAGAAAGTATGCAAACATGTAATGCAACACAAACACAAACATGATGAAAGAGGGAGGAACAAAGTGTGGGGCAGTAGCCACCTGTTGTAGCCCAAAATTTGCCCAACCTTTTCTTCACTTGGCTTATGTTTTCATTGCATCTTCTAGCATTTGCATTTGCATATCATTGTTCATTTGCAGGGGATCAAGAGAAGTGTGCATAGCAAGAGAAGGTTACCAAGGGTTCTAAGCCTAAGCAATACGTTTTACTCAAGTGGTTAGGTGCACATCATCATTAGGAGAAGGGCAAAACTCTTGGAGAGAGGAGATGGATAGTTGTGGTGTAGCTCTTATCTTGGAGGCCAATTGAAGATCATCTGAGGATCATGAGTCCATGGTTTTGGATGGAGAATGTTGGGGAAGCTCATTGAGTGTTTTGAGAGCCATTGTGCAGCTTATCCAAGTTGATATATCATGTGAAAGAGGTTGCAGTAAGAGGATTGTACACTTAGAGTTTCATCTGCCTAATGCAAGATCAACTGTGATTTTGAGGGAGATAAAGACTTGGTTTTAAGTCATTGTGATCATGGAAATTTGTATTAATGCATCTAAAATATGGTTTCAAGATCAATACAAGAATAATCAAGAGTGTGAGAAGTTTCTAAATTAGGGTTTCTAAGCTTGTCAGTGTAAAATCCCCTGTTTAGTGCCTAACTTCAAGACCGCATATCTTAAGATACAAGTTTCATCTCACTTTGATGTAAACATGAAACCTGTAAAGCATGTTCTTAGCTTTCATTTGAGTACTAGAACTCATCCATATGATTTCTAGAACTCAAATTATGATGCTGACAAGTTATGGGTCCTCAGATGAATGTAATTTCAGTCAACAAAAGTCAACCAACTTCCAAGGCATTTCTGACCTAGAATAATGTTTCATCTCACTTTGACCCAAACATTAAAGTTGTTCCTTATGATCTTAGCTTTCCAAAAAGTCCTATAAGTCCTTCATCTTATGTGTATAACTCAAGCTATGAAGCTTGCAAAGCAGGGGTATTTTGGGAAAGTGAGATTATAGGTCATTTTCATTATAGGTCATTTTCATGGTTTTGTGCACTTCAAATGGAACTTTTTCCAACATGAAACTTTCTTCAAATGAACTCAATTATATCATTAAACACTCAGTTGTCATGGATTATGGTTGGATGAAGATATTGGTGAAGGAATTTCATGGAAACTTGAACTTAAAGTCATGAATTGAATTGAAATGATTTTAATTCCTTTTTATACCATATTTGTGCATATTTTGATTCACTTCATCAAACTAAAAACAATGCACCGAGAATTTTTGAGTTATGCAAGATGGAATTCATGGAATTTCAAGTTACTTCAAGTATAAGTCACACATTCAAATCCAACCATTGGATCAATTCAAGGGATAATTCTCATCCATCTGATCACTACTCATCACCAGCAAGCAATTTGAATTAGAAACAAGGCATTTGGAGCCATTTTGCACATGTACTTGAAGCTTCTATTTCCAATTTTGGATTTTCTTCAATTCACCATAGCAGGCCAAATTGGGCCCCCAAATCATCATGGATCCAACATACATAAGCTCCAGATGAAGAACTCACTCTCATTCGTGCATTTTGGGGAAGAATTGAGCAAATTATAGTTGGAGCATTCAAGAAGAAAGTGAAATTGTGAATCTCAAAATCAAGCAAATTCAGAGCAATTTAAGATCAGCATTCTCTTCATTGATCTTCCTTGAACATTTCTGGATAGTTTTGCGCGAGCTTGAGCATAATTGAAGCCCCAACAGAGAGGCTCTATTAGGTAAATTTCTTTTCAAGATTTCTCTCATTTCATGCATCCATTTTGTGCCATTCTTGCTGCATATTGAAGTCTTACCCACGTAGGCAAATTCTGGATAGATTAGGGCGTTGTTCTTGGTGATTTTTAGTTTGAGCATGTTTCTTTAAGGCTTCGTATCCCTCTATTCTTGAATGAAAAATGAATTTGGATGTTAGAATCATGATCTACACTGCGCGGGCTTTAATTTGGTATAAGATTGCACACGTTTTGATGAAGTTTTAGAACCTGTAATTCCGTTGGTGTGCCAGAGAAGACGACATGAACAATTGTTTCAGCGTCTGGTTTGTTTCTTGTCTAAGCTGACGTGGATTGCCACATACGCGTTTGAATTATTGACCAAAGGCGATGAACGGCTAGGATTAGATTGGACTTGATTATGTGTAAATCCTGACTGCCACGTACTTTAGTTAAGCGCAACGTTTTGGCATGATTTCAGATGGTTTTGGTTTGGGCTATTTGCGCTAATCACACCCCCTCCCTGAGTAGGCCCACTGGAATGAACTAGAAAACTTGCTATTAACACCATTTTCCTATTTCTTTTATTTTTCTTTTTCTCTTTTAATCTGTTTTGTTTTTAATTCAATTAAAATATTTCCAATGATTAAAAAATTACCCAAAAATACTTTTAAGACATTTTGAGATGTCATTTGATTTTAGAAAATTTTTATTTTATTTTTTGGAATATTTTTCAATTTAAAAAGAATTAATCATTTGGAAGTGTTTTATTTGATTATTTTCTTGATCATGTTTGTTCTTGATTTTATTTCTTGATCATCCTTTTGTTCCAATGATTGAAATTTTGTCCTCATATCCATGATGAGTTGAAGAATTTTATAGGACATTTTTTCCCCTGGTTTTATCATTTTTGGTTGGGTTTTCATGCCATTTTTATTGACCCTCGATTCTTTCATTTGAAAGTGGTACACGTTAGGGATTTGTTTCCTTTGGTGGTACTTTGATGGAACATTGCTCTTGACCTTTTGGACTCTGGTTGCCAACTCCCCTAGGGTCATTTGAGATTTTATTTGGAATTAATTGAGCATTTCTCCTATTTTTGAGATAGCTTGCAAGTTAGGTTATTTCTAAGGGAGGCTCATACATACACGTGACCTAGTTTGATTTGGAAATGACCTTTAGGGATCCATGAAACTCTCAAATCTTGTTGATTCACACTTCTAACATATTGAGGTGCTTGAATTATCAATTATAGGTCTTAAATGTGTTCATTGCTTGTTGAATTTTCATTCCCTTTAGGGCATTCCATTTGGTTCCCAAATGTTGAAGTTGTATAAGACTTAGGTCTTTTGCCTTTATTATGCTTGCCTTCCTCTTTGTGTGATTGATCATTTGCTTTATGCATATTCTCTTCTCATACCCACCTCTGTCCAATGAATTTGGGATCCTATTTGAGATAGCTTAGTCCCTCCTTAGGAGGTACTTGAAGCATGTCATGAATGGTGCTTCCTTGAGGACTTCTTTTGTTTTCTTCTTGCATAATCATTGAGTTTGATTATGGTTGAGTTGCCCTTATGAGTTCCCTTGGTTCTCATATTGCCTCCCATGCTCTCATTGGTTTGTGTCCTCATTTCTTTTCATTTGGTTTTCCTTTGGGCATTGTGGTTGATGTTTGAATGGTTGCAGGGTTTATTCTCCCATTTTCATCCCACTTTTGTGTGCAATTGTGTGATTTCCTTTGGATTGTTTCTCCTTTGCTTTTGCATTCCTCCTTGTATTAATAAAGGTTGAGATGTTCTTGTGGAGGTGTTTACCCCACACTTTTCCTCCCTTTGCTTGTGTGTTGCATTGCATATGCATACTTGCATCTTTTTATTTTATGCTTCCTTCTTCTTCTTCTTCTTCTTCTTCTTTCTTCTTTGCCATGTTCCCTTAGGATCTCTAATCTCTTGAGATTATGATAGATCTTAGGATTTAACCCATGCATGATAACATTAGGTAGCATTCCATTTTACCTCGACTATAGGTACACTTTGCATGAGAACATTAGGTTGAGTCTTAGTTTCCCTTTAGAGTGTCCTTTCTCTTCTCATCTTCAAACAATGTCAATACACTTAATAAAGGTTAATGAATGTTGTGCGTTACGAGCCTTAAGTACTTGGGAAATGGTCATTGATGGGCTTCCTCTTAATTACTTAGAGTGTTTAGCATACGTCCTTAGGACGATATGCGACGCATTCGCTCCTAAGTCATAGTCTTTAGTGCAACATGAATTACAAACAATAACCAATGCACTACTCCTCTAAAAAACACAAACAAACTTCAAATCATTTTATCCTTCGGGATCTTAATTTGGAAAACATTTTTTCCTAAAGAGAGTTTTGTTAACTCTTGGTTCTACCACAAACAGGTAACGCCTAAGTCTCCAATGGTCGAGCTGCATACACCTAAATGCTAGAACTAAGTTTTAACCCTACTCGAGCCTAAAACATTTTGAACAAACTGGTGTTCTTGTTAGCCCGAACTACGTTTGCTCTGATTTCTCATACCAGATGAGAATACGTAGGCACGAGACAGAGATGTCTCGGCGAGCAACCTTCCCTCACCTTTCACCCGTAGTTAGCCGAACTACATTGACCCTGACTTTCCCATTGCACGAGGGAATACATAGGCACAGAGTGGCGATGCTCTGTGTCGCTACTGCGAAAATCGGCGCCGGCTGAACAGAAGAGTCGCCACCGTGCGTTATTTATCCCCAACAAAGGGAAAGGAAACGCTCGAAGTAAACCTAACGCAAATACGGGAAAGGAATGGTCATCGCAACCAAATCCTGGATTCGGGAGTCGGTTACGCAAGGGGAAGATATTAGCACCCCTTACGTCCGTCGTACTCGACGGGATCCACGCTTGTTTTCTAGTACGGATTGTTCTGAGATAGAAGAGAAAGAAGTCTAAAACCTAGGGTTTAAAAATGGGAGTCAAAACTACCCTAATGTTGTCATGCATGGATTAACACCTAATGTCTGTCATAATTCCCTCCTGCACAGAGGAAATCAGACATCCTAGGGGATAAACGGAAAAGAAACAACAAAAATACCATAAACAGTAAGTATGCATGAGATGCAGCAAAACAAGCAAGGCAAGGGAGTCCCACTCAACCTCGAACCTAAGAAAGCAACAGGCAAAGTGAATCAACTTCACTTCAAGCCTAAAGGGCAAGCAACACAAGCCAACAAACAATACAGAGAAAAACAAAAGATACAGAGGAGGCAGCCCAAGCAGCAGCAACAAACTCCTACAACAAACAGCAACAACACGCTTTGAACAGCAAAGTTAAAATGACAACAAAGGTCTTATCTTTGAGCTAGATTACATCTTCAAGCTTCTTCAATCTTCATCTCCAATCTTTAGCAAGCACACTCCAAGAAGAGATTTGTCATCAAGATCAAGTTGCAATGTTGGCATACTTGCTGAAAACCAAAGGAATTCAACATGAACCAACATCGAAGTGGAAGTGTATCCTCAAACGTTCTACTCTCTAGGGTATGCCCCACTTCCCTCCTAAGGAGAGATGGAACTTCCCTAAGAGGAATTTGCATCATAGGATAGAATAGAAGCAAACAACGCATTCTATGTTTGATGGAAGAAATGAACTAATTCTACAAAAGCTCTCCCTAAAAGCCTAATTCTACCAACTCCTAAAACAAACTTAAAAGAGAAAGAAAGCTCCACTTCAATCCCCACTCTTCAAGCCAAAGCATCTTCATCATGTCTAGAAGCTCCTCTAAAAAGTAATTCAAAGTCTTCAAGCTCCAAGTCCACCAAACGCTCCAAACAAGGCAAAGCACTCAAGAGAGAACACCGAAAGCAACAATCATTTGCAAAAACAAAAAAAAAATAGAAAACTAAATTGTAAAATTCTAATAAAATTTCTATGTAAACATGCATGTTTGAAAATTATAACATTCCAGCATCAAGACCTAAATCAATTTCTAGGTCATCTAAACAATTACTAAATGAAATTTGGTCATGGGAAACCATTATTTGGGAAGGCTCTAAACTACACGCTTAAAATAGAATCTAATCAACTTTACAAATTCTAATAAAATTCCTGGGGAAACCTATGGGTGTCCTCTAAATTATATCGAAAGAATCAGCTCAAAATCATAAAGCATCAAAAAGAACAAAATTAAACAAACAACAATATCAATTATGCATAACAATGGATATTAGCACAAAAGAAAATTCGTAACTAATTCAAATAAATTCCTAAAAATGCAAACTCAACTCCTACAGTTTCTTAAGACAATCAAGATCTAAAGAAAAAATTTTCATAATTTTTCGATCATTTTTACTATATTTAACGCAATTAATCCAAATAGTTATTAAAACAGAAAAAAAAGAACGAAAATGAATTAAACTAAGTTTCACATACCGGCTTCGGAGCGTCGAAACGGAGTAGTTGGAGCTCGTTTTTTCTTGCCAAAAAGTGCGGAAAACCTTTGTTGAAGTTTGTTGGAGAAGATTAAATTCTTGATAACTCTTGAAAATACCTTGAATCCAACTTTGATCTCTCACTTTTTCTCTTCCAAACTCCAATGTCAATCTATGGTTTTTGCACAAATGAATCACCAACTCTTGCTTTGAACCTCTTCACAAGTATATATAGAATGTATTTGAAGACCCTAGAAAGTTCTAGATTGATCAAATGAGAATGTATTTGAAGACCCTAGAAAGTTCTAGATTGATCCAATGAGAAAATCAATTTCTCATGTCATGAGATCTCATATCATGCTATGTACTCATACCAACTCATGGTTTGGCTTACAATTCACTTGGTTATGAGTTTGAAATTCTCTCCAAATGAGATATTGGAGGTGTATGGATGGAAATGAGCCTTGCATTTGCTTGGAAATGAGGTTCTGCAATTGTGCCTTATGGTTCAAGTAGCCCATTTACAAAGCAAGTCCTTGAAATAACCCTCAATTCAAAATTGTGGCAATGCCATTGTTCTCAAAATGATTTTTACAATCAAATTGGTATGTCATATGCCTTGTTTGTGACCACTAACCCAAAATTTGATTTTTTTCACCAAACTTTATTTGACTTATTCCCTTTTTTTAGGCCATTTTAAGTGACTTTTTTGAAATAAGCCGATCAATCCACCATGATGACTTATTTGACCTAAAAACATCATTTTAAGCACATTGCATGTTGAAAAATGTTTCATTTGAGAAGTGGAACATGGAGATTTTGACCTATGCTCAAAAATGTCCTGTAATTCAACTTTCCCAAAATACCCCTGGATTGCCAAGACCATAACTTGAATTCTACAAATCCTCTTGAGGACTTCTAGTACTCAAATTAAATCTAAGATCAAGATATACAACTCTTATGTTGGCCAAGAATCCATTTGAAACCTCCTTGATGGGAAAAAGTTGCTTAGAAGTCAGGTGACTTTCACAGATAAATTTCAGTATCCTCTGGGGACCCATAACTTGCAAGAACCATAACTTGAGTTCTATAAATCTCCTTGAATACTTATAGTACTCAAATTAAATCTATTGAGATGTTCTACAAGTTTCATGTTGACCAAGACTTCATTTGAAACTTGCATTTTGACTTATCTGGCTTGGAAGTTAGGCCTAAATTAGGGGATTTTACACTGAAACCCTAATTTAGTAACTCCTCTTCTTCTTGATTCATTTTGATTTCTCCTTGGCACAACACCACACATGCATCCACATACCTATTCTTGAATTCCACATATTCTAAGTAGGCCTTGATGCCCTCCAATCAACCATTTGACCTAGGGTTAACCTAGGGTTGACCTAGATGAAATCCTAGTTGACTACATTCAACTGTAGCTCTGGTACTTGTATTAATGATTTGTCTCATCTTCAAAATGACCCTCTATGTCTTCCATGATCTTTGTGCATATTCTATATTCTCATTCATAGCTCATACTCTCATTGGTGATCTTCAACCTATCCCCAAGATTGGGAGAGAAATCCACTGGTTGACCTTCAAACTTCTTAAAGCTTCAACTCATTTCTTTGATTACTTGGATGGTCTTGAACTTGAATAAAACCCCTTGATGGGCCTCTCTCTGATAAGAATGGCACTTGATCCCTTGTTAGATGACTTGTTATGCTATACTATGCAAATGATTAGACTATGTACATGACTTATTATGCAAATGACAATGCAATTGAAACATAACCCAGGTGAAATAGGTTGAGCAAATTTTAGGGGGCAACAGCTGCCCCTATTCAAGCGGCTCGGATCCGACTGGGTGAAGAGCCAATGACCTTCAAACATTCGAGGTACGAGACAGTTGAATACCAAGAACCCAGAAATTTGCCAACCGTAGAGATAAGCTGCACCACTGCTTGGGGAACAACACTCGTCGATTGAACCTGATTGTTACGGTAACCACTGATCAACCACCTGATACAGATCCGATTAACTGCCTGCGCAGCACCAAACTTGTCAATATAGGAATAACCTGGACGACTTCACTGGGGAAGTACTTTTGTCAGCAAACATAACTCTGCCAACGATACAGGAAAAGAGCTCCGCCATCACTACGGGAAATACCACCGCCACCACTGCGGGAAATACTCTGGGAAAATAACACCGCCATCACTACGGGAAATACTCCGCCATCACTACGGGAAGATAACACCGCCATCACTACGGGAAATACTCCGCCATCACTACGGGAAGATAACACCGCCATCACTACGGGTAATAACTCTGCCACCACTACGGGAAAATAACACCTCCATCACTACGGGTAATAACTCCGCCACCACTACGGGAAAATAATACCGCCATCACTACGGGAAATACTCCGCCATCACTACGGGAAGATAACACCGCCATCACTACGGGTAATAACTCCACCACCACTACGGGAAAATAACACCGCCATCACTACGGGTAATAACTCCGCCACCACTACGGGAAAATAACACCGCCATCACTACGGGTAATACTCCGCCATCACTATGGGAAAATAACACCGCCATCACTACGGGAAATACTCCGCCATCACTACGGGAAAATAACACCGCCATCACTACGGGTAACACTCTGTCATCACTACAGGACATAACTCCGCCATCACTACGAGAAATACTCTGTCATCACTATAGGACATAACTCTGCCATCACTACGGGAAATACTCTGTCATCACTACAGGACATAACTCCGCCATCACTACGGGAAATACTCTGTCATCACTACAGGACATAACTCTGCCATCACTACGGGAAAATACTCTCTGATACAGCTCCTCTGCCTATCTTTGCAGTAGCTAACTCCATCAATCAAATGGGTAACACATAATGGTCCGATATTTCAATCTTTAATGCTGACATGGCAATAAATCTGAAAAGGACTCTACTGGGGATTTTCTGAACTCAAACTGCCAGACACCTACTTCGACATAGGCAGCAGCTTCTACAACTTGATTCGCGAAACCTTTTGATAACGTCATAACAACAATCTTGAAGAAATACTCCGCTAGAGGGGTAAGAGAAACTTAACCAAGCAACTTTGTGGGGAATAATGACAAGGCAAACATTATCGCCACGTGTCTCATGCTAAGACATTTAATATTTGGTAATTGATCTGAGCAAGAGCTCTCTCCATCTGCAGGGGAACAACACTTGGATACCAAAGGTTAACCAACCTGGCCTATGTTTCAAAATGCACATGTTTGACAATGGCGTAATGTTCCGTACAACACGGATATGCTACGCGTTTTTGGGTAGATGCAAATATGACACTATATGCAAATGCAAATGCAGACTCAAGCTGCTGGGGAAACTTTGACAAGCTTGCTTCACCACGGCTGTTGAAAGCAAATACCCCCATGCTGGGGGATGAACAGGTATCATACAGTCCTCCGCCCAAAATAAATGTCGGGCATACAACCAACTCTGCCTAGGAGATTAAACCTTGATTTCCACTGGGCGGAAAGAACACCTGCTGGGGAGAGTAACTCCACCGGGGAAGAATCGACTCTCTTGGGGAAAGTAAACTGACTGAGCAAGAAACGACTCAGCTGGGGAACAAGGAAATCCTTCTGGAGGAAACGATGTTGTCCGGGCACGGCTTACAAGCTTGGAGCCACCACTCCGCTGGGGATAATCATCCTGACGAAGGCATGACGACCGGCGGGAAGAAAAACCGTCTTCTATGGGAGTAATCTTTCTGAACCAACTATGACTTGGCTAAACACTGCGGGAATCCTCCAAGCTGGGGATTGATCATTCACATACTCGACTCTCTGGGGAGTGCAACCTCTGCAAGGGATACTGATCTTAAATGGCTGGGGATATCCTCTAGGGATAAGCTGCGACTAGCTGGGGAAATTGATCCCTCTGGGGATGAAATGCGACCTGCATGGGGATTAGCATCAACTGAAATCAGGCTCTTCATCAAAAGATTTTGGCTGGGGAACCACGAGTTCCATCCACCTTCTCAGAAATTTTTCCCAGAAATACCAACATGCCCTAGTCTGAACACTTCGTCTTGAAGGGAAAAGCTAGCCATGGTGCTACCTCACAATACCTTGCCCCTGAACCGACACCAATTTCCTAATAAAGACTCTTCGATTTCTGTACCCTGATGGGTAGATAGGAATTGCTTCTGCACGTCAAACCCAAAAGGATGTCCCAACAAAACCTTTTGTTCTTAGGGTGATCTGCCCCGGTCTTGCAATAACCTTTTGCCCCTGATCGGTCGATTCGTGAAGCAATGCCCCCTATCTGTGAGAGATCTGCCAAATCTCGACCTAATTGCCCCCAGATTAACTGATTCTTGGGTGGCTGACTCCCACGGGGGATTAACGGATATATCCTGCCCCGGCTCACGAAACATTCAGACATTCTGCATTCTATTCTGATCAAACTTCCCACTGTAGGAAACTTTCCTGCTGCATGCGCTTACTCGCAAGTAAAACAAGTTGTTCTACATAAAAGATATATTAAAAGCAATGCATATGACAGTTTCAAATTCCCAAGTCTGTTCACTGGAAAAAATTTTGTGACATATAATGAATCAATTATCAAAATGTCAATATTAATGCTGATAAGAGGGACCCTTTTAGGAGTCAGTTTCGATGCGATTTTTTTTACCGGAGTATGCTCTTGAACTAAACCTGTTTCAATTAGGACTTTCTCGGGTTGTAACATGGTCAGGTTCATGGTTAACAAGAAAAGATATAGGCTCAAAGTTTATTTTGACCCACCCATTCTTCGTGATGTTCTCCAATCCTATGTTCAGCTAATTTGACTTCAGCGTTCACCTATTAAAGGTGGAGTGATAGTTCAAGAAATCATTCTTTTTCGAAGTGACATTCACTCTCTTTTCGTCTTTGTTTGGGCACCGGTAGCCATACGATATCGTTCTTTTCTGAGGATTTTCTTACGTGATCCTTTTTCGCTTTTCATTTCTTCGCTTTTTCGTTTTCCCCTAACTTTTGCCTGGACTAACTCTTTTGAGTTTCTTCAGTTTTGGAGTCCAGCGGGGTACCCTAATTTTTTGCCTAAGTCGTTTGCTTTCAAGATTAGACTTAGCGGGCTTTCTCTTTTCGATTTTTCTTTTTTCCTTTTTTTCTGAACAAATCATATGGCCTCAGCTCGTATGACTTGCTAAAGAGATTATGACTGTTTCACTCCTAATCGGCCAGGTTTAACCATCATGGTTTTTTAGGTACGACCTATAACGGCGTGATTGATCCTCGAACGGACACTCGTTTTATTATTTGAACGCTTGGTAAAATTAACTGACACCTACTCGGCCCCGGGTTAAGATTGAGGGTTTTTCATTTTCAGAAAGAAACTCCTACTACTAGGCTCAAAGGGGTTAACAAGGGATTATCTTCCTTATATCTCCGGTGTTTATGGATTGAAACAATGCTTGTACCTCATCAACAGGTTTTTATCCAAAAGCATACAATCGAAAGTTTTTTCTGCCATCTGTTTCGTCATTCTCCCCGGATTCCACTTAACAAACGTTTGAAATAAATGAAAACAACAAGAGTGGCCATGACTGGATTAATTCAAAACATGCATATTTATTTCATTTATCAATATCAGTTGAAAAAACAACAAGTTTTACAAACGAAATTTGCAATTGAACAGAAAGGCATCTACAAATGCAAAGACATGAACAAGATAACATGAAAAATGTCGGTGTCTCAGAACCGAACTTCTTGCATCCTGACTTATTGGCGAGTCAACCATCCTCAGAAACAATTGTTGGAGGTAGCCTGCTGCTGTCTTGACCTGTTTTCCATGGCCCGACAAAATTTAGGAACCTTTTTCATCGACCCAACCTTTGCTTGTCCGTGGTCATGCACCACCTTGGGGACCCTATCAGAAAAGCTGATAGCCTTGCTGTCGATCAAATCTTGGACTTTATGCTTGAAAGCGTGGCAACCCTCAATATCATGTCCGGGTGCCCCAGAATGAAACTCACAATGCTTACTGGCGTCGAAACCAAATGGAGGTGCGCCCGTTGGTGGGACCAACATTCTCTTTTCAACAAGGTGCAACCCTAACAAGGTCTGAAAGAGTTCAACATACTTTGATGGAGGTGCCTCAAATACCCTATTTGACTTCCCCTCCTGAATTCTTCGCTGAGCCGGATGCTGGCGTTTCATGCGCTGCTGGTTTTGATCAACCCGTTCCTTAGGCTCATGCATTGTCATCCTCAAATTCAGCCCAGGCATTGGCAACTGTTGTGGACCTGGGGATTCAGTTTCCAATGATTCCAGGATATGCCTCGATTCTTTTGCAACTTCCGGTAGGGAAATAGGAATATCGGTCCCTGAGACCTTTATACCGCCCGACACAAATTCAAATGCCTTCTCATCCAGCAAATCTTGAATCTTCTGCTTGAACGACTTGCAGTTCGCGATGTTATGCCCCGGTGCACTGGAGTGGAAGACACAATGGGCATTCACATCATAGCCTGGTGGTGGCTGCCCAGTCAATGGCGCCAAAGTGCGGGGTTTAATCAGTTGAAGTTGGAACAAGAGTTGCACCAACTGATCATAATCCACCGGAATCTCATTAAATACCCTGCCAGAGAGCTTCATCCTGTTATCATACCCCCTTGAGTTATCCTGAGAAATCAGTCGCGACTGTCGACGAGGAGAATCCCAAGCTTCGAATTGTGTAGAGGGTCTCTTAGGCCTATCATGCCTGGGCCCTAGTTCATCCGGCCCCTGTGGGGCAAGTAAACCGACCACAGCTTCGGACATTTTCTCACCTTCTCTTCTGAGTACATTCCTCAATATTTCAGCCATCAATCCTACCTGAGCCTTCAATCGGTAATTCTCCTCTTTGAGCGTCTCTAGATTCGAGCGCAACGCGTGCATGTCCTTCATGAATTGCCCCAGTTGGCCTCGAACTTCAATCAACTCAGCTTGAACATGCTCCATGTCTATCTCTGTAAGTCGACGTCCAAACCCCTGGAGGAAACCCTGACGGTCATGAAGAGTGATATCAGCAGTACCATCATTAGCCCGTGCAATCAAAGGTTGTACAATAGCCTGCAGCTGCTCCTGGCCCTTGGTCATGGTTTCCATTGCTTGTATGAATTGCGTCATGTTGCTGCGCATCTCCTGTATCTCATTCTAAACTTGATCCATTATCTTCTTACAGCTGTTTCTGCTTGAATATCGATGAACTCTTTGTTCGTCAATCCTGGAAAACCTGAAGATGCAGGAAATAAGATACGAATTCAAGGATACCGGTCATGCAATATGAATGCAAATGCAATTGTGTAAATATGCTACAGGTTATATCCCCCCGACTTTAGTCTCGGAGAGAAAGCCATCACGACAATGGAGTCCCCATCCGGCAAGCAAGGAATCAGAAAACCCTCATATATAACAATGCCAAGAGGCTGAGTACAAGAGTACAACTGAATACAACTGAAGAGACCTCGTCCAACAAGCCTGGCGATGGTCAAAATTCAAGTACAAATAACAAAGACAAGGTAAATCAGGCCAAATGGCGTGCCCTGATGTCCTCCAATATACTCATCGTCTCCGAGTGCCCTAGTCTGGAGATCAGCTTCTGAATCAGTAAAGCATGTCGCTCGGTAGTGGATCTCAGCTTTTTGGCATCATCCTGGTAGGCTCCTTTGCTAGAACTCTCGTCAAATCTGTACCTCTTGGAATCGACCTTCTCTCGGCTTCTCATCAATGTTATTCACCTTGAGCTCAGCAACGCTCCTAAGTGATGTCGCTTCAGCAATCTTCGCGTCTTGGTCTCTAACCTGTGCCTCTAGCGTGGCAATCTGCAGCTTCAGTTTGTCTTCGCGCTCCTTCCGTTTGGCAAGCGTGGCATTCCACAAAGCTTCCCACTTGCTGATACGAGCATAAGCTTTGCTTAGGAGTTCCTTCTTGGAAGTAAGCACCTTGCTAACACCGTTTAAGGCTATCCCCACTTTTTCTTTCTTGTTGGTTGCTTCTGTCAGCTCCGACCCCAACCTGTTAATCAATTCAGTTTGTTCCTTCACAGTGAAGGTGGCTTCCTTCTTCTCACGATGCAACTGGAAGATCTCCTTCTCTAATTCCTCATTGGCTTTCTTTAGTTCCTCGTTTTCAGCCAACAATTTGTTATACTTCTCACTCTCTTCTGCAGGAGGTACCTCAATCAATGGAAGATACAGGGGTTCCACAGTAGGATAAGGCATCAAGGAAGTACTAGCTCTCTCGCGGATCCATGCCAAATAAGGATCATAAGCTCCGTTGTTGTTCTTACCGAGCAAAGCCTTCCCCCTCCTATGGATGTTATCCCATGCATGTCTCAATCTGATCAAAACAGTCGTGTCGGATAAGCCCGTGAGATACAGAGATTCCTGTACCTCCTTCTCAATAGGAGCGTCTCTCAAAGCGTAACCGAACTGTCGTACCAGCAATGAAGGGTTATAGTTAATACAATCTTTCCGCCCAATCAGGGGAACATTCGAAAAGCCACTGCAACTATATATAAGGTCAGTACCAAGCATACTCCGATCAAACCAAACGATATTCTCAGCAGACAACCCCATCAACCGGGAAGACCAATCCAAAGTATCAACAACATCCACAAAAGGTCCTTTCTTCGGAAGGTGCCCGTGGAACCACCTGTACAAGAGCGGAAGACAACAGGAAACATTCTTGCCACGACGTTTCTCATTCTTGTAGTGAATGGAATGATAAACATCGCCCAAGAGAGTAGGAACTGGATTCTTTGAGGCAAGAATCAAGAAGGCGTCTGAGTCGACAAAATCTGGTACATTAGGAAACAAGACAATCCCGTAGATTCAGACAGCTAGAATAGCACTGAAGGCAACCCAACATCCACTCTTTGCGCACTGTGTAGCCTTCTCAACTAGGACAGACAAGTGAGAGCCATAGGCTCCATTCAGCTTAACCAACCCTCTAGGAAACTCAGAAGCGTCCAAACTGACGATCTCAGTGAGTGTAGATAACTCAGGCTCAGCATCAACATGTACAAAGGGCATCTGGTCCAACACAGGAACTCCCAATATCGCAGAATACTCCTCCAAAGTGGGTGCCAGAATATAGTCAGGAAATAAGAAACATCTCAGCTGCGGCTCATAAAACTGCAACAAAGTATACACCCCAGTCGTCTCAAATGCTGAAGGTCGGTACAACAAGCTAAGCAATCTCCCATAAGATACTCTGAACTCAGCCCTCACTTTCTCATCTGCTAGAGCAACTAAACCCAGCAAGGAACTGATATCTGGTGAATGCAACCGGTAAGCAACTGTCCTCTTCAGGGACTCCATGTCTGGCTAGAAGATGCACTAGAATCAGAGGGGAATGATCACATGCAACATTAATACATGCTAATGAGATGCAATCATGAAAATGCACATGCATATGCAAACAAGGGACCAAGTGCAATGCTGGTAGACTGGGTTGCTCTGTACTGAAGCTTGAGAACCATCCAATCTTTATCTCAAACCAAATCAACCACTCAAATGAACCTTGTAACCACATCTCACTGTCAGAGATAAACCAGGTATTCTGAGGTCAAAGGTTTCCTGCAAACAGACCCTCCTACCCCTCACAGGTGTGTACTTAACTCGCAGACGAGTTACGACATCATATGCAGGTTTAACGTCACAGACTTTCAAGAGCGATGATACGATACCCAGAAGGTGTGGCATCATCATCCCTTGAAGCGGCCTCACTTAGTTGAATCCCAATTGATAGGTTCCCAGAGTCGACAATCCTCGGGTCAGACAACTTGTCAAGCCCTAAGGGCCAGGCAAGAAGCATCAAAGAGAATCTCGTCCGAGCGTAAATTTCGTGGCTAGCTGGTGCGAGCTAAGCAAGCAGGCTAACCACTACTCTCTACTTCTAAGTCTATGTGTAACTTCAAGCCCAGGTCCGACTTATCTCTCACCAGATTATCCCCTTCCCACAGCAGCAATAACAATATAAATCTGATAATAAAATGCGGAAAGTAAAGACAGAAAAGTAAATCTATACAACACCCACGACGGGAAAACAAGCGCTAGGATTGACTCGCATAGGGGATACGCCTTTCCCCAGCAGAGTCGCCAACTGTTGGGGACAGGCCCAGACAGCTAGGAAGAACAGGGAGAGACTGCAAAAAGAAGGTCCCTAGCAGAGTCGCCAGCTGTCGCTACTGCGAAAATCGGCGCCGGCTGAACAGAAGAGTCGCCACCGTGCTTTATTTATCCCTAACAGAGGGAAAGGAAACGCTCGAAGTAAACCTAACGCAAAGACGGGAAAGGAATGGTCATCACAACCAAATCCTGGATTCGGGAGTCGGTTACACAAGGGGAAGGTATTAGCACCCCTCACGTCCGTCGTACTCGACGGGATCCACGCTTGTTTTCTAGTACGGATTGTTATTCTATCTATTCTACAGGTCTGGGTTAAAAAGAAAAGAAAATGACTCGGCAAAGTATCGCACTTTATGCCTACGTATTCCCGTCTGGAATGAGAAATCAGAGTCTACGTAGTTCGCCTACCTACGGGAAAGGAGGGGAAGGTTGTTCGCTAGGATATCGCATCCTATGCCGACGTACTTTCATACAGCATGAAAGATCAGAGCAAACGTAGTTCGGGCTACGGAAGACACAAGTTTGTCTGACATTTTTTATCTCCTTATGAAAGGGGTTTTTCCTGATTAAGAGTCCAAGCGGACAAAAATGACACTTTGATGTTTGTTATCAGTCTTTTATGCAAGAACTGTCTTTTATGATGTTTGCAATCTCTGACGCACTAGAGACTATGATTTGAGGGTGACTACGTCGTATGTCACCCTAAGGATGACACACTAAGCAATCAGGTTACTGAAGAGTGACCCTCCAGCAACCTTTCTCAAATAGCTTAAGGCTCGTAGCGTACGACATCGATTATCTTTATTACTGTGTTTTGAATTGTTCTGAGATAGAAGAGAAAGAAGTCTAAAACCTAGGGTTTGAAAATGGGAGTCAAAACTACCCTAATGTTGTCATGCATCGATTAACACCTAATGTGTGTCATAATTCCCTCCTGCACAGAGGAAATCAGAGATCCTAGGGGATAAATGGAAAAGAAACAACAAAAATACCATAAACAGTAAGTATGCATGAGATGCAGCAAAACAAGCAAGGCAAGGGAGTCCCACTCAACCTCGAACCTAAGAAAGCAACAGGCAAAGTGAATCAACTTCACTTCAAGCCTAAAGGGCAAGAAGCACAAGCCAACAGACAATACAGAGAAAAACAAAAGATACAGAGGAGGCAGCCCAAGTAGCAGCAACAAACTCCTACAACAAATAGCAACAACACGCTCTGAATAGCAAAGTTGAAATGACAGCAAAAGTCTTATCTTTGAGCTAGGTTACATCTTCAAGCTTATTCAATCTTCATCTCCAAGCTTTAGAAAGCACTCTCCAAGAAGAGATTTGTCATCAAGATCAAGTTGCAATGTTGGCATACTTGCTGAAAACCAAAGGAATTCAACATGAACCAACATCGAAGTGGAAGTGTATCCTCAAAAGTTCTACTCTCTAGGGTATGCCCCACTTCCCTCCTAAGGATAGATGGAACTTCCCTAAGAGGACTTTTCATCATAGGATAGAATAGAAGCAAACAATGCATTCTATGTTTGATGGAAGAAATGAACTAATTCTACAAAAGCTCTCCCTAAAAGCCTAATTCTACCAACTCCTAAAACAAACTTAAAAGAGAAATAAAGCTCCACTCCAAGCCCCACTCTTCAAGCCAAAGAATCTTCATCACGTCCAGAAGCTCCTCTAAAAAGTAATCCAAAGTCTTCAAGCTCCAAGTCCACCAAACGCTCCAAACAAAGCAAAGCACTCAAGAGAGAACACCGAAAGCAACAATCATTTGCAAAAACCAAAAAAAATAGCAAACTAAATTTTAAAATTCTAATAAAATTCCTATGTGAACATGCATGTTTGAGCATTATAACATTCCATCATCAGGACCTAAATCAATTTCTAGGTCATCTAAACAATTACTAAATGAAATTTGGTCATGGGAAACCATTATTTGGGAAGGCTCTAAACTACACGCCTAAAACAGAATCTAATCAATTTTACAAATTCTAATAAAATTCCTGGGGAAACCTATAGATGTCCTCTAAATCATATAGAAAGAATTAGCTCAAAAACATAAAGCATCAAAGAGAACAAAATTAAACAAACAGCAATATCAATTATGCATAACAATGGATATTAGCACAAAAGAAAATTCGTAACTAATTCAAATAAAATCCTAAAAATTCAAACTCAACTCCTACAGTTTCTTAAGACAATCAAGATCTAAAGAAAAAATTTTCATAATTTTTCGATCATTTTTACTATATTTAACGCAATTAATCCAAACAGTTATTAAAACAGAAAAAAAAGAACGAAAATGAATTAAACTAAGTTTCACATACCGGCTTCGGAGCGTCGAAACGGAGTAGTTGGAGCTCGTTTTTTCTTGCCAAAAAGTGCGGAAAACCTTTGTTGAAGTTTGTTGGAGAAGATTAAATTCTTGATAACTCTTGAAAATACCTTGAATCCAACTTTGATCTCTCACTTTTTCTCTTCCAAACTCCAATGTCAATCTATGATTTTTGCACAAATGAATCACCAACTCTTGCTTTGAACCTCTTCACAAGTATATATAGAATGTATTTGAAGACCCTAGAAAGTTCTAGATTGATCTAATGAGAATGTATTTGAAGACCCTAGAAAGTTCTAGATTGATCCAATGAGAAAATCAACTTCTCATGTCATGAGATCTCATATCATGCTATGCACTCATACCAACTCATGGTTTGGCTTGCAATTCACTTGGTTATGAGTTTGAAATTCTCTCCAAATGAGATATTGGAGGTGTATGGATGGAAAGGAGCCTTGCATTTGATTGGAAATGAGGTTTTGCAATTGTGCCTTATGGTTCAAGTAGCCCATTTACAAAGCAAGTCCTTGAAATAACCCTCAATTCAAAATTGTGGCAATTCCATTGTTCTCAAAATGATTTTTACAATCAAATTGGTATGTCATATGCCTTGTTTGTGACCTCTAACCCAAAATTTGATTTTTTCCACTAAACTTTATTTGACTTATTCCCTTTTTTTAGGCCATTTTAAGTGACTTTTTTGAAATAAGCCGATAAATCCATCATGATGACTTATTTGACCTAAAAACATCATTTTAAGCACATTCCATGTTGAACAATTTTTCATTTGAGAAGTGGAACATGGAGATTTTGACCTATGCTCAAAAATGACTTGTAATTCAATTTTCCCAAAATACCCCTGGATTGCCAAGACCATAACTTGAATTCTACAAATCCTCTTGAGGACTTCTAGTACTAAAATTAAATCTAAGATCAAGATCTACAACTATTATGTTGGCCAAGAATCCATTTGAAACCTCCTTGATGGGAAAAAGTTGCTTGGAAGTCAGGTGACTTTCACAGATAAATTTCAGTATCCTCTGGGGACCCATAACTTGCAAGAACCATAACTTGAGTTCTATAAATCTCCTTGAAGACTTCTAGTACTCAAATTAAAGCTATTGAGATGTTATACAAGTTTCATGTTGACCAAGACTTCATTTGAAACTTACATTTTGACTTATCTGGCTTGGAAGTTAGGCCTAAATTAGGGGATTTTACACTGAAACCCTAATTTAGTAACTCCTTGATTCCTTTTGATTTCTCCTTGGCACAACACCACACATGCATCCACATACCAATTCATGAATTCCACATACTCCAAGTAGGCCTTGATGCCCTCTAATCAACCATTTGACCTAGGGTTGACCCAGATGAAATCCTAGTTGACTGCATTCAACTGTAGCTCTGGTACTTGTATTAATGATTTGTCTCATCTTCAAAATGACCCTCTATGTCTTCCATGATCTTTGTGCACATTCCATACTCTCAGTCATAGCTCATACTCCCATTGGTGATCTTCAACCTATCCCCAAGATTGGGAGAGAAATCCACCGGTTGACCTTCAAACTTCTCAAAGCTTCAACTCATTTATTTGATTACTTGGATGGTCTTGAACTTGAATAAAACCCCTTGATGGGCCTCTCTCTGATAAGAATGGCACTTGATCCCCTGTTAGATGACTTGTTATGCTATGCTATGCAAATGATTAGACTATGTACATGACTTATTATGCAAATGACAATGCAATTGAAACATAACCCAGGTGAAATAGGTTGAGCAAATTTTAGGGTGCAACACTCTGCCGAGTATATTTTCTTTTCTTTTGCCCCTGAGACCTTTAGCTAGATAGTAAACACCCTTTTAGATAGACAGCAAAGCATGGATCCCGTCGAGTACGACGAACGTGAGGGGTGCTAATACCTTCCCCTTGCGTAACCAACTCCCGAACCCAAGACATGGTTGAGATGACCTGCCTTTTCCCGTTTCGTCAGGTTTTCTCTGATCGTTTCCTTTCCCTCCTTTGGGATAGATAACAAATGATGGCGACTCTTCTGTCATTGCCGACACCTTCTTCGCAGTAGCGACTCTGCTGGGGATAGGAACATTCCCTATGCGAGTCAATCCTAGCGCTTGGTTGTTTATCTCTTTAGGTGTGTTTATGTATTGTACTTTATATTCCCGCATTTACTTTTAGCATTGTATATATCATTTTTGATGTGCTGTTGGGGGGGATTGTTCCACTGTTAGATAAGTCGGACCCGAGCTTGAGTATACACCTAGCATTATTAGTGGAGAGTAGTGGTGGACCTGTATCTTAGCATGCACAAGTTCCCATGAAATTCGTGCTCAGACGAGATTCTCTTTGATGAGTTCCTTTTGGGTCCTTAGGACTTGAGGGGATCTTGGATCTGAGGATTGTCGACTCTGGGGACCGATCATTTGTGATTCAGCTAAGTGAGGCCTCTTCGTGAGATTATGATGCCAAACCAGAAATGGTGAACGTGTGAGAGGGATTGGGTTATGCAGAAAACTTTGACTTCCAGACATTGCTATGTTCTTATTAAAACGGAGCGCTGGAAACTTTGCAATTCAAGCCATTTCAAGCCAATTGAAGGTTACCATTAGCTCCATTGAAGATTAATGAAGCTTTCTGGATCGCTTCCCACGTGCTTAAGCCTCAACTCAAGACCCAACGGAGGAGCTCTGTTAGGTAAACTCTCTTTCAAAAATTCTCAATCTTTAGGCATCCATCATGCGCCATTTTTATTGCACATTGAAGCCATACCTTTGTAGGCCATTTCTGGAATGATTTGGTGTTTGTTCTTGATAGTTCTTGGATTATGCTCAAAACTTCATGGCTTCATATTGCTTTATTTATGAGTCAAAAATGAAATTAAACCCTAGAATCTTGATGTACACATCACGACGATCACTTTGGTATAAAAAATCATGTGTTTTGGTTCAGTCTTGATCCTTCTTCTCCGGCGAGCCAACCAGAGAAGATGACCGGAGTTTGGGAGGCCACCGTCTGGTTATTTAGTCCGTTTGCATACGTGGCTGCCACGTGAACCCTTGGACTCTTTGACGGAGAACAGATCTACGGCCTTGATTTCATCTGAGTGATTGTTTGACTAGTTGACCTGCCACGCAATAATTGAAGTTGTGCGTTTTGATTAAAATGCTTAGTGCTTTGGACCTGGGCCTAAACTCCTATTCACACCCCCACTCTCATAAGCCCATTGAGAAATAACTGGATCTGCTTGCTATTCATCATGCATATTTTTCCATTTTCTTTTCTTTTTATTTTCTTTTTCTTTTGTTATCTGTTTGATTTTAATTCAATTAAAATACCTTAAATCACCTAAAATCTTGGAAAAAATATTTTCTCACACTTTAGGATGTTATGTGATTTTAGAAATTTTCCACTTCATTTTTAAGCCATTTTCCAATTAAATTTGATTTTTCACATTTGAGGTATTTTAGTTGGATTAAAAATGCATCTCCCATGATTTTGATTTTATTTCTTGATGAGTTTTCCATGTTAATGGCTGATTTTTCTTTATCATATTGTTGACATGTCAGATGTTTTTTAGACCTTTTTACCTCTGGTTTTATTGATAATTGGTTAGGGTTTTAGGTTAGTCTTTATGTCCCTCGATTCACCCTTGCATTTAGGGTATCCCTTTGAATTTCACCTATGGTTGCATAGTTTTGTTTGGACTTAGTCTACATACTTTTGGCCCCCGGTTCCTAACAATTATCTAGGATTTTATTTGGCATTTTTTTGGATATGTTTGCTATTTTTAGTATAATTTCCATTTTAGGTCATCTTTGTGTGATGTTTACCCTAATACATGAGCTAGTTTGTGTTCTAAATGATTTTTTTGCAATCTTTTGACAACCAACTCTTGCTGAATCATGATATAGACATATTGAAGTATGTAGATGTTGAATTATAGGTCCTAATTTGGTTTGTAACTTGTTTAAGTTTGTGTATCTTTTGGCCTTTCTTTTTAAGGTTTCTTGTGTGCATATTTGTGGGTGCTTTCCATCTTTTACATGATCTTACTTGCATTCTTTTATGTGTTTCTCTTCATTTACTTTGAGCACATTCTATCCTCATCTATAATTTTGTCCTAGGACTTTAGGATCCTATCTATGGAAGCTTATTCCCTCCTTTGGAGGAACTTAAGGCATGCCATAAATAGTGAGCCTTTGAGGACCCTTTATGTGATTTGTTTGCATTTTCAATGTGGTATGTTTGGTTGAGTGCCCTTGTGAGTTCCCTTGGTTCTAACTTTGCCTTCCATCATTTCACTCAATTACTTACCTCTTTCATTTTCACTTGGTATGCTTTTGTGCATTAGGATTGATGTTAGAATGTTGTGAGCTTCTCCCCCTTTTCTTCCCTTATGCATTAATAAAGGTTGAGATGTGCTTGTGGAGGTGTTTACCCCATATTTTTTCCTCCATTTTCTTGTGTGTTGCATTGCATATGCATTCATTCCTGTTTCATGTCTTATCTCATGTTTTCTTTTTCTCTTTTCATTACCATGCTCCCTTAGGATTTCTAATCTCCTTGTTTAAGGATGATTATGATAGACTCTAGGATTCAAACCATGTATGAGAACATTAAGTAGTATTCCTCTAACCTCAACTATAGGTTCATCTTGCATGACAACTACTAGGTTTTGAACTAGTTTCCCTTTAGTTTGTCCTCTCTCTTTTTCATCTCAAATCATTTCTAGAACACTTAATTAAGGCTAATGAATGTTGTGCGTTAAGAGCCCTAAGTACTTGGGAAATGGTGATTGGGGGGGCTTCCTCTCAATGGCCTAGAGTGTTTAGTGTACACCCTTTGGGTGATATGCGTCTGTTGCACCCCAAAATTTGCCCAACCTTTTCTTTGCCTAGCTTATGTTTAATTGCATTCATATAGCATTAGCATTTGCATTCCATTGTCCATGTACAAGGGATTTAGAGAGGTGTGTGTAATACCCTTTTCTACCCCACAATTATTATGGCAAAATTACACAGATTTCAGAGTAAAATATTAACTTTCATAAAAGCCACAAAAGGGCGTACATTTCTCAATGACTCAAAATAAGTCAATGCTCCATAACACACGAGTTTTCTCAAAATACATCAATTTGCACAAAGCAACGGAACTCAAAACATAATTAAGGTTTCTCCTTATAAGGGAAAATAAGTAAAATAACCCACTGATATAAAACCAACTCAAAGAACCCAACCCGATGTTACATATCAGAGCAAGACCCTCTAGTCACCTAAATCAACTAATAACTCAACCTTCAAAAATGACTCTTTGACGAAGTCCACGGTTAACCTTGCTCATCTGCACGTTACCCACGTGGAGGTAACATTCAAACAGGCAGGGTGAGTACAACAATTCATAATAATCAATGTATGACAATTAATGCATAAACAACGTCATATTCACATTCAACACAGTCATATCCTTCAATAGGCCTCGAAGGCCACAACGTCATAATATATACACAAAGGCTCATAAATGCAAATGCAACATAGACTCAATGCATGTGGTACCAATCATCACAACTCGATGGACACTGGGCCATCAACCCTCCATAGATCCCCATAAATAAGATCGAGTCTACTAGAGAACCGGAGCACATCATAATACTTCACATCCGCACAGTGGGATTGAAGCCAAAGTAATCGAGGTCCTGAACTAAAGTACGAATGCACATGAGTGCATGATGGACACGTCACAAATCATCCTCATAATAACATCATAGGTGCATCATCATTCATCATATTCATCATCATACATCATGTCATCACAACACATCGTAATAATCATCATCATTCATCATGTCATCACATCATATCATAATAATCAATCTCACACATCATGTCATCATATAATTCATCATATAATCATCATATAAATCATCATATCTCATGTTATCACATAATTTGTCATAATAATCATCATCATCACATAAATCATGATATCTCATGTTATCACATAATTCTTCATAACAATAATCATCATCACATAAATCTTCATATCTCATGTTATCACATAATTCGTCATAATAATAATCATCATCACATAAATCATCCTATTTCATGTTATCACATAATTCGTCATAATAATAATCATCATCACATAAATCATCCTATAGTCATGTCTAAATCACATATTAGCTCATAGACATCCTCATGTTAGCCCATCCTATTATGACATATTAATTCATAATACTACCGCATGTTATCTCATATTAATTCATAATATTATCCCACATTATCACATATTAATCAATCAAATTATACTCACAATAATCCTCACACTATCGCCTATTAATCACATAATTCCTCTCTATCATACTCATGTTAACTCATCTCAGAAGTCTCAGAATTAAACATCAAGGCATCGCTGCAAACAATCAAATTTCGCAAACTCTGCTATGTTCGCTGGCTTGCTCTCTAGGCGAGTCGGTAGCGAGTCTTTGCTGGCATGCTCGCTAGGCGAGTCTGTGGCGAGTCTTCGCTGGCATGCTCGCTAGGCGAGTCTGTGGCGATGACAGCAAAACATGTTACGACCAGAACTGATTCTTTCCCAAATACTCATACGATTCACTTACCCAATGCCCCAGAAACATCCCTAGATCATCTCTAAGGTCATACGACGAGAACAACACAAAATCTATGGTTTATTAGGCCAAGCTTGCAACATTTGCACTGCCTAAATCACTATTTTTCGGCAATTGCTCTGAGTGCATCAGAGTTACTCACATTTGAACATTCCTATTCCTATAGGGTCAAAAATATCACAACCCAAGGTTTTGGCCACGAAGGCCTAAGGTTTCCTTTCTCATTTCAATATTAAGTGTTACATAACATTACCCCTAACCTCAAAGCCTTATCATCAAATTCCCTATTTTCCCACAACCAACCCAAAATACTTTAAATCCCAAATCAACCATAAACACACCGAAAGGCATACATAGAAAACCATGAAAAGCGATACTCCCCATACCTTAGTCGATTCGCAGCTTTTATGATTAACTTTGGGATCTTCTGCCTCCAACCTTTCCTTCAGAGCTCTGGCTATCAAACTTTCCATGATTAACAAATGAATTCTAAATCTCTTCAGAATTATATTTTGTCAAACTTAGACTTGGGCCACACAATTGGGGTTTTCCCATAATATCCCAACTAACTCCTCTAAATGCCCAATTTACCCTTATTCCTCTTATATTTATTTTAATACATAATAATTTAATAAATCCATATTACATACTATTATTTCAAAATAAATACTCCAAAAAGCATAATTCCTCAATAATTCACAAAGCCACCGAAAACACCAAACTACAAATATTCTCAATTAAATCAATTAATTAAAATATACCGATTAAATTTGGGGTGTTACAACTCTCCCCCACTTAAAATAATTTTCGCCCTCGAAAATTACCTCAAGGAACAGAGTCAAATACGACTCCCTCAACTGATCTCAAGTTCCCAATTCCAACTTTCTCTAGTTGGTCCTCCCAAAACCACCACTTCCAAGGAAATCTCTTTACCTCAAAGTTGCTTCTCGTTCATCAATCCGAACTTGCAATGCTTCAACAGCCAAATTACCACTCACTTGTACACCATCCATCCGAATCAATGTACTTCTTCAACTTAGGCACATGAAACACATCATGCACACTTCCGCTGCGCTACTCTAATACAGACCAACAACACAAGGTGTGAGCTTTCGAGACTTCAAAGCTCGGCCAACACCAGTTACCGGCGTAACTCTCAAAAACACGTGATCTCCCTCTTGGAATTCAAGTGCTTTCCTCCTCTTCTCAGGGTAACTCTTCTGACGACTCTACGACACTTTCATCTTTTCTTGGATCATCTTGATCTTTCAGTCGTCTCTTGCACAACCCCAGGTCCAAGCACAACACTCTCGCCTGACTCATACCAACCCAAAGGGGTCCTACACCTCCTACCATACAAACCTCATACGGTGCCATTCCGATACTAGAATGATAATTGTTATTGTAGGTAAACTCAACCAACGACAACGACTATCCCACGATCCACTTTGATCTAACACACAAGCTCTCGACAAATCCTCTAAAGATTGGATAGTTCTCTCTGTCTGTCCATCCGTATGCAGATGATAGGCAGAATTCAACTTCAACATGGTACCCAAACGTCTGCAACTCTCCCAAAATCTCAATGCAAATCTCAGATTTCTATCAGAAACGATATTCAACGGTATCTCCTACAACTTCACGACTTCCTTAATATACATCTCAGCTAGCTTCAACACAAAATAGTTCATCCTCATCGATATAAAATAAGTGCTCTAGTCAATCTATCCAAAATTACCCAATTGAATCATATCCCTCTCACAGTCTTCGACAAAACGGACACCAAATTCACAGAAATACTATTCTATTTCCAATCTGGAATATTCCACAGGTGCATCATACACAACGACCTCTGATGTTCAATCCTCGACTTTTGACAAGTCCAAGCAGCATATACAAACTCAACCACTTTTCTCTTCATCCATGACCATCAAAACAATTTCCTCAAATCCGGTCACATCTTCATAGCACCGGGATGGATACCCAATCTACCTCAATATCCCTCTTTAAGAGTACTCTTCTTCACTCAACAATATCGGGGACACAAACTCTATCACGACATCTCATGGTACCATTGCCATAAGTTCGCTAATCAACTCTTCGACTTTAATTCATCAAATTCCACCAATCTGCCAACTTAATTCAGATTTATGACCTTCTTGAATCTCATCAAGAACACCACTAGTAAGCTCCAACATGCCAAGCTTAACTCCATAAGAAGTCTCTTCACAACCCAAACTCATATCACGAAATTGCTTAATAAGTTCTAACTCTTTTACCATCAATAACGGTATATGCAAAGAATTCCAAATCAATACATCAGCTACCACATCCGTTTTACCCGATTGGTAATTAAACCCAAAGCCATCCTCCTTCGGAAGCCCCATGCCAAACGGACACTCAATTTGTGAGTTATGGCAGAAACATGAACTGCACTTTCTGCATTTACTACAAAATCCAAACACGTTCCATCAATAAATAACTTAATTCCATGGCACTACTTCACCATCACATAAAGCATTGAAATGGCTTTCCAACGCTTCGAACCGTGCGTCATTCCGAGTCACGGTTCTCCCGTTACGACAAAAATTTGAAAACAACATTCTTCTGCCCCAGGACACTTCGCCCGGCGAAAACAGAGGCGAGCAGCCAACTCCTCCTGGAGCTGTTCGCTAGGCGAAGGATATTGCTCGCCCGACGAACCTGACAGTCCAAATTTTTATTTTCGATCGTTAAATGATTTCCGGGTGTCCGATTTCGATTCCGTAAAAAGTTGTGATCTCGAAATTCAACGTGCAACAACAATATCACACTTAGGAAGCCATTCGACACATTTCCAATTTTTTTGAAATATTTTTAAAACCCAGTTATACCAATAATGCATTCCACATTTGACTTTCTCTAATAATCACCAGAAATCATCGTCCACCTTTAATATACTCGACCTCACAATTTGTTGCCTTAGCACACACACCAGACACAAGCCTCAAAATTACTCAATCAATTTAATACATTGACCACCCAAACAGACATGTAATATGGAGCTCTCAATATCAGTTTAGTTTCCGTAACTAAGTTGATCACAACTCCACTTCACGTTCTGGCTGTATATCACTATCTCGTCAGGAAAGCTTCCAGACAATCACAATTAACTGCCAAACCACCAACTTCTCCACTTTCATCAACACTCACAGTTTCCATCAAAATAAACATCTCAGCATCATCCAACGCCAACTCATCCAAACAATTCGTAAGCACTTAGCTTAACTCAAACAATTCTCGGCACACGCCATCTAAGCTTGCAAGACACGTCTATCCCATCCAACATGACCCCGTCTACTATCAACAACAGATTAAGGCTGATCAGTTCCTCAATTTGTCAATAGACAGCCGAAAATCATGATGGGGTATAAACCATCTTTACCAAACTATAAGAGCGTTCAACCACACACTGAGCCGCCACTTCACACTTGCAGCGTCCTGGAGAAACACAACTTCTCCCTCACTTGTTTCATTACCACTTATGCAGACAAAGGTTAGAAAACAAACGTGTACCGACAGTGTTTTTACACACATGTTGCATACAAGAGAACAAACAACATTAGACAAGTTGGCCGGACGGACCAACCTGCTCTAATACCACTAATGTAACACCCTTTTCTATCCCACAATTATTATGGCAAAATTACACATATTTTAGAGTAAATTATTAACTTTCATAAAAAGCCACAAAAGGGCATACATTTCTCAATGTCTCAAAATAAGTCAATGCTCCGTAACACTAGGGTTTTCTCAAAATACATCAATTTGTACAAAGCAGCGGAACTCAAAACATAACTCAAGGTTTCTCCTCATAAGGGAAAATAAGTAAAATAACCCACTGATATAAAACCAACTCAAAGAACCCAACCCGATGTTACATATCAGAGCAAGACCCTCTAGTCACCTAAATCAACTAATAACTCAACCTTCAAAAATGACTCCTCGACAGCGTCCACGACTAAACTTGCTCATCTGCATGTTACCCACGTGGAGGTAACATTCAAACAGGCATGGTGAGTACAATAATTCATAATAATCAATGTATGACAATTAATGCATAAACGACGTCATATTCACATTCAACACATTCATATCCTTCAATAGGCCTCGAAGGCCACAACGTCATAATTTATACACAAAGGCTCATAAATGCAAATGCAACATAGACTCAATGCATGTGGTATTAATCATCACAGCTCGATGGACACTGGGCTATCAACCCTCCATAGATCCTCATAAATAGGATAGATTCTATTAGAGAACCGGAGCACATCATAATACTTCACATCCGCACAATGGGATTGAAGCCAAAGTAATCGAGGTCCTGAACCGAAGTCCGAATGCACATGAATGCATGATGCACACGTCACAAATCATCCTCATAATAACATCATAGGTGCATTATCATTCATTATATTCATCATCATACATCATCTCATCACAACACATCGTAATAATCATCATCATTCATCATATCATCACAACACATCATAATAATCAATCTCACACATCATGTCATCATATAATTCATCATATAATCATCACATAAATCATTATATCTCATGTTATCACATAATTCGTCATAATAATAATCATCGTCACATAAATCATCATATCTCATGTTATCACATAATTCGTTATAATAATAATCATCATCACAAAAATCATCCTATTTCATGTTATCACATAATTCGTCATAATAATAATCATCATCACATAAATCATCCTATAATCACGTCCAAATCACATATTAGCTCATAGACATCCTCGTGTTAGCCCATCCTATTATCATATATTAATTCATAATACTACCGCATGTTATCTCATATTAATTCATAATATTATCCCACATTATCACATATTAATCCATCAAATTATACTCACGATAATCCTCAGACTATCGCCTATTAATCACATAATTCCTCATTGCCATACTCATGTTAACTCATCTCAGAAGTCCCAGAATCAAACATCAAGGCATCGCTGCAAACGATCAAATTTCGCGAACTCTGCTACGTTCACTGGCTTGCTCGCTAGGCGAGTCGGTAGCGAGTCTTTGCTGGCATGCTCGCTAGGCGAGTCTGTGGCGATGACAGCAAAACCTGTTACGACCAGAACTGATTCTTTCCCAAATACTCATACGATTCACTTACCTAATGCCCCAGAAACATCCCTAGATCATCTCTAAGGTCATACGGCGATAACGACACAAAATCTGTGGTTTATTAGGCCAAGCTTGCAACATTTGCACTGCCTAAATCACTATTTTCCTGCAATTGCTCTGAGTGCATCAGAGTTACTCACATTTGAACGTTCCTATTCCTATAGGGTCAAAAATATCACAACCCAAGGTTTTGGCCACGAAGGCCTAAGGTTTCCTTTCTCATTTCAATATTTAGTGTTACATAGCATTACCCCTAACCTCAAAGCCTTATCATCAAATTCCCTATTTTCCCACAACCAACCCAAAATACTTTAAATCCCAAATCAACCATAAACACACCGAAAGGCATACATAGAAAACCATGAAAAGCGATACTCCCCATACCTTAGTCGATTCGCAGCTTTTACGATTAACTTTGGGATCTTCTGCCTCCAACCTTTCCTTCAGAGCTCTGGCCACCAAACTTTCCATGATTAACAAATGAATTCTAAATCTCTTCAGAATTATATTTTGTCAAACTTAGACTTGGGCCACACAATTGGGATTTTCCCATAATATCCTCACTAACTCCTATAAATGCCCAATTTACCCTTATTTCTCTTATATTTATTTTAATACATAATAATTTAATAAATCCATATTACATACTATTATTTCAAAATAAATACTCCAAAAAGCATAATTCCTCAATAATTCACAAAGCCACCGAAAACACCAAAATACAAATATTCTCAATTAAATCAATTAATTAAAATATTCCGATTAAATTTGGGGTGTTACAACTCTCCCCCACTTAAAATAATTTTCGCCCTCGAAAATTACCTCAAGGAACAGAGTCGAATACGACTCCCTCAACTGATCTCAAGTTCCCAATTCCAACTTTCTCTAGTTGGTCCTCCCAAAACCACCTCTTCCAAGGAAATCTCTTTACCTCAAAGTTGCTTCTTGTTCATCAATCCGAACTTGCAATGCTTCAATAGCCAAATTACCTCTCACTTGTACACCATCCATCCGAATCAATGTACTTCTTCAACTTAGGCACATGAAACACATCATGCAATTTCACAAGCGACAGTGGTAAAACAGCTTAACATGGTACGTCTCCCACGCTTCCGCTGCGCTACTCTAATACAGACCAACAACACAAGGTGTGAGCTTTTGAGACTTCAAAGCTCGGCCAACACCAGTTACCGGCGTAACTCTCAAAAACACGTGATCTCCCTCTTGAAATTCAAGTGCTTTCCTCCTCTTCTCAGGGTAACTCTTCTGACGACTCTGCGACACTTTCATCTTTTCTTGGATCATCTTGATCTTTTCAGTCGTCTCTTGCACAACCTCAGGTCCAAGCACAACACTCTCGTCTGACTCATACCAACCCAAAGGGGTCCTACACCTCCTACCATACAAAGCCTCATACGGTGCCATTCCGATACTAGAATGATAACTGTTATTGTAGGTAAACTCAACCAACGATAACGACTATCCCACAATCCACTTTGATCTAACACACAAGCTCTCAACAAATCCTCTAAAGACTGGATAGTTCTCTCTGTCTGTCCATCCGTATGCAGATGATAGGCAGAATTCAACTTCAACATGGTACCCAAACGTCTGCAACTCTCCCAAAATCTCAATGCAAGTCTCAGATTTCTATCAGAAACGATATTCAACGGTATCTCCTACAACTTCACGACTTCCTTAATATACATCTCAGCTAGCTTCAACACAAAATAGTTCATCCTCATCGGTATAAAATAAGTGCTCTAGTCAATCTATCCAAAATTACCCAATTGAATCATATCCCTCTCACAGTCTTCGACAAACCCGACACCAAATTCACAGAAATACTATTCTATTTCCAATCTGGAATATTCCACAGGTGCATCATACACAACGGCCTCTGATGTTCAATCCTCGACTTTTGACAAGTCCAAGCAGCATATACAAACTCAACCACTTTTCTCTTCATCCATGACCATCAAAACAATTTCCTCAAATCCGGTCACATCTTCATAGCACCGGGATGGATACCCAATCTACCTCAATATCCCTCTTTAAGAGTACTCTTCTTCACTCAACAATATCGGGGACACAAACTCTATCACGACATCTCATGGTACCATTGCCATAAGTTCGCTAATCAACTCTTCGACTTTAATTCATCAAATTCCACCAATCTGCCAACTTAATTCAGATTTATGACCTTCTTGAATCTCATCAAGAACACCACTAGTAAGCTCCAACATGCCAAGCTTAACTCCATAAGAAGTCTCTTCACAACCCAAACTCATATCACGAAATTGCTTAATAAGTTCTAACTCTTTTACCATCAATAACGGTATATGCAAAGAATTCCAAATCAATACATCGGCTACCACATCCGTTTTACCCGAATGGTAATTAAACCCAAAGCCATCCTTCTTCGGAAGCCCCATGCCAAACGGACACTCAATTTGTGAGTTATGGCAGAAACACGAACTGCACTTTCTGCATTTACTACAAAATCCAAACACGGTCCATCTTTAAATAACTTAATTCCATGGCACTACTTCACCATCACATAAAGCATTGAAATGGCTTTCCAACGCTTCGAACCTTGCGTCATTCCGAGTCACGGTTCTCCCGTTACGACAAAAATTCAAAAACAGCATTCTTCTGCCCCAGGACACTTCGCCCGGCGAAAACAGAGGCGAGCAGCCAACTCCTCCTGGAGCTGTTCGCTAGGCGAAGGATATTGCTCGCCCGGCGAACCTGACAGTCCAAATTTTTATTTTCGATCGTTAAATGATTTCCGGGTGTCCGATTTCGATTTCGTAAAAAGTTATGATCTCGAAATTCAACGTGCAACAACAATATCACACTTAGGAAGCCATTCAACACATTTCCATTTTTTTTGAAATATTTTTAAAACCCAGTTATACCAATAATGCATTCCACATCTGACTTTCTCTAATAATCACAAGAAATCATCGTCCACCTTTAATATACTCGACCTCATAATTTGTTGCCTTAGCGCACACACACACACCAGACACAAGCCTCAAAATTACTCAATCAATTTAATACCTTGACCACCCAAACAGACATATAATATGGAGCTCTCAATATCAGTTTAGTTTTCGTAACTAAGTTGATCACAACTCCACTTCACGTTCTGACTGTATATCACTATCTCGTCAGGAAAGCTTCCAGACAATCACAATTAACTGCCAAACCACCAACTTCTCCACTTTCATCAACACTCACAGTTTCCATCAAAATAAACATCTCAGCATCATCCAACGCCAACTCATCAAAACAATTCGTAAGCACTTAGCTTAACTCAAACAATTCTCGGCACACGCCATCTAAGCTTGCAAGACACGTCTATCCCATCCAACATGACCCCGTCTACTATCAACAACAAATTAAGGCTGATCAGTTCCTTAATTTGTCAATAGACAGCCGAAAATCATGATGGGGTATAAACCATCTTTACCAAACTATAAGAGCGTTCAACCACACACTGAGCCGCCACTTCACACTTGCAGCGTCCTGGAGAAACACAACTTCTCCCTCACTTGTTTCATTACCACTTATGCAGACAAAGGTTAGAAAATAAACGTGTACCGACAGAGTTTTTACACACATGTTGCATACAAGGGAACAAACAACATTAGACAAGTTGGCCGGACGGACCAACCTGCTCTGATACCACTAATGTAACACCCTTTTCTATCCCACAATTATTATGGCAAAATTACACATATTTTAGAGTAAATTATTAACTTTCATAAAAAGCCACAAAAGGGCATACATTTCTCAATGTCTCAAAATAAGTCAATGCTCCGTAACACTAGGGTTTTCTCAAAATACATCAATTTGTACAAAGCAGCGGAACTCAAAACATAACTCAAGGTTTCTCCTCATAAGGGAAAATAAGTAAAATAACCCACTGATATAAAACCAACTCAAAGAACCCAACCCGATTTTACATATCAGAGCAAGACCCTCTAGTCACCTAAATCAACTAATAACTCAACCTTCAAAAATGACTCCTCGACAGCGTCCACGACTAAACTTGCTCATCTACACGTTACCCACGTGGAGGTAACATTCAAACAGGCATGGTGAGTACAAAAATTCATAATAATCAATGTATGACAATTAATGCATAAACGACGTCATATTCACATTCAACACATTCATATCCTTCAATAGGCCTCGAAGGCCACAACGTCATAATTTATACACAAAGGCTCATAAATGCAAATGTAACATAGACTCAATGCATGTGGTACCAATCATCACAGCTCGATGGACACTGGGCCATCAACCCTCCATAGATCCCCATAAATAGGATAAATTCTATTAGAGAACCGGAGCATATCATAATACTTCACATCCGCAAAGTGGGATTGAAGCCAAAGTAATCGAGGTCCTGAACCGAAGTCCGGATGCACATGAATGGATGATGCACACGTCACAAATCATCCACATAATAACATCATAGGTGCATTATCATTCATTATATTCATCATCATACATCATGTCATCACAACACATCGTAATAATCATCATCATTCATCATGTCATCACAACATATCATAATAATCAATCTCACACATCATGTCATCGTATAATTCATCATATAATCATCACATAAATCATCATATCTCATGTTATCACATAATTCGTCATAATAGTCATTATCACCATATAAATCATCATATCTCATGTTATCACATAATTCGTCGTAATAATAATCATCACATAAATCATCATATCTCATGTTATCACATAATTCGTCATAATAATCATCATCATCACATAAATCATCCTATTTCATGTTATCACATAATTCGTCATAATAATAATAATCATCCAATAAATCATCAAATAATTACGTCCAAATCACATATTAGCTCATAGTCATCATCATGTTAGCCCATCCTATTATCACATATTAATTCATAATACTACCCCATGTTATCTGATATTAATTGATAATATTATCCCACATTATCACATATTAATTCATCAAATTATACTCGCGATAATCCTCACAATATCGCCTATTAATCACATAATTCCTCACTGCCATACTCATGTTAACTCATCTCAGAAATCTCAGAATCAAACATCAAGGCATCGCTACAAACGATTAGATTTCGCAAACTGTGTTACGTTCGCTGGCTTGCTCGCTAGGCGAGTCGGTAGCGAGTCTTCACTGGCATGCTCGCTAGGCGAGTCTGTGGCGAGTCTTCGCTAGCATGCTCGCTAGGCGAGTCTGTGGCGATGACAGCAAAACATGTTACGACCAGAACTGATTCTTGCCCAAATACTCATACAATTCACTTACCCAATGCCCCCAAAACATCCCTAAATCATCCCTAAGGTCATACGGCAATAATGACACAAAATCTATGGTTTATTACGCCAAGCTGACAACATTTGCACTGCCTAAACCAATATTTTCCTGTAATTGCTCTGAGTGTATCAGAGTTACTCACATTTGAACATTCTTATTCCTACAGGGTCCAACATATCACAATCCAAGGTTTTGGCCACGAAGGCCTAAGGTTTCCTTTCTCATGTCAATATTCAGTGTTACATACCATTAGCCCTAACCTCAAAGCCTTATCATCAAATTCCCTATTTTCCCACAACCAACCCAAAATACTTTAAATCCCAAATCAACCATAAACACACTGAAAGGCATACATAGAAAATCACGAAAAGCGATACTCCCCATACCTTAGTCGATTTGCAGCTTTCATGATTAACTTTGGGATCTTCTGCCTCAACCATTCCTTCAGAGCTCTGGCCACCAAACTTTCCACGGTTAACAAATGAATTCTAAATCTCTTCAGAATTCTATTTTGTCAAACTTAGACTTGGGCCACACAATTGAGCTTTTCCCATAATATCCTCACTAACTGCTTTAAATGCCCAATTTACCCTTATTCCTCTTACATTTATTTTAATTCATAATAATATTAATAAATACATATTACATAGTATTATTCCAAAATAAATGCTCCAAAAAGCATAATTCCTCAATAATTCACAAAGCCACCGAAAACACCAAAATACGAATATTCTCAATTAAATCAAATAATTAAAATATTCCGATTAAATTTAGGGTGTTACAGTGTGCCTAGAAAGAGGAGATTTCCAAAGTTTCCAAGCCTAATCAAGAGGGCTATTTCAAGTTATCAAGAGCTTATCATCATCAGAAGAAAGTCAAAGCATAGTGGAAGGGAAGATGAATGAATATGGTTCACCTCCTGTCTTGGAGGCCAGGTGAAGATCATCAGATGATATTGAGTCCATGTTTATGGATGGATAGAATTTTATAAGCTCATTGGATGTCTTGAGGGTCATTGAGGAGCTTGTTCAAGTCATTATATTAAGTGTAAGAAGCCACAGTCAGAGGTGGTGCAGTTAGGGTTTTCATCTGGTCAACCCTAAGTCAACTGTGAATTTGAAGGAGATTAAAACTCAATTCCAAGTCTTTGTGATCACAGAATGTTGTGTTGAGATGTCTAAGAAGTTATTCCAAGATCAAATCAAGAAGAATAAAGAGTGTGAGAAGTTGCTAAGCCAGGGTTTCTAAGCTTGTCAGTGTAAAATCAACTATTTAGTGCCTAACTTCAAGACCACATATCTCAAGATACAAGTCTCATCTCATCTTGACCCCAACATGAAACTTGTAGAGCATGTTTCTAGCTTTCTTTTGAGTACTAGAACTCATCCATTGGGTTTCTAGAACTCAAGTTATGAAGCTGGGAAGTTACAGGTCATCAGATGAATATGATTTTGGTCAACAAAAGTCAACCAACTTCCAAGACATTTTTGTCCTAGAAGGATGTTTCTCCTCACTTTTACCCAAACATAAAAGTATTTCCTTATGATCTTAGATTTCCAAAAAGTACTAGAAGTCTTTCATCTGATTCGTAGAGCTGAAGATATGAAGCTTGCAAGGCAGGGGTATTTTGGGAAACTTTGATTATAGGCCATTTTTGTTATAGGTCATTTTCACAACTTTTCACACTTCAAGTGGAACTTTGTCCAACATCAAACTTACTCCAAATGAGGTCAATTACACCACCAAAAAATCACTTGTCATGGATATGTCTCATATGTGAAGAATGGTGAAGAAAATTCCATGCAAAGATGCATAAAAGGGATAATTTGGATTAAATTCATTTTGAACCATATAATGTCAAATTGGGGCATTTTTTGATTGCCTTGAGTGTACCAATTACAATGCCAATTTCAGAATTCACTTTGGAGGAGTTTTGATGTGTCAAATTCCATGTAACTTCATCATGAAGCAACATATTCAAAATTCACCATTAGATGGTTTCAAGGGATCAATCTCATCCTTTTGATCAGAATACATCACAAGCAATGTACATGAGCCAATTTAGAAGCCATTGGAGCTCTGCTTCAAGAAAACTTGGAAGCTTGCAAACTGAAATTTTTGGATTTTCAATTGGACCTAAACAGGCTTTGATTGGGACTCAATTCAATCTAGATCCAAAGTATATAATCTCAGGATCATTCACAAATGATCAGAAGCGATTTTGGAGCCATTTTGAGCAAGAATTCAGTTACAACAACTCAAGGAAAAGTGAAATCGTGATTCTTCAATCCAAGCCGTTTCAAGCCAATTGAAGTTTGCTAACACCTCCATTGAAGTTTGTGGAAGCTTTCTGGTTGTTTTCCCCTAAGTTTCATCACCAAATCAAGGCCCAACGGAGGCACTCTGTTATGTAACTCATCTTTCACCATTGCTCTCTATTCATGCCATAATCACATGCCATTTTCACATATTCATGATCCCTTAGCATCATAGATTGATTCTGGTTAGGTTTGATCAGTGTTCATGACAATTCTTGAATGGTGCTTGATTTTGATTTGGTTTGTATCTCATGATTTAGGAGGAATAAATTATCAAGAACCCTAGATTCATGACCAGTGAAACGTGTAGATGATTTTAGACTAAAAAATTTTAGGGTTTGGTTCAATTTAGTGCCACATGCAATTTTGGACGATCGGAGAAGATGACCGGAGCCACCGTCTGGCTCGTCTTCTCCGGCGTGTGTATTCAAACCTAAAATGCATACGTGGATTGCCATCTCATGTGTTGACTAGTTGACTTATCTGAAATCAAAGGGCCAAGATTTGATCTCAGGCGCGTTGGATTCTTGACCAACCACATGTGCATCAAAACCCTCTGTTTCATTAAACTGAATGTTGATTGGACTTGGGCCCCAATTCCTCTTTACACCATGTGCAAGAAGCCACAGTCAAAAGTGGTGTATCTAGGGTTTTCATCTGATCAACCCTAAGTCAACTGTGAATTTGAATGAGATTAAGACTTGATTCCAAGTCATTGTGATCATGGAAGGTTGTGTTGAAGAATCTAAGATGTTATTCCAAGATCAAATCAAGAAGAATCAAGAGTGTGAGAAGTTGCTAAGCTAGGGTTTCTAAGCTTGTTAGTGTAAAATCCCCTATTTTTGTGCCTAACTTCAAGACCACATATCTCAAGATACAAGTTTCATCTCATCTTTACTCCAACATGAGACTTGTATAGCATGTTTCTAGATTTCTTTTGAGTACTAGAACTCATCCATTGGGTTTTTAGAGCTCAATTTATGATGATGACAAGTTATGGGTCCTCAGATGAATGTGATTTTGGTCAACAAAAGTCAACTAACTTCCAAGACATTTTTGACAAAGAAGGATGTTTCTCCTCACTTTGACCCAAACATGAAAGTTGTTCCTTATGATCTTAGCTTTCCAAAAAGTACTAGAAGTCCTTCATCTGATTTGTAGAGCTGAAGATATGAAGCTTGCGAGGCAGGGGTATTTTGGGAAACTTTGATTATAGGTCATTTTGGTTATAGGTCATTTTCATGAATTTGCACACTTCAAATGGAAATTTCTACAACATCAAACTTGCATCAAATGAACTTAATTTCACCATTAAACCATCACTTATAATGGGTATGGCTTGTATGCGAAGAATGGTGAAGAAATTTAATGAAAAAAGGACTTAAAAGCCATGGTTTGGATTGAATTCATTTTTAATCATTTCATGACATGTTTATGCATTTTTTGAGTCCCTTTAACATGTTAAACACAATGCCAAAATCAGAACTAAGTTTTGATGAGTAAAAACATGTCTTTTTTCAAGTTGCTTCAAGAAGAGGTCACACATCCAATTCAAACCAATAGATCATTTCAAGGCTGATTTCTCATCCACGTGATCTGTGTTCATCACCAGCAATCCATCTGAACCAAAAACAAGGCAATTGGAGCAGAAATGAACGTGCCATTTTGAAGCTTCAAGTGTCAAAGTTGGATTTTGCAATTTCACCTTAACAGGCCAAAATTGGGCCTCCAATTGAGCTCAGATCCATCACATATAATCTCCAAATGAATTATAAGTGCTCAGTGGTGGAATTTGAGGGAATTCAGTTGAGAATTTTGAAGGAGAAAGTGAAATCGTGATTTTGCAATTCAAGCCATTTCAAGCCAATTGAAGGTTACCATTAGCTCCATTGAAGATCAGTGAAGCTTTCTGGATCATTTCCCACGTGCTTCAGCCTCAAATCAAGACCCAACGGAGGAGCTCCGTTAGGTAAACTCTCTTTCAAAAATTCTCAATCTTTAGGCATCCATCATGCGCCATTTTTATTGAACATTGAAGCCCTACCTTTGTAGGTCATTTCTGAATTGATTTGGTGTTTGTTCTTGATAATTCTGGGATTATGCTCAAAACTTCATGGCTTCGTATTGCTTTATTTATGAGTCAAAAATGAAATTAAACCCTAGAATCTTGATGTACACATCACGACGATAACTTTGGTATAAAAAATCATGCGTTTTGGTTCAGTCTTGATCCTTCTTCTCCGGCGAGCCAACAGGAAAGATGACCGGAGTTTGGGAGGCCACCGTCTGGTTATTTCGTTTGTTGGCATACGTGGCTACCACATGAACCCTCAGACTCTTTGACGGAGAACATATTTATGACCCTGATTGCATCTGAGTGATTGTTTGACTAGTTGACCTGCCACGTAATAATTGAAGCTGTGTGTTTTGATTAAAATGTTGAGTGCTTTGGACCTGGGCCTAAACTCCTATTCACACCCCCACTCTCATAAACCCATTGAGAAATAACTGGATCTGCTTGCTATTCATCACACATTTTTTTCCATTTTCTTTTCTTTTTCTTTTCTTTTTCTTTTGATATCTGTTTGATTTTAATTCAATTAAAATACCTTAAATCACCTAAAAATCTTGGAAAAAATATTTTTTCACACTTTAGGTTGTTATGTGATTTTAGAAAATTTTCACTTAATTTTTTAATCCATTTTCCAATTAAATTTGATTTTTCACATTTGAGGTATTTTAGTTGGATTAAAAATGCATCTCCCATGATTTTGATTTTATTTCTTGATGAACTTTCCATGTTAATGGCTGATTTTTCTTTATCATATTGTTGACATGTCAGATGTTTTTTAGACATTTTTACCCATGGTTTTATTGATAATTGGTTAGGGTTTTAGGTTAGTCTTTATGACCCTCGATTCACCCTTGCATTTAGGGTATCCCTTTGAATTTCACCTCTGTTTGCATAGTTTTGTTTGGACCTAGTCTACATACTTTTGACACCTGGTTCCTAACACCTTAGGGGTTATCTAGGATTTTATTTAGCATTTTTTGGATATGTTTGCTATTTGTAGTGTAATTTCCATTTTAGGTCATCTTTGTGTGATGTTTACCCTAATACATGAGCTAGTTTGCGTTCTAAATGATTTTTGTGCAATCTATTGACCACCAACTCTTGCTGTATCATGATATAGACATATTGAAGTATGTAGATGTTGAATTATAGGTCCTAATTTGGTTTTTAACTTGTTTAAGTTTGTGTATCTTTTGGCCTTTCTTTTTAGGGTTTCTTGTGTACATATGTGTGGATGCTTTCCATCTCTTACATGATCTTACTTGCATTGTTTTATGTGTTTCTCTTCATTTACTTTGAGCACATTCTATCCTCATCTATACTTCTGTCCTAGGACTTTAGGATCCTATCTATGGAAGCTTAGTCCCTCCTTTGGAGGAACTTAAGGCATGCCATAAATAGTGAGCCTTTGAGGACCCTTTGTGTGATTTATTTGCATTTTGAATGCGGTATGTTTGGTTCAGTGCCCTTGTGAGTTCCCTTGGTTCTCACTTTTCCTCCCATCATTTCATTCAATTACTTACCTCTTTCCTTTTCACTTGGTATGCTTTTGTGCATTAGGATTGATGTTAGAATGTTGTGAGCTTCTCCCCCTTTTCTTCCCTTATGCATTAATAAAGGTCGAGATGTGCTTGTGGAGGTGTTTACCCCACACTTTTTCCTCCCTTTGCTTGTGTGTTGCATTGCATATGCATTTATTCCTCTTTCATGTCTTATCTCATGTTTTCTTCTTCTCTTTTCATTACCATGCTCCCTTAGGATTTATAATCTCCTTGTTTAAGGATGATTATGATAGACTATAGGATTCAAACCATGTATGAGAACATTAAGTAGTATTCCTCTAACCTCAACAATAGGTTCATCTTGTATGACAACTTCTAGGTTTTGAACTAGTTTCCCTTTAGTTTGTCCTCTCTCTTTCTCATCTCAAATCATTTCTAAAAAACTTAATAAAGGCTAATGAATGTTGTGCATTACGAGCCTTAAGTACTTGGGTGATATGCGACGCATTCGCTCCTAGGTCATAGTCTTTAGTGCAACATGAATTACAAACAATTCAAAACACTCCTTCTTAAAAGACTTCAAAAACAAGTAATCAAACTTCTTTTTTGTCCTTTGGGACCCTTAATAATGGAAAACCTTTTCATAAAAAGAGTTTCGTTAACTCTTAGTTCTACCGCAAACAGGTAACGCCTAAGTCTCCAATGGTGGAGCTGCATACACCTAACTCCTAGAACTAGTTGTTAACCCTACTCGGGTAAAAACATCTGAACCAACCGGTGTTCTTATTTCCCAAACTACGTTTGCTTTGATTTCTCATACCATATGAGAATACGTAGACACAAGATGGCGATGTCTTGGCGAGCAACCTTTCCCCGCTTTCACTCGTAGTTAGCCGAACTACGTTGACTCTGACTTTCCCATTGCACGAGGGAATACGTAGACACATAGCGGTGATGCTCTGCCAAGTCACTTTTCTTTTCTTTTTCCCTGATACCTTTCGTTAGATAGTAAACACCCTTTAGATAGACAACAAGTGTAGATCCCGTCGAGTACGACGGACGTGAGGGGTGCTAATACCTTCCCCTTGCGTAACCGACTCCCGAACCCAAGATATGGTTGCGATGACCTGTCTTCTCCCGTTTTTGCTAGGTTTTCTCTGCTCGTTTCGTTTCCCTCGTTGGGATAAGTAACAAATGGTGGCGACTCTTCTGTCATTGCCGGCACATTTTTTCGCAGTAGCGACAGGAATCAACTCTGAGCAGTGGAGCAAATTCTGGCTTAGATGCAAGAGTTCCGTGAAAGGATGAGTCTGTTTATGGACCTTATGCAGGGAGTGGCTAACGGGCAGGAACAACTTCGTACTTTGGTGCATCCCTTGATTGCACGAGTTGACAATAACGGTGTTCTTCATTGAGGACAAACTACTAATCCTCCTCCCAATGAAACTGGGACTCCCCATGCTCACTCTATGCCTATTTTTGTTATCCCTACTACTGGAGTGAATGGTAATGGTAATGGCAACGCTGCGGGCTTTGGTAATGCTGCTAGTTTTGATAACAATGGTCTTGGGAACACTGGAAATGGGAATGCTGGAAATGGTAATGCTGCTAATGGGAATGTTCATGGTCCTGATGTCACCTGTGCTGCACATGGTAATATGGATAGGTTATGGAATGAAGACCGACAGGATAATGTGTTCTCACCAAGGGTTGTTGTTGCTGAGTTTCCCTCTGAAGCTGATAAGAGGTTCAAGTTGATTGAAGAAAAGATGAAGTCTTTTGAAAATCAAAATTCCATGGGCCTTGACATGACTAATCTGGGACTGATCCCAGATCTAAAAGTGCCGCTGAAGTTCAAAGTCCCTGACTTTGACGAGTATAAGGGTACTACCTGCCAAAGAGTTCATCTGAGATCCTACTACCGTAAAATGTCTGCCTACTCGGATGACGAGAAATTGCTTATGCATTTCTTTCAGGACAGTTTGTCCGGTCCTTCAATGGAGTGGTACATGAGTCTGGAACCTGTGAATATCCGCAGTTGGAGAGACCTAGCTGAGGCCTTTGTGAAACATTATCAGTATAACAACGACCTCGCTCCTAACAGGGTCTAGCTTCAGAATCTTTCCCAAAGGAATAACGAGTGCTTCAAGGAATACAACCAGAGGTGGCGGGAGCTTGCAGTCGCCCATGGTTGAGCGTGAGCTGATTGATATGTTTGTCGCCACTTTTCCTGGTGTTTATTACGAGAAGCTTATCAGTAACATGTCGGGAAGCTTCTCTGATTTGATCATCACCAGAGAGAGGGTAGAAATCAACATCAAGTTGGGAAAGATCCAGTCTGTTGAGAGTTCCTCAGCAGGAGGATGAGGTAAGAAGGTATTTGGTAATAAGAAGTGGGAAGGAGATACCAACTCAGTGTCCAGTTCCTGAGGGAATAGACGATCAGGGCGAAATCGTCAGCAGCAACAGGTTGCTAGTGTTACGATTCCCATAGTTCCATAACAACAACAACCACAACAACAGCAGAATCAACAGGGTTATAGGAGGTTTCAAGACCGGGGTCGGACATCAAATAGACAATTTGATGCACCTATGATGCCTTATTCCAACTGCTTCAGCATCTGTTACAACTACAGTTAATTCAGAAGAGGACTTTAGCTCTTCTGATAGGACCACCTCCACCCGGTTATGATGTGAACACGTGATACGAGCTTCACTCTGGTGCTCCGGGGCACAACATTGATAATTACAAAGCCTTTAAACATAAAGTTCAAGATTTAGTGGAGAGTAAGGCAATAGATTTCTCTCACGATGCTCCTAACATCATACAGAATCCCATCCCCAAACCATGGGGCGGCCAGAGTTAGCGCAATTATTGAAGATAAGGGTTTAGATCTGGTGAGCAATGTCAATGATTTGAAGACACCGCTAAGCTTTATGAAGGCTAAGTTTCTGAAAGGGGGTGTTTTCCCAGGATGTGAGGAATCATGTGCTGAGTGTTTGAGTCATCCCGAGGGATGTGCAGAGCTGAAGAGCCATATTTAGGGTATGATGGATGAGGGGATGTTGCAATTTGACCGGGTTGCAGAGAAAAAGTCTGAAGAGGTAATGGTTGAGGAAATGAATGTGGTTGCAACGATCTCGATTCCCTACAAAACTATAACTATTTATGCGCCAAGGCCGCCAACCGTTGTCATCCCCAAAGTCGGGCTTGTGCCGTATGAGAGTACAAGAGCCATTCCGTGGAACTACAGAGCGGAAGTATATTGCAACGGGCAAAAATAGGAATTGAAGAGCTTGTCGGTTGACTCAGTGGATAATATGGTTGGAGCAGGTGGTATTACTCGAAGCGGTAGAGTATTTTCGTCGCCTGAAGTGGCTATTGACAGAACTGATAAAGGCAAGAAAACTGTGGTGGAGGAAACCTCTCAAGCTGGAGAGAAAGAGTCTTTGGTAAAGGACGCGAAGGAGTTTATGAGGCTGATTAGAAAAAGTGATTACAAGATAGTTGATCATCTACAACAAACTCCTTCCAAAATATCAATCTTGTCCTTGTTGCTATGTTCAGAAGCGCATCGGAATGCACTGTTGAGAATATTGAATACTGCTTAAGTGCCATAAGAAATATTGGCTAACCAACTCGAAAGGGTTGTAGCACACGTAAACGCAGGGAATGGGCTAGGTTTCACGGACCTGGATTTGATGCCAAAGGGCATGAACCGTAATTGTGCGTTGTACATATCAATAGAATGTCGAGGGGCTGTTATGTCTCATGTACTCGTTGATACATGATCGTTTTTGAATGTGCTTCCAAAGAAGGCCCTGATGAAGCTGGATATGCAGGGTTTGATTTGCACACCAAGTGATTTGGTGGTGCGTGCTTTCGACGGTACCAGAAGGCCTGTGTTCGGAGAGGTGACGTTGCCAATCCAAGTTGGCCCGGAGGTATTTGATGCAATATTCTATGTCATCGACATTCAGCCTGCCTATAGTTGTTTGTTTGGTCGTCCATTGATTCACTCATCAGGAGTTGTTACATTCATGCTACATCAGAAGCTCAAGTATATGGTTGGTGGCAGCATTGTCACAGTATACGGGGAAGAGGACATAATGATCAGTCACTTATCGTCTTTCAAGTACGTCGAGGTGGATGGAGAAATCCATGAGACTTTATGTCAAGCCTTTGAGATGGTTCAGATCAAGGACAAAGTGTATGTTGTGAGCAAAGCGCCCGAAGTGGCCATATCGTCCTTTAAGGAAGCCCAGGCAGTGGTACAGGCTGGGGCAGCACCAGGTTGGGGACAAGTGTTGAACATTCCCCATAAGCAGGACATGTTTGGTTTGGGGTACCGCCCATATGCTTCGTCATCCTCGCAGAGCGCGCCACACTATAAGGGGTCTGTCCGGTTTACCCCAGGGGGTGTTATCTTCGAGCAGATCAATGCCATTTCAAATGGTGAAGAGGGTGGCAACGACTGTGGTATGGACGCTTGGATCAAGCCGTGCATTCCATGACAGAGCCTCAACAACTGGTCTATCCGGGAATTTATTCAAGTGACAACGGAAGAGTAATACTTTGTTTTTCTGATTATTGTACAACTCTTTGTTCTACCCGGAACATAGCGGTTCATATCTTCAGGGCCCTGCTTGTTTATGCTTGAACATCTTTTATTAATAAATCAAAGGGCGTCTTTCTGCATTCAAATATTGTGATCCTTGTTTTGCATGTTTTATGTTTAACAATAAAATGGCAATGTGGCTTTATGCTCGTTTTGCATATCATTTTAAGCATTTAACCATTATCATTGCAGGACTCACAATGCAGATGACACCGCGCCAGAGACATCTATGACTCGCTTCGACTTCGACAATCCGATATTTCAAGCCGAAGAAGAGATTGATGAAGATGAAGACTTACCATAAGAGCTACCCAGACTCTTGAAATAGGATGAAAAGGTTATTCTACCTCATCAGGAGGAAATCAGGGTTATTAACTTGGGTTCTGAGGAAGTTGTGAGGAATGTCCGGATAGGGGCTGCGCTGCAGAGTGACATCAAGCAAAGATTGGTTGAAATGCTCTGTGAGTATAGTGATACCTTTGCTTGGTCGTACGAAGACATGCCCGGGCTTGACACAGACATTGTGGTTCATCGCTTGCCGTTGCGTGAAGAGTATCCGCCGGTCAAGCAGAAGCTCAGGCGTACTAGACCAGACATGGCTGTAAAAATCAAAGAAGAAGTCCAGAAGCAGTTGGACGCAGGATTTTTAGCTGTTACAACTTACCCTTTGTGGGTCGCCAACATCATGCTCGTGCCTAAGAAGGACGGCAAGGTACGGATGTGTGTTGATTATAGAGATTTGAATAAGGCGAGCTCGAAGAACAATTTCCTGCTCCCCCACATTGACGTATTGGTTGATAATACTGCTCAATTTTCCGTATTCTCCTTCATGGATGGTTTTTACAGTTATAACCAGATCAAGATGGAACCAGAGGATATGGAGAAAACAACGTTTATTACACCAGGGGGGACGTTCTGTTACAAGGTAATGCCTTTTGGGTTGAAAAACGCAGGGGCAACCTATCAGCGAGCTATGGTCACTTTGTTTCATGATATGATTCATCATGAGTTTGAAGTCTATGTTGATGACATGATAGTGAAGTCGCAGATGGAGGAGGGACATCGAGTCAACTTGCTGAAGCTGTTTAAAAGGCTCAGGAAGTTCAAGTTGAGGTTGAATCCTAACAAGTGCACCTTTGGGGTGAGGTCAGGAAAGCTTCTTGGTTTAATTGTCAGTGAAAATAGGATCGAGGTCGATCCTGCAAAAATAAAAGCTATTCAAAATATGCCAGCGCCAAAAACGGAAAAAGAGGTTCGTGGTTTCTTGGGGAGATTGAACTACATTGCTCGGTTCATATCTCATCTCACAACCACGTGTGAACCTATGTTCAAATTGCTAAAGAAAGATCAGGCGGTCGTCTGGAACGAAAATTGCCAGAGGTCATTCAACAAAATAAAATAATATTTGCAGGAACCTCCGATACTGATACCCCCAGTCACTGGAAGACCTTTGATCATGTACTTAATGGTTCTTGAGAACAGTATGGGTTGTGTTCTCAATGTTGGAGAAAACGTGGTGCGCACTCGCCTGGGCTGGCAAACGTTTGAGACAATATATGCTGAAACATACAACCATGCTGATTTCGAAGATGCATCTGATTAAATTTGTCTTTGAAAAACAAGCCCTTTCCGGGAGGATTTCCAGGTGGCAGATGGTTCTGACAGAGTACGACATCCAATATATTTCCTAGAAAGCTATCAAGGGAAGTGTTCTATCAGAGTATCTCGCTGAACAACCAATCGAAGACTATCAACCGATGAAATTTGATTTTCTTGACGAAGACATCATGTTCCTAAAGATGAAAGACTGCGATGAGCCATTACCCAACGAAGGTCTAGAGAAGGGTTCTCAATGGCAGATGATATTTGACGGCGCTGTCAACTCCTATGGTAGTGGAATCGGGGAGATTATCACGACTCCTCATGGTACTCACATCCCCTTTACTGCCAGGTTGACATTCCCTTGCACCAATAATGAAGCCGAGTACGAAGCGTGCCTCATGGGGCTGGAAGAAGCCATTGACCCGAGGATCAAGAATTTGGATGTATATGGCGATTCAGCGTTGGTTGTTAATCAAATCATAGGAGAATGAGAAACCCGACAACCTAATATGATTCCTTACAAGGACTGTGCAAGGAGGTTGTTGCCTTTCTTTGATTGGGTAGAGTTCCATCAGATGCCGAGAGCGGAGAATCAGATGGCAGACGCTATGGAGACGTTATCCTCCATGTATAAGGTGAACTATTGGAATGATGCTCCAAGAATAGTCATCTCGCGCCTTGATAGGCCGAAATTCGTATTCGCCATTGAGGAAGCTTCTGATGGTAAGCCATGGTTTTATGATATCCAGAACATTCTTAAGAACCAAGAGTATCCGCCAGGGGCATCGACCCAGGATAAGAAGACTCTGAGGAGGTTGTCTAGCAACTTTTATCTAAACCAAAACGGTGCTCTACCGGAGAAATTATGACTTGGTGTTATTGTGATGTATGGACGAAAAAGAAGCAAAGCTACTTATGGAAGAAGTCCACGAGGGTGCCTTTTGTACACATGCCGGCGGGCATGCCATGTGTCGGAAGTTATTACGAGTAGGGTATTATTAGCTGACAATGGAATCTGATTGTTTCAAATTTGCGAAGAAATGCCATAAATGCCAGATCTATGCAGACCAGATTCATGTGCCGCCGAGTCCATTGAACGTCATGGCATCTCCTTGGCCCTTTTCCATGTGGGGCATTGACATGATTGGCAAGATCGAGCCGACTGCATCCAATGGACACTGTTTCATCCTGGTAGCCGCCGATTACTTTACCAAGTGGGTAGAAGCAGCCTCCTATGCGAATTTTACGAAACAATTCGTGGCCGGATTAATCAAGAAGGACATTATCTGTAGGTACGGAGTGCCCAAACGAATCATTACTGACAATGGTTCGAACTTGAACAACAAGATGATGAAGGAATTGTGCCAGAATTTCAAGATCGAGCATCACAACTTATCTCCCTATCGTTCGAAGATTAATGGCGCTGTCGAAGCGGCCAATAAGAATATTAAGAAGATAGTGCAGAAGATGGTTGTGACCTACAAAGATTGGCATGAGATGTTGCCCTTTGCTCTACACGGTTATCGTATTACGGTACACACTTCAACTGGGGCAACTCCTTTCTCGCTGGTGTATGGCATGAAAGTTGTCCTACCATTAGAAGTCAAGATTCCTTCTTTGAGAGTTCTGGTCGACATCAAGATCGATGAGGCAGAATGGGTAAAGAACAGATTGAATCAGCTTAGCCTAATGGATGAGAAAAGGCTAGCGTCTGTTGCATATGGTCGGTTGTATTAGAGTCAGATGAAGAAATCTTTGGACAAGAAGGTGCGCCCTCAAAGCTTTCAGACGAGCGATCTTGTGCTGAAAAAGATTCTCCCTCCATAAATAGATCACAGGGGCAAATGGACTCCTAACTATGAAGGTCCATACATCGTGCGAAATGTCTTCTCCAAAGAAGCCTTGCTGTTATCCACCATGGATGGTGAGGATTCTACATCCCCTGTGAATGCAGACGCAGTTAAAAAATACTTTGCTTAAAGAGACCCGTTGGAAAGAAAAAGAATATCCAGGCAAAAATGGGGCATCCCGGCGAACCATAAAAAAATGGGTTTGGGCGAAAGTTAGGGATATATATAAAAAAAAGATGTAATCCCGCAAAGTTGAAAACCTGAAAAGGCGACTTTGGCAAAAATGGGTATCCCGGTGAATTGAAAACCCGAAAGGGCGATTCACGCAAAAGTTAGGGATATGAAAAGCAAATGACTGCGGTCTGCGGTTGATCTTCAGAGCTTAGTGGATTAAGGGAGGACCTGAGGGCCGTTTATCTGAATCAATCTCTTCTGAGGACGAGGTGTCGGTGAAGCATCAGAGTCATGCGGGTCATAGATGGATCAACTTATGGTGTTCGTCTGTGCCATATTGCCGACATTCTGTATATTTCTGTGTATTTCTGTATATTTTTGCGCAACTTCCTCTTTTCAGGGGTTGCATCTGTTGTAAAAAACTTGCCTATTTACAGGCCCATCTGTTAATAAAACATATACTATTCAGTAATTGTTTGTTTTGCTTTAGCCTTACTGTTTTGTTTGCAAAAAAACGCCCGAGGTTTTTGATAAACTGTGCATACATAAACTTGCATGGTTTGCCAATAATCATTAAAACTTCGAGTTATTTGAATGATGTCACGAATGATGACTAAGATAGTTCCTTTGTAAAGGATATCTTGTTTGTTTGTTCAAGTTTGCAGGGTCGTTACCCTTGGGGCAATTTTTCAGGGGTGTATCTCCGGTAAGATCATCATTTCCCCCAGCTATTGAAGTTTGAATATCTTTATCCCCGGTACAGCTGTATGCGGATAGACCAAGTGGTTAAGTGTGTACGCTTCCCCCCAGCAGTAGGTTGGTACACATCTAGCTCTTCGCAGTTCGAGATCGAGGTCTCCAGCAGAGTAGGGTTATCCCTAGAGGGTCAAGATTGATATTCCTGGCAGATTAAGTGTGTACACTTATCCCTAGCAGTTGGTCGGTGCACATTTAATCCCCGTAGGTTGCAGGTATGCAGTTACTCCTCAGTGAGTCAGAAGTCTCTTTCCACCAGGCAGGTGTGGAATTTTTCCCAGCAAAGAGGCAATATCATACGTTGTCTCCCCATAAAGTTTGAACGTATAACTTTGTATCCCCTCGGAGTTCGAGTTGTGGACTCATCCCCAAGCTGAGGTCGATGTCATTCCCTCCTTGGGTGATCCCCAGTAGAGTTGGATTTTCTCCATTGCAGGATCGTAGAGTTGTTTCTATCCTCGGAAAACGGTTCCCTCAGTAAGTCCTCCCTTGTAGGTGGGTATTGGTGAGCCATTCAGGGTTGTCTTCTTCAGCGGGGCATGTCATGAATCTCGGTGGTTGATTCTGGATCCCCCGCATAGTTGTTGATTCCCCAGTAGGGTGAATTTGTTTTCAATGTATGGTTGTCTATCCGGAAGAGTCGCCTTTTCCCCAGAAGAGTTGTATCCTAGAATGTCGTTCAGTGCGTTTTCCTCAGCAGCTTTTGATGTAAATCCCCAGCTGAGTTTGAACCTCTTGTCCTCGGAAGAACTTTGTTCCCCAGCCGTCCAGGGCTCGTCCCCAGAATGAGTCCAATTGCGATTGGCATGTGATAACCATTTCCCCAGCAGGGTGGACTTTGGTGTTCTCTTCCACATTTATTTTACTGGTCGGGTTCCGTTGCATTTTGCTTTCTTTGCATAGCATCCTCCAAACGCGTAGCATTTCTATCTCGTATGGAGCATTACGCTATTTTCAAACATACGCATGTGAAACATAAGTCAGGTGGTTACCTCTTTGTTTGCAGGTGTATTTTTGCAGATGACTGATATCTTTGCTCGAATGGTATCCAGACCATGGTAGTTTCCGTTAGCCTGCATAGTATCCAGACCATGGTAGTTTCCGTTAGCCTGCATGGTATCCAGACCCCGACTTACGTTTTTCCCAGCGGCGTCGCCTGACTTCGGTCGATGGTGTTGTCATAAGCTCATGTGGTATCCAGACCATGGCGGTTTCAGATTTGTTTTGTCCGTTGAGTATCCAGACTCTGGTCAGTTACGTTGAGTTTTCAGACTCCAGCCCTTTAAAAGGTTATCTTCTGCCTGTATGGTATCCAGACCATTGCATGTTATTATTGATATAGTTTCTTGTATGGTGCTCAGACCTTGACGACTAGTGATTTCTCATAGCCCGCGTGGTATCCAGACCCCGACTTATGTTATTCCTTAACAGTGTTGCCAGACTTCAACTGTTCATGTTGTTATGAACTCATGAGTATAATTGGGGTATATTCTTTTTTTCGTTGAGCGTTCAGGCTCCGGTTATTTCGTCGAGCGTTTAGACTCTGGTTATTTCGTCGAGCGTTCAGGCTCCGGTTATTTCGTCGAGCGTTCAGGCTCCAGTTATTTCATCGAGCGTTCAAGCTCTGGTTATTTCGTTGAGCATTCAGGCTCCGTTTTATTATGGTTCATTTTCGTTGAGCGTTCAGGCTCCGGTTTATCCTAGTGTATCTTGTCGAGTATTCATACTCTAGCAATGGGACATATGGTATCCAACCATGACAAATTTGAAGGTGATTTCTCCGGCTCGTATGGTATCCATACCATGGACAACTATGTGTTTTATCTAGTCCTGGTGGTATCCAGACCACAACAATTGGTGTTATTGTGCTTTGTCCGTCGAGTATCCAGACTCCGGTTAAGTCAGTTGGGTATCCAGACCCTGATGATTATGTTTGTGATGTATTTCCTCGTCCGTCGAGTATTTCGACTCCAGTTTATTTAGTTGAGCGTCCAGGCTCCGGTTTATTCCGTCGAGTATTCAGACTCCGGTCAACCTCGTTGAGTATCCAGACTCTGACAAATGGGGATGTGGTCCTTTTGTTCGTTGAGCATACAGGCTCCGGTTTATTACGTTGAGCATCCAAGCTCCGGCTTTTAAGTTGAGCATTCAGGCTCCTATTTATTTCAGCTTATTTCGTAGAGCATTCAGGCTCCGGCTATTTCATTGAACATTCATTCTCCGATCCATTCACGTAGAGCATTCAGGCTCCGGCTATTTCGTTGAGCGTTCAGGCCCCGATTTATCTCGTTGAGTGTCCAGACTTCGGTTTTTACATTAAGTGTCCAGACTCCGGAAAATTCCATTGACTCATTTTGTTCGTTGAATATCTAGATTACGGCAATTCGAAATGTCATCCTTCAGCGTGTATGGTATCCAGACCATGGCACAAATCTTTGGCGGATGTGTTCGTCTTTTTAGATGTTATCTAACAAAGCTACTTGATTAAGTTCTTTCCCCAGTGAGGTTGCCAACATAGGTACTTGGTTAAGTTTCTCTTTGTTCCTCAGCCGAGTTACTGGATTAAGTTTCTTCGCGCAACCAAAGCAGAGTCATATGGTTAAATATCTCTCTTTCTCCCTGCCAGAGTTGCTTGGTCAAGCTTCTCTCTTCCCTAGCAGAATATTCTCAAAATGTGTTTATCGGCTTCGGTTGATCCGGCCTTAGGGTTCGATGCTCGCTTTTATTTAGCGAATGCCTGTGCGTTAGCAGATGTTTCTTCCGATTGCATGTCGACATTGCAACCATTATTCAGTTATCTCCGGAGATTTTTTATCCCCAATCAGAGTTTGCAGTTTATTTCTGCGGTGGGCAAATTTCTGGGTTCGTTAGTATTCAACCGTCTTTTATCTTAATTGTTTGAAATTCGATCGCTTTTCACTCATTCAGGTCCAAGTCGCTTGAATAGGGGCAGCTGTTGTACCCCAAAATTTGCCCAACCTTTTCTTCACTTGGCCTATGTTTTCATTGCATCTTCTAGCATTTGCATTTGCATATCATTGTTCATTTGTAGGGGATCAAGAGAAGTGTGAATAGCAAGAGAAGGTTACCAAGGGTTCTAAGCCTAAGAAAGAATTTTTACTCAAGTGGTTAGGTGCTCATCATCATTAGGAGAAGGGTAAAACTCTTGGAGAGAGAAGATGGATAGTTATGGTGTAGCTCCTACCTTGGAGGCCAATGGAAGATCATCTGAGGATCATGAGTCCATGGTTATGGATGGAGAATTTGGGGAAGCTCATTCAGTGTTTTGAAAGCCATTGTGGAGCTTATCCAAGTTGATATATCATGTGAAAGAGGTTGCAGTCAGAGGATTGTACACTTAGAGTTTCATCTGCCTAGTGCAAGATCAACCGTGATTTTGAGGGAGATTAAGACTTGGTTTTAAGTTATTGTGATCATGGAAAGTTGTGTTAATGCATCTAAGATGTGGTTTCAAGATCAATACAAGAATAATCAAGACTGTGAGAAGTTGCTAAATTAGGGTTTCTAAGCTTGTCAGTGTAAAATCCCCTGTTTAGTGCCTAACTTCAAGACCACATATCTCAAGATACAAGTTTCATCTTGTAAGAGCAAGATTTGTCTCTACAGGATAATCTCTATGTTTTGATGATAACAATTGAGTATTTGTGAAAGAACCATTTTATGGTTTAATGTTTGCTATGTGCAGGTCATATTAAATTAAATATATTAGACCAAACAAACAGAAGCAACGTGTGCAGCTAGTAACTTATGGAATTACTTAGTGTGACGTCATGAAGCGCTTGTGAGAAGCTAGTTTGCTTATGTATCTGATCACGTTCAATAAGAACCAAGGATGCTGTATATTGCAGTTGCAATGCTTCTGCGGTTTCTGCTCTGAAGAAGTGTTCTGAGGTCAAGACTCTAAAGACAGGTTCTGAAGGTCAAGACTCTGAAGAAGTGTTCTGAGGTCAAGACTCTAAAGACAGGTTCTGAAGGTCAAGACTCTGAAGAAGTGTTCTGAGGTCAAGACTCTAAAGACAGGTTCTGAAGGTCAAGACTCTGAAGAAGTGTTCTGAGGGTCAAGACTCTGAAGAAGTGTTCTGAAGGTCAATGCTCTGAAGATTCTAAAGACATGGTTTCTGAAGAATTAGTCATGAAGATTCTCAAGATTGTTTCAGAGGAAACATAGTTCTTGAAATGCTGAAGACTGGATTCTGAAGTGGAAGATTGTGTCAGAAGAAGATTCATCCAGATGCAAGACGTGTTACATCAGATAAGCTGCTACTGTTCAATCTGATAAACATGTGCTTGAGTTAACAACTCTGATGCTGAAGCTTTCATACCAAAGTAGTTCTGAAATACTCATCAGACGAATCATCAGAAGAATCAAGAAGATTGAAGTACAACGTATGCAATTATTCAAATGTGGTAAAGACGTTGGTACTGTTCAAGCGTGGTTTCCAAGGATTAAATATATTGAAGCTACAAGCTAAGGTCACTGTTCCAACACATGAGCTTATTCTATCCGTTGGGATATGACCGTTGGAATGAGAAAGGACAACTATATCCTCACAACAACTCTATTGGCTGCAATATAAAAAGAAGAATCATTTGATCAAAAATGGGGTTGGGTAGCTGAGTCAAGCAACGATGTTGCTGTTAAGTTGAACTATAAGAAATAACATTTGATTCATTCAAATGTTACCATGCTAGTAAGCATGAAATGAAGAAAGAAAGAAAGAAGAAATGCTTAAATGAAAAGAAGCCTTAGTGCTCACACATAGAAAAGCTTTTAAGCAATATGGAAACTATGTTCTTATAATCTCTTAGAGATTCATCATTAGATTAGTTTCTGCATTAGGAAGCAAGGAGTTGTTGCTCATTACTTGCTATGTGCTTAACTTGGAGTAATTAGCTTGCTAGGAAGCACCATTGTAATCTCCGACAACACAACATTCTATTTTAGAATTAGTGGTTCTTCAAGTGATCTTGTGAAGATCAGTATACTTGAGGTGACAAGTGACAATAGTCATTTGTGGTTTTCTAATAGGAGATATTTAGTGATCGAATTCTATTAGATGTTAATGAACGTTATATCCTTGGGGATCCCTGAACGTTTCATTGATCTGTTGTTAGTCACTTGCAGTTAGCTTGTGCATCTGTAATCAGTTCGGTTATAGTGGATTAAGTCCTTAATTGATTAAGGCGAAATCACCTTGGAAGGGTGGACTGGATTAGCTTGAGTGTTGCTCAAGTGAACCAGGATATATGATGTGTTCTTTACTTATGCTTTATTAGTTATGCTTTATTATTTATGCTTTCGCAATGTATTTAATATAAGCGCATAAAAGCATCAAGTGAAGAAGAAGACAAGAAAAGGAAAAAGTTTTATTAAGGCGTAAACCTAATTTAATCCCCCCATTTCTTGTGTTTATTTCTTACCTTCAATTGGTATCAGAGCTCCGGTTCTGTTATTGATGGATATCAAACACCTAACAGTGTCAGATAAAGATCCATAGGCTGTGTGAAGAAATACTTTTGGGGATTTTTCACCGTTCTTACAATTTCAGTCTCATATCAGTTTTTGAGGATAATGAGTACTAAAATTGTAATCTATTTGGTTATCTGAGCTAGTCACTGATTCTGTGAAGTTTGAAGCTTGTAGTGTTGAAGTCTTCAACAACAAATCTCCTCCAGTAGATTCTAGAAGAAGAATGAAGAATCAGCTGATAAGATAGATTCAACAGATAAGAAGATATATCTGTTGAATGCTGATCTTAAAATACGTTTGGATTTTCAACGTATTTGCTCAAAGTTCAAATCTTCAGCAAGCAAGAAATCTTGATTTCTAAAGATTAATTCTAGTGAGTATGAGATGTTTTTAAGAAACGGATTAGTCCACACTTGACTTTCTCATGAAAACTCATTGGGATTTATCTTAAGTAAGAAACGATATATTGTTGGCTAATGAATCCTATTCATCAGAACGCCAGAATGTAGTCTGCAAAAAAAAAAGGGGCAAGTTCAGAAGAATGTTCAAATCTGGAAGAAATTACTCTTCAGATTCAAAGCATTTGAAAGTTTCTATTCTTGAATAAGGTTCAAAGAATTCTGCAGAGGTTTCAAGATAGGCATTGTTTATCAACTCATCTGGATATGATGAAATTCAGAAGATCTGATTTGAAGAAGCATGAACAATTAAGTTCTGTTAACTTGAGATGTTATCTTAGTTGAACAAACTGTAATTGATCAGATGTTTTCAGGCATTATTTTTTCAGAAATTCTTGATGAATGTTTTGAGAAATAAAGTTGTGTGAAAAGATACAAGGACAACAATCATTCTGTCTGAGGTAAAAAGGATTTAAGTCTCTGGTGTTATTCAATCTGAATAAGTCAGTAGATATTCTTTTTCAAGAGCAGATGTTTCTGTTAAACTCTATTGATCTAACTCTTTACAAGTTAGCTCAGCACTGTAAGAGCAAAATTGTCAGTCAGAATGTGTCTCTTGATACATCTGAGTTTGATGATAATTGCATCTAGATTGGATCTGTATTTGTTTCAAGTAGAAAAATTCAGAAGATGAAGCCTGATGGAAGCTAGATACTCTCTACTCATGAAGATCAGAATATCTGTGCTTTGAGGATATCTCTCATGAATCAGATGGATGTTGTTGTGATTAATGAAGACGTTGAAGAATCAGAAGCAGATTGTGTTCTAGCTGAAGAATCAGAAGCTAACCCAGATGCTATTCAATTAGCTGCTTCTGAAGAATCAACCATGAGAAGTTTCCCCCAGAATCAAATCTTCTCTTCCAGAAGAGACGTTCATTGGAAAGAAGGATGACTCCAGAAGAACAAGATTCTATTTTCTCAAAGCTTGTCAGCAAGAAGTTTTTGACCACACAGAAGACATGTGTTTCTGTGACAAGGTTAGAATTCATACTCTTGTCAATCTCCTTTGTTGATCAGTATAACATCAATATAAATCACATGAATATTAAAAGTCAGCAATCTCTAAGGTTTGTGTTGCACCCCAAAATTTGACCAACCGGGTCTCGTATCTGGCTCGATGTTTTCGACGCATTACCGCATTCGCATCTGCATATCGCATACAGTGCATTTTTCATTTGTTTTGATTTTATTGGGATCACAGCTCTCGTCTCGTGGTTCAGGTGTTGTTTAATCAGTTTGGATAGGTAGAATCGTATTTTTGGGATGTTTCGGTGCCCGTTTATTTTTACCGGCTATTTTGGTGCGCTCTCGCGGTTTTATGTGTCGTTCGGTGCTTATTTTGTTCTTCTGGGATTTATTGTGATTTTTCTGGACTTTATTGGCTATTTTTAGGGTTTAAACAGATTTTTTAATCATTTTAGGATAATATAGAATTTTATAGAAATAAATAGTATTTTTCATTTTTTAGAATATTAATGGTTTTTAAAATAGATTTAAATTATTTTTAGAATTTTATAGAAATAAATAGATTTTTCTTTTATTCTATAGAATTTAAATAGGTAATATAGATTTTATTTTAGGATAATATAGAATATAGATTTTTCATTTTTCTTTAATAGATATTATAGAATAATATAGTTGTTTTTTATATAGATATTATAGAAATTTAATAGATTTTAGATTAGTGGGAGTATTAGAGTTTTATTGGTTTAGAGTTTAATTAGAGTTAATAGGTTTTTTTTCTCTTTTTAGATTTAATTAATTAGAATTAGTAGAGTTTTAGGTTAATTCTCTTAATTAGGTTTAATCATTAGTTAGTTCCATTAATCATTGTCATTAATCCAATTTTTAATTCATTAATCCATTCAGTTTTTGGTTTTTTATCATTTGTTCGTTTAGGCCCATTTCAATTTCGCAGCCCAGTTCAATCCAGCATCAGTCCAGATTTTTCCAGCAATTTCCAGAAGCTTCCAGAGCGTTCCAGAGTTTCCAAGAGTATAAAGCTCAGCATCCACGTGTAAGCCAGAGGGAGGACCCACATTTCGTTCCCACACCACGCCACCTCACCATTTAGAGCTTCCCTCTCACGCCACGTGGAGGCCATGCACCGTCCTCCCCCACTATCTCTGCCACGCCTCCCCACTCTTCCACCCATGTGTCTCCATGCGTACGCCCCACAACACCTCGCCTGAAGCTTCACCGGCCGGCATGCATGGCCGGCGGCCACCATGAACATCGCCGGAGAACGCCAAATCTCCAGAATCCGACCAATCTTCATCTCTCACCGCCTAACTTCCATCTCCTCCAATCCATCTTCTCCGATCATACCTCCACCGTCATGACCACCGGAAAACCCTCGAATCACCAGAATCACCAGTTCAACCTTCACCAGTCTTTTTTCCAGAATTCACCCATCGTTCATCAAGAAACCTCGGCCAAACTCTTCAACAGGTCTTCATTCAACATTATTCACGTTCATCAGTTCTTGAGGTCATCATGTTCACCATTTTTCCAGAAACTACAAAGAATCCTCAACCTTCGTCAACTGTTGAATGAACCTTCAAGAACTAGCAATGACGTTCATCGTTGAGCTTCAAAGATCTTCGTCTAGGGTGTTCTGTTTCCAACTTCATCAGAAATCCAGCAAGAAACCTTCATGGAGTTCTTCGTCATTTTTCCAGAAGATCCAAGATCTTCATCGTCTCTCCAACATCTCCAGAAATTCATCCTCAAGAATTTCCAGATCTTCAAAGATCATCAGGCTTCATCGTTCATCAGTTCTCCGAATCCATTCAACATTCTCCACGTTCATCATCTCTTGAGTTCATCTTGTTCGTTATAACTCCAGAAGTGCAACAACCTTCATCCCTCCTTCAACGTCATCAGTTCTTCAAGAACATCCAGGAACAATCATCTTTGATCAATCTACCACAATCATCATTCCCAGAAACGACCACTGAACCGTCCATATACATCGTTCAACAACTCACGAGCAAACTTCAGCGTTCAAACTTCAAGATCTTCAATGATTTAATTTCGCCCAGATCTTCGCCTCCATCTGTTTCTTCAACAATGTCGTTTTATTGGTTTGAGGATTAAAGTTAGGTGAGATTTGTGGGGAATCATTTGGGATTGGGGTTGTTCTAGGGTTGCAGAGAGGAAAACGAAAAGTTGAAGAGGGAGGCGAGAGAGAGATCTCAGAGGACGGCCATGAACAGTGGAAGAAGGGAATTAGGGTTTGAGGATTCAGAGAGGGCTTGGTGTTGGATTGGGCCTCAGGCCCAAGGTTTTCGTCCGTACACCCCCCGTTACTTCCTTCACCCCCTCCCCGTCTGAGTGCGTGTGGGCAGTGTGTGCATGGGCCTGGGCCCAACGCCCTGACTGCTTAATCCACTCCCAGTCTCAGTGGCATACCCCCCTCCCCAGCGTGTGTTTTACTGAGTGGGCTGGGCCCTGATTCAGTTATTTTTCTTGCTATGCCCCTGTAACTGCAGTGTACCCCCTCCCCTTTTATTTTCTTTGCTTTATTTTTTTATGTACTTAGTTTTTTAGAATAAAAGAAAAATGGATACATGAAAAGGAAAAAGAGAATGTATTGAGGAAAAAAATAGTGAAAAAAATATAAAAGAAGATAAAGAGAAAAATGTTGAAAATAATATTGGAGAAAAGAAAAGTATATTGAAAAAGAAAAAGAATGTTTTGAAAAAGAAAGAATATGAAAAAGAAATAAAAGAAAATATGAAAAGAATATCATGAAAAAAAAGAAGAGAATAGTTGAAAAGAAAAGAAGGAAAAAGAGGAAAAAATATTAGACTTAATATTTTTTAGAGTGTATTTTCTTTTAGGATATATTTCCGTAGAGTTTATTTTACATCTTTTCAGAGATAGTTTTAGAAGTCCACTTGTTAGGGGGCTATTTTCCATTCGATTTTTCAGGATAGGATAGGATAGTATTTCCTAGGAGATTTATTTTCAGTATGCAAGCATTGTAACCATTTTTCAGAAGATTAATAAAACGAGATTTGAGTTGTGGTCCCGATAGTAGCCGAACTACAGCTGCTCTGATTCCTCGTACCAGACGAGGATATGTAGGCATAGGATGCGATATCCTAGCGAGCACACTAATGACTGACCTTCTGTTCTCTCGCTGCTGTGCGATCGAGACTTTCCCGCTGACGACTAATTGTAACCCTTTTTCTCTCTTGCCCAAGTGCATTTGAGACCAAGCCATAGTTTTGCCCATAGGTCCCCGAACCTTTGAAACCAGTTGTTTTTCTCACTGCTGTGTGAGAACCCTTTGTTTAGCCGTAGTTAGCCTGAACTACGTAAAGCTCTGATCTTCCATGCAGTGTGGAAGTACGTAGGCACAAGACGCGAGGTCTTGGCGAGCCAATTCCCTGTAGTTTCCCGAACTACGATGACTCTGACTTTCTCTCTTGAGAATACGTAGGCATAGAGTGCGATGCTCTATCGAGTCAGTTTCTTTCCGTTTAGATTTAGCAGCCGTAGATAGATTGTTTTGCATCCTCTAGACAACCCAAGCAAGTGTGGATCCCGTCGAGTACGACGGACGTGAGGGGTGCTAATACCTTCCCCTTGCGTAACCGACTCCCGAACCCAGGTTTTGGTTGCGATGACCATACCTTTTCCCGTTTTTTGCGAGGTTTACTTCGAGCGTTTCCTTTCCCTCCGTTGGGATAAATAACGCACAGTGGCGACTCTTCTGTCAGCCGGCGCCGATTTTCGCAGTAGCGACAACTGGCGACTCTGCTGGGGAATTGCGATAGTTCCCCATGCATGTGGGATCCAATGTCCCCTAAGAGAGAGTCAATCCTAGCGCTTGTTTGCTTGGCTATTGGGGCTTATTTATTGATATTATCTGTTGCTGTTGGGGTGTTACGGGTGTTCTATGATATTGAGAGAAGCCAGACCCAGGCTTGAGTGCACCATAGACTTAGAGTGGAAATTAGTGGGCGCGTGCTTGCTTTGCAGGCAGTAGTGTCTCATGAAATCCACGCTCATACGAGGTTCATCCGGTTGGCTTCACTTTCAACCCTTTGGGTTGAGACGATTGCTGGTTTGGTGGATTGTCGACTCTGGGGACCGATCATTTGGAAGTTAGCTAAGTGAGGCCTCTTCAGGACTTGATGATGCCGCTCCTTCTGGGAATCGTATCGTCAATCTTGAAAGTCTGTGACGCTAACGACCGCATAGGATGCCGTACCTTGTCAGATATAGGTCCACACCTGTGAGTGGGGGGGTTTTTTGTGCAGGAAACTTGACTTTCAACCTACCCGTTATTCTGGTCTTCTCTTCAGAGCAACCGTACTCCGTCAGCAGTGCAGCAGTATTTAGATTGTGTGGGGGCTGTGATCCCGTATTTGTTGCATTGCATTGCATTTGCATAGGCATCTTCGCATCATATTGCATACCATTCGCCAGTTATTCAGAGCTCTTATCCAGCCATTATTTTGGTTCTGAAGGTGAATATTGAAGACGACCAAGAGGTTGAAGCAGATTTAAAGTAGATTTGAGCAGAATCGAGCATCGAAGTCAGCTGAAGACCATTGGTAGCTATGTCAGAGAGCATCTTCCAGTTTGTTGATACCTTGTCATGTTTCACCGTGACGTCCAATCCTCTGTATGGATCTCCGCATGACGAAGACTTTCCGCAAGTAAACAACCTTACTGCAGCTCAGCTTGTGCAGCCATCTGTTGAAGACCAAGGTCTGCGTGAGCAGTTTGTTGCCCGAGGTGAACGTTCTCCTTCTGTTGATGTCTCAGACTACCAGGGTTTTGCCTTCCCTGTGCCAAAGCCCCTAAGAGAGGTCCCAACAGCAAAGAATGAAGACCCATTAGCTCCCGTGTATGCTGAAAGGTTTCGTGCATTAGATGAGAGATTCAAAGCCTTGAAAGGTAAAGACGCTGTTACTCCTAGTGTCGCAGATATGTGTCTGGTTCCTGGCCTAGTGTTACCTCCGAAGTTCAGAATGCCGAGGTTTGAAAGGTACAAAGGAGATAGTTGCCCGAAGCAACATTTGGTGATGTTCTGCCGAAGAATGACTTCATTTGTGCACAACGACAAGCTGATGATTCATTGCTTTCAAGATAGTCTGACTAGGGCACCTCTGAGTTGGTATATGCAGTTAGAGCGTGATCAGATCCGATCATGGATGGACTTAGCCAATGCCTTTCTGAAGCAGTACGACTATAATCTTGACGAAGCTCCTACTCGCGTGCAACTGCAAGAATTGTCTCAAGGGAACAATGAATCTTTCAGAAAGTATGTTCAGAGATGGAGAGAATTTGCTAGTAGAGTGCAACCACCGCTCCTAGACCAAGAGCTGAAAGGCATGTTCGTAAACTCCTTGCGGAGCCCGTACTTCGAAAGAATGTTTGAAACCGCACCAAATTTCTCTGAGTTGGTAAGGACGGGAGAGCGCATCGAGTATGGTGTAAAGACTGGAAGAATCCCGGATGTTTCAAGAGGTTAGGCCAGTGAAACTGAATCTCTCTATAGCTCTCAATCTGAAGATGAAACTATGATCAATGCGGTCCTGACAGATGTTGGATATCCTCAATTCGAATCGGTGAAATCTGTTGGTTCTCCGTCTTCTCAGCGGTCAGTATCTTCTGTGTCTCGTTATTCTGGACAGACAACTGTGCCTGGGGCACCCCATCGGGAACCTTATGTCGCTCCTCTTGCAAGTCCACAAGCCCGTGGCCGAGGTTATCAGACTCAGCGTCAGAATCAGAATCAACCTCGCAACAACTTGGAACGAAGGAATGCTCCTTCTCACCCAGTGCCTATGCCGTATAGCCAGTTGCTACCATCTTTGATCCAGAAGTCTGTGGTGGAACCGAAAGCTCTTAAGCCAGTGCCAGAACCTTACCCTCCTGGGTATAATCCCCACGTTCAGTGTGGTTATCATGGTGGCTCTCCGGGGCATTCAACAGAAGATTGTAAAGCATTTCAGGTGAAGGTACAGCAATTGATTGACCAGGATCGCATTTCCTTTCGAGAAGGATTTCTGTTTGTTCATCCTAACCACTCAGCTGTCTAAGCTCGTAGACTCGGAAAGTATTCCCCAGCAAAAGCCAGTGATCCAGACAGGCAGACGTCCTCAGCATTGGCAGTCCTTGGACTTTTTACCATTTGCATTTGTAGTTTCTTTTCTGTTAGTTACTACTTGCTGTTAAACATTGTATGTTTCGAATGGTAATATTAATAAAGTGACTATGCATTTTTCTGAATTAGTTATGTCGTTGTCACTCATTTACTGCATTGCACTGACACTTGCATTTTATTCACTCCACTTTTCCACTGTGACTAGCAAAGATTGGAGGGAGGATGACGAAATAAACTCATAACCGATGATCGTACGCTTGTAGATAAGACCTTACCGATGACGTACAAGGCATTGTTTCAAATCCCCCAAACACTGGAGATATAAGGAGTTATTAACCACTTCGAGCCAGGAAGTAGAAGTTTTTTCGGACTTTCAAACCCTCACATCTTAACCCGGGGCAAGGTAGTTGTCAGTTAGCTTGACCGAGCATTCAAGTCTTACAGAGGAGTGTTGTCTTTCAAGGACCAATCAGTTTACACCTTTCAAGAGGTCAAATCTCACCAATCAGGAGTGAGACGGTTACAATCCTTTCGGAGCAATCAAGACAACCAGTGTCACACGACTTTGTTCCAAAAGAAAGAAGAAAGAAAGCCCGCTAAGTAAAAAGAAAGAAAAAGCTGGAAAGCTAATACTTGGGCAAAAAATCAGGGCATCCCGCTGGACTTCAAAAAGAAAAAATTGAAAAGAACTCAAAAGGAGTCAGTCCATGCAAAAATTAGGGAATCAAAAGAACGGAAAAGAAGGGATAAAAAGAATTTTCCCCAGCAAATCACAAAGTCGTGTACACAGACACCGAAAGCGAAGAAGGAGTAACTATCACTCTAGAAGAAAAGCTTTATGAGTTCCTTAACTGTGGGCCTTACCATTCAACATACCTCTCGAAGAGGCGAGCGCTTGTGCCAGGTTAACTGAACCTTAGGATCGGAGATCATCACGCAGAAGGGGTGGGTACAAATCAAAATTTGAGCCAAATATCCTTTGTTTCACGAACCGTGAACCCGACCACGATACAACCCTTAAAAGTCCTAATTGAGGTAGGGTTATTCTGAAGCGCATTACGATAAGGTCGAGTAACCTGACTCCTTCTTGACTTGCTAGTCACATCCTTGTTGTATTTTCACTGACCATGCAAGCACTGCGTTTGAACTCTGGTTCATTCGTCACTCAATCATGCATGTAAATGAGTGACAGCTCAATTTTTTTTAAAATCTGCATAAAGATTACCATTCGTGAACAGACGATTCTAATTGCAGGTTAGTAGTTGACATGAAAGAAATTCCACCAGGGAGTAATCGAACAGGACTGAGTAATTCAGCAGTCTGAACCAGAATGGTGTATGTTGTGAAGCCCAATGAATCAGGGGCATTATCTTCCAGTAAGTTCGGAATCAGTCAGTCTGAGGACAAGTCCCGAAGCTTCAGTTGATCAGGGGCATTTTGTTTGAAAAGCAGTTAATCAGAAATGAGGTTTCTCGAGAACCAATCAGGGGCAGTTATTCAGAGCGTTGAGATTTGAAAGCAGATATTTCAGGTGGATAATCAGATCAGGTTAAGTCGCTAGAACGCTCATTCAGGGGCAAGTCAGTTCAGAAATGATGAAACCAGTCAGGGTGATAGGTGTCTAATGGAGATTGAATGTTGTGTTGTACAGATACCAGGGCAAATATTCTCGAAGTCGTCTCGTAGCAAGCTATTCAGAGCGGTAATCTCAGGAATTGTACTGGGGCAAGTTGTTTAAGCCAGTCTTTTATCCCCAACTGAGTGTACTGGGGCAAGTTGTTCAAACCGGCCTGTTTATCCCCAGCCGGAGTTGAGTATCGGGAAATCATGTCAGTACCCTTATCAAAACCTGAACCTTTCAAATAAAAAGGCCTTGCTGCCGTTGGATCATTATCCTACAGTTTAAACCTGTTGCGTGTTAGTAACCAGTCGTTTCCAAAGTCCAGTTCTCGCCTGGCAAATCGGTACCCAGTTCTCGTCTGGCCCACCGTCTGTAAGCATCAGTTCCCGCCTGGTGCAGTTTATTGTAAGCATCAGTTCCCGTCTGGTGCAGTTTATTGCAACCAGTTCTCGTCTGGTCGCCGTTTCTTCAAGTGTTGTATCAGTTCTCGTCTGGTACATGTCGTCGCGTAACCAGTTCTCGTCTGATCATCGTGTGTTTTAACCTATGTGTTATACCAGTTCTCATCTGGTGTACGTCAGCTTTCAGCCAGTTCTCGCCTGGTTGTCTATACCTCAGTCTGTTATCCAGTCAGCCCGTCTGATGTCCAAACCAAATCAATTCCCGTCTGATATCCAGAACCCGTAAGTCAGTTCTCGTTTGACAACCTAACATGTTTCGCTATCAGCTCTCGTTTGGTAGTCCACCCTAAATGTTAGTTCTCGTCTAGTATTTCTTATATCTCCCACTGTGTACATAATCCACGTTTATTCTAAACCAGAAGAATAAAAAACCTAAAGGTATCTGACACAGTATTTCCCAATCACCCGCATGTTGTCATGTTCCCCGATACGAAGCTCGACGGATGCCAGCGCTCCGAGTAATGTTTGAATTCCTTGTGGATGTTGTTAAATCAGAATTGCCACTCTTCAGTAGATGAAAGTTGCTTATTATCCCCAAAAGAGTCGAGATCGTATTTTACCCCGTATCAGAATAGGATCAGAAGGATCCTTAGCAGATTAAGATCGACATCCTTGATAGTAGGGGCATGTCTAGCAGTGTGCTGCGCGTAATCAATCCCAATTTGGGTCAATCCCCGCAGAGCACAATCAGTTGTCAATGGTTTGAAGGAAGCATCCCCAAGCAGAGTTGTTTTTTTTCCCCAGTAAAGTCACCGAAGCAGGATTCTTTCCCCAGCACCGGGTCACAAGCGCAGGTTTCGTAGGAAATTGTTCGTACACCGGAATACGCTGTAACTAATGGTTCCAGACTGAAGTCTCCAGAGGGATTGAGATTCCCCACCAGAGTCGTATTCTCTCCCGAAGTGGGATGATTCCCTTTCCCCCAGTAGAGTGTTGGAACAGCTGATGTTGTTTTCCTCGGCAGAGTTTTACTCTCTCCCGAAGTCAGATGATTCTTTCTTCCCCAGCAAAACTGAAATTCCTCACCAGGGTCGTACTCTCCAGTGAAGTAGAATGATTTCTCTCCCCAGCTGAGTCCGCAAACCCCCAAGAAAAGCAGAATCCTTGGAAGCAGTTGAGACCGTGAGTGGTTTTCTCAGCAGATGTTGAACAGGTGATGCTGTATCTCCCCAGAGTCGTACTCCCTTCGGTGAAGCAGAATGACTTCTCCTTCCCCAGTCGAGTTTGCAGATGTCCAAGAGAGCCGAGTCCCTAGAAGCTGATCAGACCATGTTTTCCCCAGTGGAGTGTTGCAGCTGAAGTTGCCCCCCCACAGAGTTGTCATCCCCAGAAAAGTAGCCATGACGGCCACGCAGTTTATTCTCGCGATTGATATCAGCAAGTCTGGTTTCTCGTAGAGCTTCGTCCCCTGCAGTAATCAATTGAAGTTGTTTTCCATGCAGCAGTCCGCAGAAGATCAATTCCTCAGACAGAGTCCGATTGGTATTGGCGTGTCCACGTTCTCCTCAACAGGATGATTCCTCTACCTGAGTGGTTCTTTCTCCTTGACAGGAGGATTTCCCCCTCGGCATTTATTTTGCTGACGAGATCGCATATTGTGCATGATTGCATAGCATTTAACACTGCATATCATTTAACACTACAGAGCATTTAACGTTGCATAGCATTGTACATGATTGCATGGCATTTAGCATAAACGCATAGTATTCCCACCGTGTGGGGCATGGCACAGAAGCATGCACATCATAAGCATGATCTAGATTACTATCGTTCTCCTCAGCAGGATGATTCCTGATACTCTCCCCAACAAGGTTGTTTTCTTAGATGATTCTTAAGACCCCGGTGTAATCCTCACAGTCGCTCGCTCAAGATGATTTTTAAGATCCCCAGCGAAGTCTTCAGTTCAAGACGATTCTTGAATTCTTCAGCAGGGCCGTTTGCTTAAGATGATTCTTAAGACCTCAACGCAGCTCCCCTAGTTGTTTGCTTAGGACGATTCTCGAGCTCCCCAGTAGCGTCCCCAGCAAGAGTTGCCCAGGAAGATTCCTGGAATACCCAGCAGAATAAAGTCTCCAGAATGGTTATCGGTTCAGGATGATTCTTGAAGATGCCCGACTGACTGTTTGTTCAAGATGATTCTTGAAGCCCTTAGCAGCGCGATATGTTTGCTCCAACAGCGATATCTAATCTGAAGATGGATGTCGTAAGCGCCTGAAGGAGGTACCAGAATGTTCCTGTGGATTCAGATTTCCTTGTTGATGAATCAACGTGTGTCTGAAGACAAAGTTCAAAAATTTGTGTATACAGCTTTTGTTTGCAAAGTGATCCATGTTGGCCTGAAGACCAAGTCAGTTGTCCTGAGGTGATGATTGATCGCGATCAAGTGAATAGTGTTTCTTCTGACTGAAGTCGAAGATGTTTCTCCAGCTGAAGCGGAGTGTTGCCTGAAGGCAAAGTGTTTGAATCACCGTAGAGTCATGAATGGCTCAGGATACCATTTCTCTAACTGAAGTCACAGATTTCCTAAGCTGAAGCGAAGGTGCCCAAGGGCAAGGTTATCCCCAAGGTCATGAATGACCTAGGATTCATTTTTCGGACTGAAGGCCGAAATATATCCCTGACTGAAGTCACGGGTGCTCTATAGCAGAGGTGGAGTTGCCTGAAGGCAGATCCATGTATCCTTGAAGGCCAAGGACCATTTCTTCCGACTGAAGTCGAAGATACCTCCTGCAGAGTTGCCGACGGGCAAAGTTTACATCCCTGGAGGTCAAGGATGTTTATCTTCAGAAGTACTTGAAGATTTTTCTTCTAGCTGAAGCTGGAAGTGGCCAGGGGCCAGGGTTTCATATATCTTTAATGTTGAAGTTCTACGGTGGGTCAGTTGTGCAGCAGTATTCCGATGTTCGTTATGGTTCTGAGGGTGAACCCCAGATCAGAGTGTGCTCGGTTAAGTCTCTCATTCACGGTGAAGTAGTTTCAAATACGCAAGTGTACCTTTTGTTCCATTTACCAGGGGTGAACCCCAGGTCAGATTATGATTTGTTCGACGGCGAGGTTGAATGTTGTTTGACGGCGAGGTCAGATTATGATTGGTTCGACGACGATGTTGAAGGTGTCCGGCGGCGAGGTTGGATGTTTGTTCGACGGCGAGGTTGAATGTGTTCGACGGTGATGTCGAGTGTCTCTCAGAGCGATGTTTGTTTCCGACGGCGATGTCAGATTCAGTTCGCCAGCGGCGATGCGGGGTATTTTGATTAACGTAGTTCTCCAGCGGCGATGCGGGGTATTTTGATGGTCCGACGGCGATGTCAGATCGGTATTTCTCCAGATAGTTGCCGTGCAGCTATTATTCCAGTGTTTGACAAGTTGAGCAGTTGGCAAATTTTCGGGTTTACCGGTATTCAACCGTCTCGCACCTTGATTGGCTGAGAGCCGTTCGCTTCTCACCCAGTCAGGTTCAAGCCGTTTGAATAGGGGCAGCTGTTGCACCCCAAAATTTGACCAACCGGGTCTCGTATCTGGCTCGATGTTTTCGACGCATTACCGCATTCGCATCTGCATATCGCATACAGTGCATTTTTCATTTGTTTTGATTTTATTGGGATCACAGCTCTCGTCTCGTGTTTCAGGTGTTGTTTAATCAGTTTGGATAGGTAGAATCGTATTTTTGAGATGTTTCGGTGCCCGTTTATTTTTACCGGCTATTTTGGTGCGCTCTCGCGGTTTTATGTGTCGTTCGGTGCTTATTTTGTTCTTCTGGGATTTATTGTGATTTTTCTGGATTTTATTGGCTATTTTTAGGGTTTAAACAGATTTTTTAATCATTTTAGGATAATATAGAATTTTATAGAAATAAATAGTATTTTTCATTTTTTAGAATATTAATGGTTTTTAAAATAGATTTAAATCATTTTTAGAATTTTATAGAAATAAATAGATTTTTCTTTTATTCTATAGAATTTAAATAGGTAATATAGATTTTATTTTAGGATAATATAGAATATAGATTTTTCATTTTTCTTTAATAGATATTATAGAATAATATAGTTGTTTTTTATATAGATATTATAGAAATTTAATAGATTTTAGATTAGTGGGAGTATTAGAGTTTTATTGGTTTAGAGTTTAATTAGAGTTAATAGGTTTTTTTTCTCTTTTTAGATTTAATTAATTAGAATTAGTAGAGTTTTAGGTTAATTCTCTTAATTAGGTTTAATCATTAGTTAGTTCCATTAATCATTGCCATTAATCCAATTTTTAATTCATTAATCCATTCAGTTTTTGGTTTTTTATCATTTGTTCGTTTGGGCCCATTTCAATTTCGCAGCCCAGTTCAATCCAGCATCAGTCCAGATTTTTCCAGCAATTTCCAGAAGCTTCCAGAGCGTTCCAGAGTTTCCAAGAGTATAAAGCTCAGCATCCACGTGTAAGCCAGAGGGAGGACCCACATTTCGTTCCCACACCACGCCACCTCACCATTCAGAGCTTCCCTCTCACGCCACGTGGAGGCCATGCACCGTCCTCCCCCACTATCTCTGCCACGCCTCCCCACTCTTCCACCCATGTGTCTCCATGCGTACGCCCCACAACACCTCGCCTGAAGCTTCACCGGCCGGCATGCATGGCCGGCGGCCACCATGAACATCGCCGGAGAACGCCAAATCTCCAGAATCCGACCAATCTTCATCTCTCACCGCCTAACTTCCATCTCCTCCAATCCATCTTCTCCGATCATACCTCCACCGTCATGACCACCGGAAAACCCTCGAATCACCAGAATCACCAGTTCAACCTTCACCAGTCTTTTTTCCAGAATTCACCCATCGTTCATCAAGAAACCTCGGCCAAACTCTTCAACAGGTCTTCATTCAACATTATTCACGTTCATCAGTTCTTGAGGTCATCATGTTCACCATTTTTCCAGAAACTACAAAGAATCCTCAACCTTCGTCAACTGTTGAATGAACCTTCAAGAACTAGCAATGACGTTCATCGTTGAGCTTCAAAGATCTTCGTCTAGGGTGTTCTGTTTCCAACTTCATCAGAAATCCAGCAAGAAACCTTCATGGAGTTCTTCGTCATTTTTCCAGAAGATCCAAGATCTTCATCGTCTCTCCAACATCTCCAGAAATTCATCCTCAAGAATTTCCAGATCTTCAAAGATCATCAGGCTTCATCGTTCATCAGTTCTCCGAATCCATTCAACATTCTCCACGTTCATCATCTCTTGAGTTCATCTTGTTCGTTATAACTCCAGAAGTGCAACAACCTTCATCCCTCCTTCAACGTCATCAGTTCTTCAAGAACATCCAGGAACAATCATCTTTGATCAATCTACCACAATCATCATTCCCAGAAGCGACCACTGAACCGTCCATATACATCGTTCAACAACTCACGAGCAAACTTCAGCGTTCAAACTTCAAGATCTTCAATGATTTAATTTCGCCCAGATCTTCGCCTCCATCTGTTTCTTCAACAATGTCGTTTTATTGGTTTGAGGATTAAAGTTAGGTGAGATTTGTGGGGAATCATTTGGGATTGGGGTTGTTCTAGGGTTGCAGAGAGGAAAACGAAAAGTTGAAGAGGGAGGCGAGAGAGAGATCTCAGAGGACGGCCATGAACAGTGGAAGAAGGGAATTAGGGTTTGAGGATTCAGAGAGGGCTTGGTGTTGGATTGGGCCTCAGGCCCAAGGTTTTCGTCCGTACACCCCCCGTTACTTCCTTCACCCCCTCCCCGTCTGAGTGCGTGTGGGCAGTGTGTGCATGGGCCTGGGCCCAACGCCCTGACTGCTTCATCCACTCCCAGTCTCAGTGGCATACCCCCCTCCCCAGCGTGTGTTTTACTGAGTGGGCTGGGCCCTGATTCAGTTATTTTTCTTGCTATGCCCCTGTAACTGCAGTGTACCCCCTCCCCTTTTATTTTCTTTGCTTTATTTTTTTATGTACTTAATTTTTTAGAATAAAAGAAAAATGGATACATGAAAAGGAAAAAGAGAATGTATTGAGGAAAAAAATAGTGAAAAAAATATAAAAGAAAATAAAGAGAAAAATGTTGAAAATAATATTGGAGAAAAGAAAAGTATATTGAAAAAGAAAAAGAATGTTTTGAAAAAGAAAAAATATGAAAAAGAAATAAAAGAAAATATGAAAAGAATATCATGAAAAAAAAGAAGAGAATAGTTGAAAAGAAAAGAAGGAAAAAGAGGAAAAAATATTAGACTTAATATTTTTTAGAGTGTATTTTCTTTTAGGATATATTTCCGTAGAGTTTATTTTACATCTTTTCAGAGATAGTTTTAGAAGTCCACTTGTTAGGGGGCTATTTTCCATTCGATTTTTCAGGATAGGATAGGATAGTATTTCCTAGGAGATTTATTTTCAGTATGCAAGCATTGTAACCATTTTTCAGAAGATTAATAAAACGAGATTTGAGCTGTGGTCCCGATAGTAGCCGAACTACAGCTGCTCTGATTCCTCGTACCAGACGAGGATATGTAGGCATAGGATGCGATATCCTAGCGAGCACACTAATGACTGACCTTCTGTTCTCTCGCTGCTGTGTGATCGAGACTTTCCCACTGACGACTAATTGTAACCCTTTTTCTCTCTTGCCCAAGTGCATTTGAGACCAAGCCATAGTTTTGCCCATAGGTCCCCGAACCTTTGAAACCAGTTGTTTTTCTCACTGCTGTGTGAGAACCCTTTGTTTAGCCGTAGTTAGCCTGAACTACGTAAAGCTCTGATCTTCCATGCAGTGTGGAAGTACGTAGGCACAAGACGCGAGGTCTTGGCGAGCCAATTCCCTGTAGTTTCCCGAACTACGATGACTCTGACTTTCTCTCTTGAGAATACGTAGGCATAGAGTGCGATGCTCTATCGAGTCAGTTTCTTTCCGTTTAGATTTAGCAGCCGTAGATAGATTGTTTTGCATCCTCTAGACAACCCAAGCAAGCGTGAATCCCGTCGAGTACGACGGACGTGAGGGGTGCTAATACCTTCCCCTTGCGTAACCGACTCCCGAACCCAGGTTTTGGTTGCGATGACCATACCTTTTCCCGTTTTTTGCGAGGTTTACTTCGAGCGTTTCCTTTCCCTCCGTTGGGATAAATAACGCACGGTGGCGACTCTTCTGTCAGCCGGCGCCGATTTTCGCAGTAGCGACAGTTTGCACGTCAAAGTCAATGATCATATCGTCATCCATCGCGTCAACACGCCAGACGAAGACCAAGGAAGTCAGAGAGGCATTTTACTCAGTTATCTGTATTGTACAGTCAGTTATTGCCGGATTTGATCAAGGGTGGATTAATAGTGCCGAAGGAAATGAATCCCGTGATTCCACCGTATCCGCCAGGTTTTGATGTCAACGCCTACTGTGAGTACCATGCTGGGGCACAGGGGCATTCAACTGAAGGCTGCAAGGTGCTTAAGAGCCAGGTTCAGACTCTGTTGGACCCCAACATGTTCTCGATCACGCCCTAGTGTATCCAGATTAACAATCTCCCTTCATCCAGCCTGGTGGGTGTACCAGTCCATGTTGTGGAAGAATTCACTAAAGGCAAATGTTCAGAAGAGTATCAGATTGATTTCAATGAGCGATTCGAAAGGAGATTGACTCAGCACCAAGTCAAGATTCGAAAGCCCGGTTCCTTAAAGCTGGCAATATCTTTTTTGTCATGTCATTTCTTTGCATTTGTAGTTTCTTTCCTACTTAAATGCAAGTCTGCGTTGTAAAACTTGTTGTTTTCAATTGATCATGATGATGAAATGAATATGCATGTTTTGATTAAATCCATTTGTGTTCACTTATGTTTTAATTGATGTCTAACGCTTGTCTAAGCGAAATCTGGGGAGGATGACGAAATTGAAAGATGCGCAAGCTTCTGATTGTATGATTTTGAATAAAACCTGCTGATGATGTACATGCATTATTTTAAATTCCTAAATACTGGAGATATAAGGATGATAATCCCTTGTCAAACCCTTTGAGCCTAGTAGTAGGGGTTTCTTTCTGAAAACGAAAAACCCTCAATCTTAACCTGGGGCAGGGTAGGTGACAGTTAATTTGACCGAGCGTCCAAATTGTAACAGGAGTGTTCCCGTTCGAGGATTAATCACACCTCTAGAGGTCATGCCTAAAAAACCATAGTGGTTATCCATTGCCGACCAAGGAGTGAAACAGTCACAATCTCTTTAACCAGTCAGACAAGCCGGTGTCACACGATTTGTGCAAAAAAGAAAAGAGAGAAAGAAAAGAATCAAAAGAAAAGCCCGCTAAGTCGAATATTGAAAAGAAGAAAGTTAGGGAAAAACTAGGGGATCCCGCTGGACTTTGAAATCAAAGAAGCTCAAAAGAGCCGGTCCAGGCAAAAGTTAGGGAAAAAGTAGAAGAGCGAAAAGGATTACAAAAGAAAAAATCCTCGGAAAAAGCGAGTCGTGTGAGTCCAGGCACCAAAGACGAAAATCGAGTGACCGTCACTCCGAAAACTTGTGGTTTCCCGAACCATCACTCCTGTCGTTCAATCTTTAAAAAGATGAATGCTTATGTCGAATTAGCCGAACGTAGGATGGAGAACATCAAGGAGAATATGTGGGTTAAAATAAACTTTGTGCTCGTGTCATGCAACACGGCCCGTGTTGCAGCCCTTGTAGAAGAAAACGTGCCCTGAAGGTGTCAGCAGCCTGACACGGCCACCCGTGTTGCACAACACGGTCCCTGTCATGGCCACTGAGAGTGAAATTGTTATTTTTCTGATTTTTATGTCGTCAGACCTATTTCGAAGGGCATTTGAGACATTTCGCGATGTAATTTGAATTTAGATATAAGAGCCACATTTTAGAAAGAGGAAGACACTTTTGAATTGAGATTAGGATTGACAACTGAGGAGAGAGTTTTGCTGGAGAACAAAGGATCGATCAAAAGCGGAAGCAATTGATGATCCAAGGGATCCAACTCGAATTGTAATGATCTTCTCCTTTTCATTTCTAATTGCATTTATGTTTACGAAGAACATGAGCAGCTAATCCCCCAGTTGTTAGGGGGTGGTCCTAAGTTGCGATGTAATGACCTTTGTTTGATTATGCTATGAGAATTATGTTATTCACTATATATATATATATATATATATATATATATATATATATATATATATATATATATATATATATATATATATATATATATATATATATATATATATATATATATATATATATATATATATATATATATATATATATATATATATATATATATATATATATATATATATATATATATATATATATATATATATATATATATATATATATATATATATATATATATATATATATATATATATATATATATATATATATATATATATATATATATATATATATATATATATATATATATATATATATATATATATATATATATATATATATATATATATATATATATATATATATATATATTTTATTTTGCAACAATCTTAATGCGTATTCATATTGGAAAGTAGAATTCGAATTATGCTTAGGTTTTAGTCTGGAAAGTCAACCTAACACTTTTGCAAAATAGTCTCACGGTCGATATTGCTTAGGAATGAGGATATCCCGTATCACATATTTTATGGTCGGAACTATTGCTTGATGCTTTTCATGGACACTGAGGAATTAATGTACATGAAACTCATCAAAGGGTTTTTATTAAGGAATTAAGGAAAACTAAATTGGCCAACTGATGAATTAAGGTTAATAACTATTATAGCAGGATAATCCTACATGGTCTTTACTCGCATCGTATCCACTCCCCTAACACGGTTCTTAGATTGATTTATAAGTCTTTATTTACTTGTTGTATTACTCTGCTACCAAACAAACCCCTAGATCTTTTATTCCTTTGAATACTAAAAATCCCGTTAATTACTACGCAGTCCTCGAGATCGATACTTAGGACTTTTCCCTTATTACTACAATCGGTAAAAATAGTACACTTGCTATTTTCCCGATCAAGTTTTTGGCGCCGTTGTCGGGGACTGCCAAATTAACATTGTTTTAGAATCCAAAAGAAATTTTGTTGCTATGCGACTAAAATTTTATTATTCGCTGCAATTTTTTTCTCTGCTTGTATTATCTAACATTTGTCTAATTGTGTATGCGAGGTCAGGCCTCAGCTAAATATTCTTTTGATACAGAACCAGAACGAGCGTTACACGAAAGACGGAGAATAGCTAAAGTTAATAGACTGGAAGAAATAGAGGAAATTATATCTATGCAGAGCGAATCCGAAGAGAGAGAGACAACACCTGAAACTGTTCAAATGGCTGGAAATCCACCTTATCCTGAAAGACTGCTAGGAGACTATGGAGGGGCCAATGCTCAACCAAACCGGATGACCATTGTGAATCAACCGGTGAATGTTGCGCATTTTCAGCTACACCCTTCCACCATCCGTCAGTTAGAGAGCAAGTCGTTCGCCGGAAGAATCAACGAAGATGCAAATAAACATCTTCAGAGATTCCTTACGACCACCACCTCGTTGAAGATAGAAGGACAATCCGAAGAGGCCAAGAGATTGGTTATGTTCCCGTTCACACTCACTGATGATGCGGAAGAATGGTTTGACTCGCTTCCAGCTGGGAGTATCACAACATGGCAAGAGATGGAAACTGCGTTCCTGAATGAGTATTTCCCTGCTTCAGTGTTTATCCGAAAAAGATATGACATTGTCAACTTCAAGCAAAAAGAAGGAGAATCTTTAGGGGATGCATATAAGCGGTTTAAGAGGTGTCTTACAACATGTCCTACTCATAACATGGACGCCACTGAGCAGATGCAAAACTTCTTAAATGGATTACGACTCAAAACGAAACAGCTCATAGACACTGCTGCCGGTGGCTCAACCAACTTCTCAACGGCCACGTGTATCAAAAGGATCATAGAAGCAATTGCCGCTAACGAGCACCTTGAGTTGTATGATCGCACGATAAACCAACCGGAAGGTAAGATTGATTTGAAGCTGGCAGACCAGGTTGTTAAAATGGAGGATCAGATTACCGCTGAGGTAGAGAGAAGGTTAAAGAAAATGAATGTAGAAACTCAGACAGTGGCACAGGTTGAACCAGTTCAAGCAGCACCTTGTGAAATATGCGGTGGACCACACTTTACCGTGCATTGTGTAGCAACTCAAGAGCAGGTGGAACAGATTAATATGTTGAGGCAGAACAATCCCTACGCCAACACATATAATCCTGGTTGGAAAAATCACCCCAATTTTTCATGGAAAGATCAACAAGGAAATGTACAAAAACCGGTTCAAGGCCAACAACCGTATCAACCTCAGCAACAACAGTACCAGCAGACACCGTACCAACCTCAATATCAACAACAAGCGCCTAGAAAAGCTGATTGGGAAGTAGCCATTGAGAAAATGGCCGCCCAAAGTTCTCAATTTCAAGAAGAGACAAGGAGCAACTTCAGGAATGCTGGAGCATCCATTAAAAATCTTGAAGTACAAATGAGTCAAATTGCTCAACAGCTAGCGAGTTCGCAAGCGCCGGGTACACTTCCAAGTGCCACAGTACCAAATCCGAAGGATCACCACCAAATTAAGGCGGTAGTAACAAGAAGTGGAAAAACCAAGGGAAGTAGTTGAAATGTTGGAAATTCGACCATTCCAAAGGGGATCCCGACCACACCGATGGGAGGACTTAAGGCAACCTATAGCGCTGGAAGGTAATGACGAAAAGTCTAAAGGTTCGGAATTGAAACAACTGCCGGAAAATCTCAAATATGTTTTTCTAGATACCGAGGAAAAGTGCCCCGCCATTATCAGCTCTAGTTTGAAAAGTGTCCAAGAGAAACGACTAATTGGGGTTCTTAAAAAATTTAAGAGTGCTATTGGTTGGAAAATCGAAGACCTCAAGGGTATAAGTCCTACAGTTTGCATGCACAAAATCCTTATGGAGAAGGACCACAAACCGGTTGTGCAGCCCCAGAGAAGACTGAACCCCGTTATGAAGGAAGTCGTAAGAAAGGAAGTGGTGAAATTGTTGGATGTTGGACTTATCTATCCTATATCGGACAGTTCATGGGTGAGCCCTGTTCACGTGGTGCCCAAGAAAGGAGGTACAACTGTGGTGACTAATGACAAGAATGAGTTGATTCCTACGCGTACAGTCACTGGTTGGAGGGTATGCATTGATTATAGGAGACTTAATTTGGCCACCAGAAAAGATCACTTTCCGTTGCCCTTTATTGATCAGATGCTAGAAAGATTGGCTGGGCACGATTACTATTGTTTTCTAGATGGATACTCCGGATACAACCAAATCGCGGTTGCGCCGGAGGATCAAGAGAAGACGGCTTTCACATGCTCGTACGGAGTTTTTGCTTATAGGAGGATGCCATTCGTGTTATGTAATGCCCCAGCAACATTTCAAAGATGCATGACTTCTATTTTTGCGGATATGCTTGAGAAACATATAGAAGTCTTCATGGATGATTTTTCGGTTTTTGGGTCATCATTTGATAATTGTTTAACTAACCTGTCACTTGTTTTGCAGAGATGTCAGGAAAGTAACTTGATCCTAAATTGGGAAAAATGTCATTTCATGGTAAGAGAGGGCATTGTCCTTGGTCACAAAATCTCACACAAAGGGATCAAAGTCGATCAAGCAAAAGTGGAAGTAATATCTAAGTTACCACCACCCGTGAACGAGAAAGGTATTCGAAGTTTCTTGGGTCACGCGGGCTTCTACTGCAGGTTCATAAGAGATTTCTCCAAGATAGCGTTTGTGTTCAATAAGGAGTGTGCTGACGCATTCGAAAACCTGAAAAATAAGTTAGTGTCAGCACCAATTGTGATAGCCCCCGATTGGTCGCTGCCGTTTGAGATCATGTGTGACGCCAGTGACATCGCGGTGGGGGATGTATTGGGGCAGCGGAGAGAGAAGCTTTTGCATGTTATTTACTATGCGAGTCACGCTTTAAACCCTGCACAGATGAATTACGCAACTACCGAGAAGGAGTTGCTAGCGGTGGTGTATGCCTTTGACAAATTTAGGCAATATCTGTTGGGTTCTAAAGTGATTGTTTATACTGACCATGCTGCGTTAAAATATCTTTTTGCTAAGCAGGAGTCAAAGCCCAGGCTGCTGAGATGGATCCTACTTCTCCAAGAATTCGATGTGGAGATTCGTGATTAGAGAGGATGTGAAAATACTGTAGCTGATCACCTCTCGCGAATGGCACCGATTGAAGAAAACGAGGAAAAGCGTCCGATAAAGAATGAGTTTGTTGATGAACATATCCTAGTTATTCATGGTGTCCCGTGGTTTGAGGATTATGCCAACTATTTGGTTGGGGGTCTAATACTTGACGACTTTGATTCTAACAAACGAAAAAAGTTTGTTCATGACTGCAGGTTTTACTTATGGGACGATCCATTTCTTTACAAGAAAGGGGTGGATGGACTGATCAGAAGATGTGTTCCGGAAGACGAGCAAAGGAAGGTGCTCGAAGCATGTCATAATTCAGATTATGGAAGGCATTTCAGTGGTGACTGCACCGCAGCCAAAGTCCTCCAATCGGGGTTGTATTGGCCGTCTTTGTTCAAGGATGCCCAGGACGTCGTTAAGGAATGCGACAGATGTCAACGGACTGGAAATATCTCGAAAAGAAACCAGATGCCGCAAAATTCCATGTTAGAAGTAGAGTTAATTGATGTTTGGGGGATTGACTTTATGAGACCATTCCCACCATCATTTGGAAAACACTATATACTGGTGGCAGTTGACTATGTTTCGAAGTGGGTAGAAGCAGTGGCACTACCAACTAATGATGCTAAGGTAGTGGTCAGGTTTCTGAAGGAGAACATATTTTCTCGGTTTGGAGTACCAAGGGCCCTTATAAGTGATGAAGGAACTCACTTCCTGAATCATCTCATGGAAAAGTTACTCCTTAAGTATAATGTGAAGCACAAAATATCTACTCCTTACCATCCTCAAACCAACGGGCAAGTCGAGGTGTCAAATCGACAACTCAAACAGATATTAGAGAAAACAGTGTGTGCCTCCCGTAAGGACTGGGCAGTAAAGCTGGATGACGCTCTCTGGGCGTATCGCACTGCGTACAAAACACCCATTGGTATGTCCCCTTACCAACTGGTCTATGGTAAAGCCTGCCATCTGCCTCTAGAATTAGAACACAAGGCATTATGGGCATCAAAAGTCCTTAACCTAGACCTCACCAAAGCAGGAGAGTCTAGAACTCTCCAACTCCATGAGCTAGAGGAATTCCGGAACCGGGCATATGAGAATGCCAAAATTTACAAAGATCAAGCAAAGAAATGGCATGATCGACGAATTCAGAAGAAAGAATTTCGGGAAGGACAATTAGTACTGTTGTACAACTCCCGGCTGAAACTCTTTCCGGGAAAGCTTAAATCAAAATGGTCAGGACCATTTGTAGTACATAAGGCGTTTCCGCACGGAGCAGTCGAGCTGAAAAATCCAGCAAATGGAGACATTTTTAAAGTAAATGGTCAACGTTTGAAACCTTACTACGAGGGAAAGCAGAAAGATCAAAACGATGTCGTTCATCTCACATGATACGATGAAGGACCGTCGAGCCAGGCGACGTAAAACGAAGCGCTTCGTGGGAGGCAACCCACGTATTTTACACTCATGCTTTCATTTTGTTTTTTTTGTTTCAACAGGTTTTGATTAACTCGCGGTTCATCGGTGAAAGAAGATTGTCGGAGACCAGAGGAGAGGAAAAATTTGAAAAACAGCACCCTGACACGGGTGGCCGTGTTACACAACACAGGCCGTGTCAGGCCTAGCATATCAGGGCTGAAAAGAGGTGAAGTCAGGGGTGCAACACGGGTGCCCGTGTTGTGCAACACGGCCCGTGTTGCAGGTGCGTGATTTTGAAAAAAAGAAAGATACAGGAGGTGCAACACGGGTGCCCATGTTGTGCAACACGGCCCGTGTTGCAAAGCGCGCAGTCACTAATCAAGTTTTACCCAGTGGGGCCCACCTTTTTACTCCCCACTTATCTTTAGTAACCACCCATTTCATATCATTTTTCCCTATCATTTCATCTCCCCTCTTCTTCTCCCTCACAAAACCCTTAGCCTCCATAGCCTTCTCTCCATAAAAGCTTCCATATCCACCACACCCACTCATCGGAAACACTTCCGCCCTTCACAAAAAACGTTCTCCTCATCCTTGTGCTCATTTCTACGGTTGCGTTTTTCACTAACAGTGATTTCGAAATTTTTCGAACTATCTGTGTTGTTTGTGTTTTGCAGGATTAACAATGCCTCCCCGTAGAGACACAGGAAAAGCAGTGGCGGAAACTTCGCGCCCCAGGAAGAGAGCACACCGAATGGAGAATTCTCACGGTATACTCTTTGAAGACCCGGATCATCAGAAGAAATATTCCAATATCATCAAGCGTAAGCTCACCCCAACAAGGATGAAGAAGACCAATTCTATGATGGTACAAGTACATAATTCTTTGATGATGAAGGAGATCAGGTAGAAGAAGCGCCTCTCCCGACCACTCGAGTCTCACCCCATCAGGAGTCTGGCTCCGGCTCTTGGAGCTTGTCTAAAAAAGAATGGGAATGGATGGAGAGTGAGATGTGTCATCTCCGAAGCGAGCAGACAAGGCAAGGCGAGGAGCAGACAAGGCAAGGAAACGAACAAATCCGCCAAGGCAGGTTGATCGGTGAAATGCACGAATGGATGCGGCAGATGAGGCTGCGCGACCAACCTCCGCAACCATGAACTCTGTGAGTCCCTGGCTACTGGTGTGACAACAGTGGGGACACTGCTGAATCCTAGTGTGGGGGTATTTTATTTGTGTGTTTTTATTTTATTTGTGTGTTTTTGTTTCTGTTTTTGTTTCTGTTTGTCGTTATTTGGTTATTTATTTTTAAGTGGTCGTTTGAGAGCATGATAGAAATTCCACAGTAAACACCCCTGACATTGAGCTAATAAAATTAATAACATTGTGGTTTGGGAACTGTTGGTAGAGATGTCTGTGAGTAAGGTGAGGAGAAAGTATATAGAATGCTCAGAAAAGAACCGTGAGGATGAAATCGGAACAATCTTGAGAGACAGGTAAAAAGCAGATACCCTGGGTTTCCCGAATAAGAACGAGTTCGACGTGTATATTTGTACCATAGTGCTTTGATATGAGAAGTACCCCTGAGTAGTTTATTTTGACATTCGGGCTTTCATCAATAAGAATCGTGTGTGCAAGGTTAACGAAAAATATTGAGCTAAGGCACAGAGAAAAAAAAACAAATAAAAGGGCAATTAGACGACTAATCCTTCTAAGTTGGGTAACCCTCACCCGGTTATTCAGCCCAACGGCGGTCGGACTTGAAAGCCATTCAAAAATAATAACAGTGCCAGAAAAAACAAAAATGTCGTTGACGAATTTTGTGCACAAGAGGAAAATCAAAAAAAAAGAAAGAAGAGTCGTTATAGTGATTGTCCGAATGAAAGGGAGGAAAATCGAAAAAGAAGACTTAAGTACAAAGCATAGTCGGAGAGGTTACCAATAGGGAGACTGAGGTCTGTGGTTTACCGCAGTCTAGTGTTTGTATGTTACCTATTTTGAGGGAAAAGCCGAGATTAATCCTTGGGGGACTTGGAACGAGCAGTTCAAGTATGAGTATCATTACCGTAACTCACAGTTTTATGGACGGTTCCGTTCTGGAAAAAGATATTGTAATCGATTTGACGGGCTTGTTGCTTGAGGACAAGCAAAAGTTCAAGTTCGGGGGAGTTTGATCGGTGGATTTCACTTGTGTTTTCAGACGCTGTTTGTTGTTAATTTCGCACCGTTTTTATCTGTTTTGGAAGCTTTAGTTGTTGTTATCTGAGTTACTCGCAGTTGTTTTTATTCAAGTCTTATTTTGAAGTGTGTATTACTTTTGCCGCTGGTGCATTTGATTCGGGTTCTTTTAGTGTGTTTTTGGCAGGAATTGATAGCATGACAGTCGCACCGCTTTCGGAGGCAAAGAAAAGTCGGAAAAGGGAAGTCAGAGACATAACACGGGTACCCGTGTTGCACAACACGGCCCGTGTCATGGAGGACACGGTTGGCAGACACGGGTAGGAGAAGCAGAGGAAAATGGGAAACAGACGTACAACACGGGTGCCCGTGTCATGCAACACGGCCCGTGTTGCAGCCCTTGTAGAAGAAAACGTGCCCTGAAGGTGTCAGCAGCCTGACACGGCCACCCGTGTTGCACAACACGGCCCTTGTCATGGCCACTGAGAGTGAAATTGTTATTTTTCTGATTTTTATGTCGTCAGACCTATTTCGAAGGGCATTTGAGACATTTCGTGATGTAATTTGAATTTAGATATAAGAGTCACTTTTTAGAAAGAGGAAGACACTTTTGAATTGAGATTAGGATTGACAACTGAGGAGAGAGTTTTGCTGGAGAACAAAGGATCGATCAAAAGCGGAAGCAATTGATGATCCAAGGGATCCAACTCGAATTGTAATGATCTTCTCCTTTTCATTTCTAATTGCATTTATGTTTACGAAGAACATGAGCAGCTAAACCCTCAGTTGTTAGGGGGTGGTCCTAAGTTGCGATGTAATGACCTTTGTTTGATTATGCTATGAGAATTATGTTATTCACCATATATATATATATATATATATATATATATATATATATATATATATATATATATATATATATATATATATATATATATATATATATATATATATATATATATATATATATATATATATATATATATATATATATATATATATATATATATATATATATATATATATATATATATATATATATATATAGATATATATATATATATATATTTTATTTTGCAACAATCTTAATGCGTATTCATATTGGAAAGTAGAATTCGAATTATGCTTAGGTTTTAGTCTGGAAAGTCAACCTAACACTTTTGCAAAATAGTCTCACGGTCGATATTGCTTAGGAATGAGGATATCCCGTATCACGTATTTTATGGTCGGAACTATTGCTTGATGCTTTTCATGGACACTGAGGAATTAGTGTACATGAAACTCATCAAAGGGTTTTTATTAAGGAATTAAGGAAAACTAAATTGGCCAACTGATGAATTAAGGTTAATAACTATTATAGCAGGATAATCTTACATGGTCTTTACTCGCATCGTATCCACTCCCCTAACACGGTTCTTAGATTGATTTATAAGTCTTTATTTACTTGTTGTATTACTCTGCTACCAAACAAACCCCTAGATCTTTTGTTCCTTTGAATACTAAAAATCTCGTTAATTACTACGCAGTCCTCGAGATCGATACTTGGGACTTTTCCCTTATTACTACAATCGGTAAAAATAGTACACTTGCTATTTTCCCGATCAACTAGATTGGGGCAGATTGAACGGCTTTGGGGAAGTTACTCAAGCAAGGTTATTCTTCCCATCCTGAGTTCATCCCGAGCGATTGGAGTTTGCATCTTTATCACCAACAGATTTGTTTTCTTTCCTCAGCAGGATGGTTTCTGTATCTCCGACATTTATCTTGTCGATTCAGTTCTGTTGCATCTGCATGCGTGCATAACATCTACCCAAAAGCGTGACATTTCCATTTCGTATGGAGCATTACGCCATTTTCAAACATATGCATGTAAAACATAAGTCAGGTTGTTGTCTCTTTGTTTCAGGTGTATCTCGCAGAAGGTTGTTATCCCTGCCCGCGTGGTGTCTAGACACTGGCTTATGCTATTTCCCCAGCGGAGTTTTCCTCGTGGTTGTTATCGTTGAATGATTTTTGACTTCGTGCAGATATTAATGCTCGCTTTTATTTAGCAAAGGCCTGGCAGCGATGTCAGATAATTTGGTTTTCTGGCGGCGATGTCAGATGATTTGGTTTTCTGGCGGCGATGTCAGATGATTTGGTTTTCCAGCGGCGATATCAGATGTTTTCGTTTTCTGGTAGCGATTTCAGATGATTTGTTTTTCCGGCGGCGATGTCGGATGTTTTGGTTTTCTGGCGACGATGTCAGATGATTTGGTTTTTTCGACGGCGATGTCGGATGTTTTGGTTTTCTAGCGATGATGTCAGATGATTTGGTTTTCTGGCGACGATGTCTGATGTTTTGGTTTTCTGGCGGCGATGTCAGATGATTTGGTTTTCTGGCAGCGATGTCAGATGATTTGGTTTTTCGGCGGCGATGTCGGATGTTTTGGTTTTCTGGCGGCGATGTTAGATGTTTTAGTTTTCTGGTAGTAATGTCGGATGATTTGGTTTTCCGGTGGCGATGTCGGATGTTTTGGTTTTCTGGCAACGATGTTGGATGTTACTGGGGAACAATGTTCTTACGAGAACAAGAAGTTCAAACTCAGCTAGGGATTCACATTAAAACCTGCTGAGGAAAATGCCCTGAACGGCCTTCCAGAATACAACTCTTTTGGGGAAAAGACAACTTTTCCAGATAGACAACCAGACACTGGAAATAGATTCAACCCACTGTAGAACCAACAACTCTGCAGGGGATTCACAAAACGCCCTGCTGAGGCACAATCTATCTCTGCCATAGATCTACTCTGCCAGGGGACCACAAACTTACTGAATTTCCGGTGAGATAGAATTACTTCATGCTGACTTTGCTGAGGGTAGAGAGACACCTCTGCTAACCTGCGAGAGAAAAAGCCAACTCAACTGGGGATCTCCCAAGGATGGAAACAACGTCTACCTCTGCTTGGTATGAATCAACAACTCGAACTCTGAGGGGATACTATACATTCAACCTCTGTGGGGACAAAACTTGACATTGCCCTACTGTTGGGAAAAGTTCCACACCTGCACGGTGGAAAGAAATCCAGTCTCGACTCGCTGAGGAGAGTAAGTACATACCTGCAACCTGCGGGGATTACATGTGTACTGACCAACCGCTGGGGGTAAGTGGACACACTTAATCTGATCTGCATGAGGGAATATCAATCTCGACCTTCTGGGGATAACCTTAATCTGCCGGAGACTTAGGTCTCGAACTGCGAAGAGTTAAATGTGCACCGACCAACTGCTGCAAAAAAGCATGCACACTTAATCTGCTTGCTCCATCTGTATACAACTCTAGCGGGGATAGAGATATTCAAACTTCAATAGTTGTGGAAATGGTGATCATACCGAAGATACACCTCTAACACATTTCCCCAAGGGCAATGACCCTGCAAAAATGAAAAAACAAACAAGATATCCTATACAAAGGAACTATCTCAGTCATCATCTGTGACGTTGTTCAAATAACTCAAAGTTTTAACGATTATTGGCAAAGCATGCCAGTGTATGTATGCAAAGTTTATCAAAAACATCGGGCGTTTTTCGCAAACAAAATAGTAAGGCTAAAGCAAAACAAACAATTAATGAATAGTATACGTTTTATTGACAAATGGCCTATAAATAGGCAAGATTTTACAACAGATGCAACCCCTGAAAAGAGGAAGCTGCGCAAAAATATACAGAAATGCACCGAAATATACATAATATCGGCAATATAGCAAAGACGAACACCATAAGTTGATGCATCTATGACTCGCATGACTCTGATGCTTCACCGACGCTTTGTCTTCAGAAAAGATTGATTCAGATAATTGGCCCTCAGGTCCTCCCTCAATCCACTAAGCTCTGAAGATCACACGCATACTGCAGTCATTTACTTTTTAAATCCCTAACTTTTGTGTGAATCGCCCTTTCGAGTTTTCAATTCACCGGTATACCCATTTTTGCCAAAGTCGCCTTTTCAGGTTTTCAACTTTGCGGGTTTACATCTTTTCTTTTTATCCCTTATTTTTGCCTGAACCCAATCTTTTTATGGTTCGCCGGGATGCCCCATTTTTGCCTGGATATTCTTTTTCTTTCCAATGGGCCTCTTTAAGCAAAGTATTTTTTAACTGTGTCTGCGTTCACAGGGGATGTAAAATCCTCACCATCCATAGTGGATAATGTTGCACCCTAAAATTTGCCCAACCTCTTTCTTAATCTGGCTTTTGTTTCATTTCATTTTGTTGTATTTCTGCATTGCATAGCATTTGGTCTTGAGACAGGGATCGAGGTTTTCCTGTAGCTCAGAACTCACTTTCAGTACTAGCAACTGAACCACGAGCAGCAATAGCTCTGGCATTTGTTTTGCCCATCGGTTGGGTGAACGATTTTATTTTTTGCAGGTTATTTTCAACTAAAAATGTAGCATTCAGGCTATCGCAACCATTCTCATGGTTACAGCATTCAAGAGCATATTCCAAAAGCTTAACAGAGTTCAAAACAGCAAGAAACGGGCAAACGGGCAGGTCTCCCACTAAAAGGCGCCAAATTCAAAATTTTGAATGTGTTAATCGGTTAATGCATATGGTTAACTGATTAACCAATGGAAAATCAGCCCAGATTCAAAAATTCAGATGTGTTAATCGGTTAACACATAAGGTTAACCGATTAACCAGTGCAGATTTTGTCTCTACACGTGGAAATTCAAGCCAATACACTTTGGGGTCCGATTTTGATCCTTTTGAAATTCATTTTTGCACTTGAGAAGGATCTAGAACCATTTTTAAATTTGGTTTAATTTTCATTTCCCCCCAAATACCCATTCCTCATTCCAAACCTTGATTTTCCAAACCATGCTTTGGATCCAAGCCAAAAGGATACTTAAGTGATTCACTCCAAACCACACTCATTCTAACCTTCATTTTCACTCTCATTTCAGAATTGCTCTCATTTCTCTCTCAATTCTCCAAATTCCTTCCATAACTAAAACCTTCACCAAAGCTCTTTACTACTTGAAATTCTTGATTCTCCATCGGAATCATTGATTTCTAAGAGCTAAACCTTCATCCATCATCTCCATTGAATCAATTTCTTCATTCAATTTTTCATGCAAATTTAGATCGGAAATTTGAAGTGAAGTTAGAAGTGATTATTTGAAGTAATTTGGCTTAATCTTGAAGGATCTCCATCTTTACTACAAGGATTAGCTTGGATCTTGAAGTTTTCCAGATTTTCTTGCTTGGATCTCTTCAATTAAGGTTGAATCAATATTAACCAAAGCAATCCTCAGCTTTGTAGGTTGGATTTCTGATCCGATTTAATTTTCGAGCTTATTTGCATAATCATATTGATTTTTATATATGATTGATTTTAATTGATTTTGATCCATTGAGGATTGTAATGATGTTGTTTAGATGTGTTTACATCTTGTTTAACTCATTGCATTCTGATTTAATTTCGTGCATAATTGATTATTTGATCATTGGTATGTTTGGAGAAATGATAAGTTGTTGAAAAGTGATTCTGCTTTGCTGTTTTCTGCTGCCAGGACAATGTTAATCGGTTAACCTCTGGCATTAACCGATTAACCAATTCAAATTTCAAAGTTTTCAAACATTTTCAAGGTATTAACCGATTAACCCCTGGGGTTAATCGATTAACATGAACGAATTCCCAGATTTTCAAATATTTTTCACAGTTTAACCGATTAACCTCCTATGTTAACCGATTAACATTGTGCTGGAAGACCTGTTTTGCTGTTTTGTTTGATTGTTTGCATACCGTTTCACTTCGAATATTCATAAATTGATATGATGCATTAGGAGTGAAATGTTTTGGATGTTTGTCGCTGTTTGTGTTTGATTGATCATGATTTTGTTGACACTTGTGTTCATTTTCCACTTGGATGCATACTTATGGATGTGGTTCAAAGTGATGAAGCTTTGCATGTTTGTTTGTTTTTATCTGTGGCTTTCCTTTCCATGTTTGCATCATTCTTACATAGCTGTTGAGGTCGAGACGAGCTTGTGGCGGCTGCTGCCCCACACACTTTTTCCTCCCTCCCACCATTCTAAATGTGGATTTTCATGTTTGCATCTTATTTTTGTTGTTTTCTTCTCCCTTTCTCTTATTTTTGCCATGTTCCTAATAGGATCTTTAATCTCTTTTGAGGTTATGATATACATTAGGTGTTAAACCATGCATGACAACACTAGGTAGTCCCCTTTTCAATCCTAACCTTAGGGCCATTTTGCATGACAACGTTAGGGCCAAGTTTCCCTTAGACCTTTCGTGCGTCTCTCTTCTCAACTTCAAACAACTTTAAAATACTTAATAAAGATAATGGATGTTGTGCCATGAGCCTTGTACTTGGGAAATATTGGTTAGGGGGTTACCTCTCAATTGCCTAGAGTGTTTAGTGTACGTCCTTAGGACGATATGCGACGCATTCTCTCCTAGATTTTAGACTTTAGTATCACATACATTATAAACACTCAGTAATCAAAACACTTCATTAAAAAACACAAAACAAAACTTCAAACCTTTTTTTCTCTCTGGATTAATCAAACTTTCATTTTCGCAAACAAGTATTGTTAAAGTTTGGTTTTACCGCAAACAGACGCTGTCCCTAACTGCTAGAACCGATGTTTAACCCTACTTGGTTAAAACACTTAATCAACCTGTGGTTTCGTGTCGTCCCGAACTACGTTTGCTCTGATCTCTCATACCTGTTGAGAGTACGTAGGCACGAGACGACGATGTCTCTGCGAGCAACCTTTCCCCCCTTTTCCCCCATAGTTAGCTGAACTACGTTGACTCTGACTTTCCCATTGCACGAGGGAATACGTAGGCACAGAGCGGCGATGCTCTTCCGAGTCTCTTTTCTTTTATTTTTTTCCTGAAGCCTGTAGCGTAGATAGTTTAAACACACCCTTAGATAGATAACAAGCATGGATCCCGTCGAGTACGACGGACGTGAGGGGTGCTAATACCTTCCCCTTGCGTAACTGACTCCCGAATCCAAGACTTGATTGTGATGACCTCGTCTTTTCCCTTTTCGTTAGGTTTTTCCGATCATTTCCTTTCCCTCTCTTTGGGATAAATAATGAAAGGTGACGACTCTTCTATTTTCTGCCGGGTGTTTTTTGCAGTTGCGATAGATAACAACAAGGCTCCTCCAGAGAAGACCTTTCGCACGATGTATGGACCTTTGTAATTGGGAGTCCATTTGCCCCTGTGATCTGTTTGTGGAGGGAGAATCTTTTTCAGCACAAAAGCTTCGAGGGCGTACCTTCTTTTCGAAAGCTTTCTTTATCCGGCTCTAATACAACCAACCATATGCAATAGACGCTAGGCTTTTCTCATCCATCAGGCTAAGCTGATTCAATCTGTTTTTTACCCATTCTGCCTCATCGAGCTTGACGTCGACTAGAACTCTTAAAGAAGGAATCTCGACTTCTAATGGTAGGAAAACTTCCATACCATACACCAGAGAGAATGGAGTTGCCCTAGTTGAAGTGTGTATCGTAGTATGATATCCGTGCAAAGCAAAGGGCAACATCTCATGCCAATCCTTATAGGTTACAACCATCTTCTGCACTATCTTTTTGATATTCTTGTTGGCCATTTCAACAGCATTGTTCATCTTCGGACGATAGGGCGATGAGTTATGATGCTCAATTTTGAAACTCCGACATAGTTCCTTCATCATCTTGTTATTCACGTTCAAACCATTATCAATAATGATTCGTTCAGGCACTCCGTACCTACAGATGATGTTGTTTTTGATAAATCTGGCTACGACTTGCTTCGTGATATTCACATAGGAGGCTGCTTCCACCCACTTGGTAAAGTAGTCAATGGCGACCAAGATGAAACGATGTCCATTGGATGCAGTTGGCTTAATCTTGCCAATCATGTCGATGCCCCACATGGAAAAGGGCCAAGGGGATGCCATGACGTTCAGAGGACACGGCGACACATGAATCTTGTCTGTAGAAATCTGGCATTTATGGCATTTCTTTGCATATTTGAAGTAATCAGATTCCATCGTCAACCAATAATACCCTGCTCGCAACAGTTTTCGAGACATGGCGTGCCCGCCGGCATGCGTACCAAAGGCTCCTTCGTAGACCTCTTCCATAAGCAAGCTTGCTTCTTTCTCGTCCACGCATCTTAACAACACCAAGTCATAATTTCTCCTGTAGAGTACACCATCTTAGTTCAGATAAAAGTTTCCAGACAACCTTCTCAGAGTCTTCTTATCCCGGGTCAACGCCCCTGGCGGATATTCTTGTTTCTTAAGAAAGTTCTAGATGTCATAAAACCACAGCTTGCCATCAGAGGCTTCCTCAATGGCAAATACAAATGCTAGCCTATCAAGGCGCGAGATGACTATTCTTAGAACATCATTCCAATAGTTCACCTTGTACATCGAGGATAACATTGCTAGAGCGTCTGCCATCTGGTTCTCTGCTCTTGGTATATGATGGAACTCTACACGATCAAAGAATGGCAACAACCTCCTTGCATAGTTCATGTAAGGAATCATATTGGGTTTCCTTGTCTCCCATTCCCCTTTGATTTGATTTACAACTAGCGTTGAATCGTCGTACACATCTAGGTTCTTGATCCTCAAATCAATAGCTTCATTGTTGGTGCAAGGAAATGTCAACCTGGCAGTGAATGGGATATGAGACCCATGGGGAATTGTAATGATTGCCCCAATTCCATTTCCATATGAGCTAACAGCACCATCAAATATCATCTGCCACTAGGAGCCAAGCTCAGGACCTTCGTCAAGCAACGGTTCATCACAATCTTTCATCTTCAGATACATGATGTCTTCATCAAGAAAATAAAATTTCATCGGTTGATATTCGTCGATCGGCTGTTTAGTGAGATACTCTGACAGAACACTCCCCTTGATAGCTTTCTGGGAAACATATTGGATGTCGTTCTCTGTCAGTACCATCTGCCACTTGGAAATTCTTCCAGAAAGTGCTTTCTTTTTGAAGACGTATTTAATTGGATCCATCTTTGAAATCAGCATGGTTTATGATTAAGCATATGCTGTCTCAAATGTTTGGCAGCCGACGCGAGTGCGCAACACATTTTCTCCAACATCGAGTACCGAGACTCACAATCCGTGAACTTTTTATTCAGATAGTATATTGCTTACTCTTTTCTTCCAGTCTTGTCATGCTAACCGAGAACACAACCCATGTTGTTCTTAAGAACCGTTAGATACATTATCAAAGGTCTTCCAGTGATTGGGGGTATCAGTATCGGAGGTTCCTGCAAATATTCTTTTATCTTATCAAATGCCCTTTGGCAATTTTCATTCCAGACGACTGCCTGATCTTTCTTTTGCAATTTGAACGATGGGTTCACACGTGGCTATGAGATGAGATATGAACCGAGCAATGTAGTTCAATCTCCCCAAGAAACCACGAACCTCATTTTCCATTTTCGGCGCTGGAATATTTTGAATAGCTTTTATTTTTGCAGGATCGACCTCGATTCCTTTTTCACTGACAATGAACCCCAGCAGCTTTCTAGACCTGACCCCGAAATTGCACTTATAAGGGTTCAACCTCAATCTGAATTTCTTGAGCCTCTCAAACAGCTTCAACAAATTGACCAGATCTTCTTCCTCGTTTGGGACTTTGCAATCATGTCATCAACATAGACCTCGATCTCATGATGAATCATATCATGAAAGAGAGTCACCATAGCCCACTGATAGGTTTCCCCTGCGTTTTTCAACCCAAAAGGAATTACCTTATAATAGAAAGTCCTCCACGGCGTGATAAACGCCGTTTTCTCCATGTCCTCTGGTGCCATCTTGATCTGGTTATAACCAGAAAAACCGTCCATGAAGGAAAACACGGAATACTGAGCAGTATTATCAACCAATTTGTCAATGTGCGGGAGTGGGAAATCGTCCTTCAGGCTCCCCTTATTCAAATCTCTATAATTAACACACATTCGTACCTTTCCATCCTTCTTAGGAACATGCACGATGTTGGCGACCCACGGAGGGTAAGTTGTTACGGCTAAAAATCCTGCGTCCAACTACTTCTGGACTTCTTCCTTGATTTTCACAGCTATATCTGGTCTAGTACGCTTGAGCTTCTGTTTGACTGGCAGACACTCTTCACACAACGGCAAGTGATGAACCACAATGTCTGTATCGAGCCCGGACATGTCTTCGTACGACCAAGCAAAGATATCACTATACTCACGGAGGATCTTGTCGCATCGCTGTGAATAGGGCCCGGTAATGACAGAAGAGTCGCCATCGTTTGTTATTTATCCCAAAAGAGGGAAAGGAAACGATCAAAGAAAACCTAACAAAAATGGGAAAAGACACATCATCGCAACCATATATCGGGTTCGGGAGTCAGTTACGCAAGGGGAAGGTATTAGCAGCCCTCACGCCTGTCGAACTCGACGGGATCCACGCTTTGTTGTCTATCTAAAAGGGTGTTTACTCTCTAAGCTACGACTCAGGGACAAAAGAAAAGAAAAGATACTCGATAGAGCATCTCTACTATATGCCTACGTATTCCTCGTGCAATGGGAAAGTCAGAGTCAACGTAGTTCGGCTAACTATGGGTGAAAGGTGGGGGAGGTTGCTCGCCAAGACATCGCCGTCTTATGCCTACGTATTCTCATCTGGTATGAGAAATCAGAGCAAACGTAGTTTAGGCTAATAAGAACACCGGTTGGTTCAAAATGTTTTAGGCCCGAGTAGGGTTAAACCTCCATTCTAGCAGTTAGGGACGATGCCTATTTGCGGTAGAACCAAAGCTTAACAACACTCTTTTTCTGAAAAAGGTTTTCAATTAATCCCGAAAGATAAAAAAGGTTTGATAATTTTTTGTGTTTTTTAGAGAAGAAGTGCATTGATTATTATTTGTAATTCATGTTGCACTAAAGACTATGACCTAGGAGCGAATGCATCGCATATCGTCCAAAGGACATACGCTAAACACTCTAGATAATTGAGAGGAGGCCCCCCAATCAGCATATCCCAAGTACTTAAGGCTCGTAACGTACAACAATCCTTAACATTTATTAAGTGTTTTGAAGATTTTTGAAGATGAGAAGAGAGAAACACTCTAAAGGGAAACTAAGACTCAACCTAAAGGTATCATACAAACTGCACCTATGATTGGGATAAAAGGGAATGCTACCTAATGTTATCATGCATGGGTTCAAGCCTAAGGTCTATCATAATCAACCTTGAACAAGGGAGATTAGAGGTCCTAAGGGAACATGGCAAAGGAAGACAAAAGAAGAAGAAAAAGAAAGGACAAGAAAAATGCAAGCACGCAAACATGTAATGCACAATTAGAATGAAAGTGAGGGAGGAACAAGGTGTGGGGTAAACACCACCGCAAGCACATATCAACCTCAAGCATGCAAATGGAAATGCGATAACCAAAATAAAATGCACACATAAGTAAACAAAATGAGCTCAAACAAGTTCAAGCCAAAAGTGAGATGCAATGGGAGAAGTCATAACCCCTACAACCATTCGAGCATCAATCACTGAAGAAAAATGGGAGGAAAAAGTGTGGGACAACAGCCACCACAAGCGCGTCTCAACCGAATCATCCTTCGAACTCATGCAAAAACCAAATGATAAACATCACATTGAACAACATATACGAGAGCATGCATTCAAGCGGAAAATGAAACGCATGTCGACAAAATCATGACAAAACAATCAAGAACAACAACATATATCAGAAACAACTCACTCCTAATGCGTCATATTGACCTATGAAGATTCGAAGTGAGTGAGCACCAAAACAAGCATGAAAAATAGCAAAGCAAACCTGCTGGCATAGTGTTAATTGATTAACACCAGGGGTTAATCAGTTAACCATTGAAAAATGCTTGAAATTTTGAAAAAGCGCAACGGTTAATCATTTAACACCCTGGGTTAATCGGTTAACCCTGTACCAACAACAGAAAAACAGCAACATAACAACACTTTCAACTAATAAGCACTTATTCAATGATCTGGATTATCACATAATCAATAATGCACGAATTTAAACCAGCAAACAGTGATCCAATTGTTGCTACTGCAAAAAAATGGCGCCGGCAATGACAGATGAGTCGCCAGGCGCCACCGTTTGTTATTTATCCCAAAAGACGAAAAGGAAACGATCAGCGAAAACCTGACGAAAACGGGAGAAGACAGGTCATCGCAACCATGTCTCGAGTCGGGAGTCGGTTACGCAAGGGGAAGGTATTAGCACCCCTCATGTCCGTCGTACTCAATGGGATCCATGCTTTGTTGTCTATCTAAAGCGTGTTTATCTATCTAGCTAAAGGTCTCAGGGACAAAAGAAAAGAAAAGTGACTCGGCAGAGCATCACCGCTCTGTGCCTACGTACTCCCTCGTGCAATGGGAAAGTCAGAGTTAACGTAATTCAACTAACTACGGGTGAAAGGTGGGGGAAGGTTTCTCGCCAAGACATCACGTCTTGTGCCTACGTATTCTTATCTAGTATGAGAAATCAGAGCAAACACAATTCGGGCTAACAAGAACACCGGTTGGTTCAAAATGTTTTACCCGAGTAGGGTTAAAGCTTCGTTCTAGCAGTTAGGGACAATGCATGTTTGCGGTAGAACCAAAGCTTAACAACACTTTTTTTATGAAAACGTTTTTCCATTATTAAGATCCCGAAGGATGAAAAAGGTTTGAACTTGTTTTTGTGTTTTTTTAGGGAAGAAGTGCATTGATTATTGTTTGTAATTCATGTTGCACTAAAGACTATGACTTAGGAGCGAATGTGTTGCATATCGTCCTAAGGACGTACACTAAACATTCTAAGCAATTGAGAGGAAGCCACTCAATCAGCATTTCCCAAGTACTTAAGGCTCGTAACACACAACATTCATTATCCTTTATTAAGTGTTTTTTAAGAGAATTTGAAGATGAGAAGAGAAAGGACACACTAAAGGGAGACTAACTCAAACCTAAAAGTTGTCATGCAAAGTGGACTTAGAGTTGGGATGAAAGGGATGCTACCTAATGTTCTCATGCATAGGTTCAAACCTAAGGTCTATCATAATCTCAAGAGATTAGAGGTCCTAAGGGAACATGGCAAAGAAGAAAGAAGAAGAAGGAAACATGAAATAAGAAAGATGCAAGTATGCAAACATATAATTCACAATTAGGATGAAAGTGAGGGAGGAACAAAGTGTGGGGCAACAACCTCAACAATCACATATCAACCTCAAGCATACATATGAGAAGATGCAAAAATAAAGGAGAAGGAAATGCACAAAAAGAAATCACACAAGTGCACCAAAATGGGATGAAATGGGAGAATGAATCCTACAACCATTACCATCAACCAAAGTGCCCAAAGGCAAGCCAAATGAAAAGAGATGAAGATAAAATGAAATGTGAGCATGGGAGGCAATGTGAGGACAACAAGGAACTCATATGGGCAACTCAAACATAGGCAACACGAGAATCACACAAAAAGGCACCAAAAGTGTATTCAAAGAGTCACCGTTTGAGATATGTTCCAAGTACCTCCTAAGGAGGGACCAAACCATCTCAAATAGAACTCAAAGGTCATTGGACAGAAGCAAACACAAGAAGAGAGAGTGCACCAAGCAATAAGGATCACACATTAAGGCAAGAACAAAAATAGGCACATTCATCACTTTGAACAACAACTATGAAAGTGTGCATTCAAGTGGAAATCAAAAACGTGTATCGATAAAAACATGATTAAACAATCAAGAAAATTGGCATATATCCAAAGCATCTCACTCCTAATGCATCACATTGATCTATGAAGATTCGAAGTGAAACTATGCCAAACAAGCATGAAAAACAGCAAAACAGACCTGCTGGCACAATGTTAATTAGTTAACACTGGAGGTTAATCGGTTAACCTGTGGAAAATGTTTGAAAATCATGAAATTTGTACGTGTTAATTGGTTAACACCAGGCGTTATCTGATTAACACCTTGAAAATTTTGAATATGTGTTAACCGATTAACACTGTGCCAACAACAGAAAAACAGCAACAGAACAACATTTTCAGCAAATAAGCCGTTATCCGATCAACCGGATGATCGCATAATCACTTAATCACGAAATTAAACCAGCAAACCATGATTTAAATAGCATATGGACAGATTAGCACAGCAAGATAATGGATCAAACTAATAGAATGCATCAAAACTCAATCAAAAATGAAAATTCACATGATTATGCAAATAAGCTAAAAAACAGATTCGAATCAAGAATTTCCAACCTATGAAGCGGAAATTTGCTCCAGTTAGTGTTGATTCGCTGGAAATAAGCAGATCAAAGCAAGAAAATTGTAGATTCTTCGATATCCAAGTATGTTCTTGTTGTAGGAGTGAGGATTCACCAAGATCAAGCCAAAATAAGCCAAATAATCACTTCTAAACTCACTTCCAAGTTCATATCCAATTTTGCACGAAAATTGGATGAAGAAATTGATTCAATGGAGAGAATGGATGAAGGTTTAGCTTTTAGAAATCAAGGATTCCAATGAAGAATCAATGATTTCAATGAAAAGAGCTTTGGTAAGGGTTTTGGAGAATGGAAAATTGAGAGAGAATTTGAGAGAATTGAGATGAATTCTGAAAAAGAGAGTGAATTATGAGAGATTAGATTGCTTTGGTTTGGAGTAGATCACTTAAATATCACTTAGACTTGGATCCAAATGAGAGGTTTGGAATATGGTTTGTGAAATTGTGGATTCGAATTAGGAATGGGCATTTTGGAGGGAAAATGAAATTAACCAAATTTCAAATAGGTTCTAGATCCTTCCCAATTGTAAAATTGAATTTCCAAGTGATCAAAATTGGAACCCAAAGTGGTTTGCATTGAAAATTCACGTGCAGAGGCAAAATCTGCACTGGTTAATCGATTAACCATATAGGATAATCGGTTAACACCTTCAAAATTTGAATTTTGGCGCCTTTTGGTGGAAAATCTGCCCATTTGCCCGTTTTCAAACATTTTGGACTCTGTTAAACTCCTGAGACATGCTCTTGAATGTTATAACCATGAGAATGCTTAATAAAGCCTAAATGCTGCCTTCTAGGCTGTAAACATCCTGCAAAACAAAATAAAACCGACCGCTCGATCGCCGGGCAAAATAAATGCCAGAGTTCCTGATGCTCGCCGTTTCGTCCTTTGCCCTAAAAATGAGCCCTGAGTCACATGAAGACCTTGATCCCCTGTCCTAATAACAAATGCTATGCAATGCAGAAATGCAAAAATGCAAAGAGAACACAAGCCAAGTGCAAGAAACGGTTGGTCAAATTTTGGGGTACAACAGTTGCCCCTATTCAAGCGACTTGGACTTGACTGGGTGAAACGCGAACGACTTTCAACCAATCCAGGTAAAAGACGGTTGAATACCAACGAACCCGGATATTTGCCAACCACAGAAATAAACTAAAAACTCTAATTGGGGGATAAAAATCTCCTGAGATAACTGAACATGATAGCTACAACAGTAACAATCGAATAGATTACCAATTAGAAAGCCCCGACATTGAGTCGGTAAGAACATTTGACCTCGCCGTCAATCATCGAAAACAAGTCGAAAAGATCATTTGATAAGGCCTGACTTCGCCACCAGGCATCTGCATCAAATTGGAAGAACACCTGACATCACCGTCAGGCATCTGACCTCGCTGCCGGACATCAACACCAAGTTGTAACAATATCTGACCTCACCGTCAGACCTCTGTTTAAACAAGCATCTATACCAAATAGAATCATCTCAAAGTTGATAGGAAACTCTGACATCGCCGCCAGGCATCACTATTAAGTGGGGAAAAACGCATCACATCGCCGTCAGGCCTCGACATCAAGCCGGTGAAATATCTGACCTCGCTGTCAGTCGCCCATATTGATTTAGTACACACATTCCTGACATCGCCGTCACATATCGATACCAAGCCAAAAGAGAACATCTGACCTTGCCACCATTCCTCAATATTGATCTGTCAAAAGCATATGACATCGCCGTCAGGCCTCGACAAGGGATAGAATAAGCATCGAACCCAAAAACCAAATACCTGTCATCGCCGTCAGGAATTTACTAAATAAAAGCGAGTATCAAACCCAACAGGTAAGGACATCTGACATCGCCACCAGGCGTTCCTAAAGTTGATAACCACCTGACATCACTGCCAGGCATCCACAGTATTGAGAAACATCTGACATCATCGCCAGACAACCCAAAATCCGATATACATCTGACATCGCCATCAGAACCATAAACATCTAACATTGCCGTCAGAACCACAAATATGATAAACATCTGACATCGTCGTCAGAGCCACAAATCTGATAAACATCTGACATCACCGTCAGAACCACAAATATGATAAACATCTGATATCGCCGTCAGAACCACTAATCTGATAAACACCTGACATCGCCGTCAGAACCACAAATCTGATAAACATCTGACATCACCGTCAGAACCACAAATCTGATAAACACCTGACATCACCATCAGACAAACATAATGTTGAGAAACATCTGACATCCCTGCCAGATCCCAACATCAATTTGACAAAAAATATCCCTGACCTCGCCGTCAAGCTTCGACATCAAGTTGATAGATCCTCTGACATCGCCGCCAGGTCCTCGCTACATAAAAGCGAGTAACCAATCAGAAGATTGAATCAACACAGCACATCTGACATCACCGCCAGACATCTACTGAGTTGATACACCTTTGACATCGCTGTCAGTAATCTACGAAGTTGATACACATCTGACATCGCCGCCAGTAATCTGCAGGGGATAAAACAACCTGACCTCGCCTTCATGTACCCGAGCAGTTAAGAAACATCTGACATCGCCGCCAGACAAACACAATGTTGATAAACATCTGACATCGCCGCCAGACATTCGCTAAATAAAAGAGATCTTCAAAAGGTAAAGACATCTGACATCGCCGCCAGATCAACACAAAGTTGAGACAGATTAGCTGATAAACATCTACAAACCAGTAGACAATTGCTGAACAAATCCTCGAACCCGAAGACCAGATCAACCCGAAGCTGATACCCCTCTGACATCGCCGCCAGATCAATACAAAGTTGAGAAACTCCTGACCTCGTCGCCAGGCATCCGCTGAATGAAAGCGGAATCTGACCTCGCCGTCAGATTAACACCAAGTCGATAAACTTCTGATGATAAATCACAAAGGAAACTCCGCAAGGGAAAGAGAAAACTTGAACAAGTAACTCTGATGGGGAGCACGTGATAAGATGAACACACCTATCACAAATCTTCTGCCGAGGTCTGAACATCTGCCCGGACATAGAAGAACGAATATCACAACTTGCCACATTCTGAACACCACTGGGATACAGAAATCAGTCATCTGTTGGAGATACACCTGAAAGCATAGAGGTAACAACCTGGCTTATGTTTCACATGCATATGTTTGAAAATGGCGTAATGCTCCATACAAAATGGAAATGCTACGCATTTAGGTAGATGCTATGTACGCATGCAGATGTAATGGAACTGGATCAGCAAAATAAATGCTGAAGGGATAAAGAAACCACCTTGCTAGAACATGGAACAACCCCGGAACAACCCTGCTGGGGAAACAACTTGCACATGCCAATAACAATTGGACTTATGCTGAAGAAACGGGCCCTGACTGGCTCTCTGCAAAGGAAATTCCTGGGTAACAACGTCTTAACAAGAACAACAATCCACTCAACTGAAGATACAACTCACCACTTGCTGAGGGAAATGTCATGAACGATCTTCCAGAATACAAACCTTCTGGGAAATAGACAACTCACCGGGGAAATGGAAAACCTGTCTCACCTGTCGGGGAATCAACGACTCTGCGGGAGATCAACTCTGTTGGAGAACTCGGTCTGCACTGCTGAGAGATGAGGATTTATAGAAAATCTGCTGGAGAAAAATGGGTACTAACCCACTGCTGGGAAGAATTCCACATCTGCTCGGTGGAAAGAAATCCAATCTCGACTCGATGGGAAGTAGGCACCAACATGCACTTTGTGGGGATCGAATGTACTCACCAACTGTCGGGGATAAGCGTACACGCTACCTGCTCACTTAACCTGCATACCATTCTACTGGGGATAGAGATGCAAACTCCACTTGCTGGGGAACAGACTCTGGTTAGGGAGAAAACGGATTTCATCCATACCTCTTTGCCCCAAGGGTAACGACCCTGCAAAAATGAACAAAAAGACAAGATATCCTACCCAAAAGGAACTATCTTGGTCATCATCCGTGACGTTGTTCAGTTAAATCAAAGTTTTAACAATTATTGGGCAAGGCCTGCAAGCTTATGTATGTGTAAGTTTATCAAAAAACATCGGGCGTTATTCACAAACAAAACAGTAAAACTTAAAACAAAACAAACAAGACACTGAATAGTATATGTTTTTTTGACAAATGGCCTATAAATAGGCAAAACTTTACAACAGATGCAACCCCTGAAAAGAGGAAGTTGCGCAAAAATATACAGATATGCACAGAAATATACAAAAGTGTACAGAAATGTCGAAAATGTGGTACAGACAAACACCATGAGCTAATCCCTCTATGACTCGCCTGACCTCGATGTTTTCCCGATGCTTCGGCTTCAGAAGAGATTGGTTCGAATAAACGGCCCTCAGGTCCTCCCAATCCACTAAGCAATGAAACTCACACGCAGACCGCAGTCATTTGCTTTTTCAATCCCTAACTTTTGCCTGAATCGCCCTTTCGGGTTTTCAATTCACCGGGATACCCATTTTTGCCAAATTCGCCCTTTTCAGGTTTTCAACTTTGCAGGTGTACATCTTTTCATTTTTATCCCTAATTTTTTCCCGAACCCAATCTTTTTTATGGTTCGTCGGGATGCCCCATTTTTGCCTGGATTTTCTTTTTTCTTTCCAGCTGGTCTCTTTAAGCAAAGTATTTTTTAACTGTGTCTGCGTTCACAGAGGATGTAAAATCCTCACCATCCATGGTGGACAACAACAAGGCTCCTTTGGAGAAGACCTTTCTCACAACATATGGTCCTTCATAGTTGGGAGTCCATTTGCCCCTGTGATCTGATTGTGGTGGGAGAATCGTTTTTAGCACAAGATCGCCCGTCTGAATGCTTCGAGGACGTACCTTCTTGTCGAAAGCTTTCTTCATCCGGCTCTGATACAACCGACCGCATGCAATAGACGCTAGCCTTTTCTCATCCATTAGGCTAAGCTGATTCAATTAGTTCTTAACCCATTCTGCCTCATCGAGCTTGACGTTGACCAGAACTCTTAGAGAAGGAATCTCGACTTCCAATGGTAGGACAGCTTCCATACCATACACCGATGAGAAAGGAGTTGCCCCAATTGATGTGCGCACCGTAGTACGATAACTGTGTAAAGCAAATGGCATCATCTCATGCCAATCCTTGTAAGTGACAACCATCTTTTGCACTATCTTCTTGATATTCTTATTGGCTGATTCAACAGCGCCATTCATCTTCGGAAGATAGGGTGATGAGTTGTGATGCTCGATTTTTAAATTCTAGCACAATTCCTTAATCATCTTATTGTTCAGATTCGAACCATTGTCAGTAATGATTCGCTCGGGCACTCCGTATCTACAGATGATGTCCTTCTTTATGAATCGGGCTACGACCTGCTTCGTAACATTCACATACGAGGCTGCTTCAACCCAGTTGGTAAAGTAATCAATGGCGTCCAAGATGAAACGATGTCCATTGGATGCAGTGGGCTCAATCTTGCCAATCATGTCAATGCCCCACATGGAGAAGGGCCACGGGGATGTCATGACGTTCAGAGGACACAGCGGCACATGAATCTTGTCTGCATAAATCTAGCATTTATGGCATTTCTTTAAAAATTTGAAACAATCTGACTCCATGGATAGCCAATAATACCCTGCTCGCAACAGTTTCCGAGACATGGCATGTCCGCCGGCGTGCGTACCAAAAGTACCATCGTGGACTTCTTCCATAAGTAGACTAGCGGCTTTCTCATCCACGCACCTCAACAATACTAAGTCATGGTTTCTTCTGTAAAGCACACCATCCGGATTCAGATAAAAGTTACCAGACAACCTCCTCAGAGTCTTCTTATCCTGGTTCGACGCTCCTAGCGGATACTCTTGGTTCCTGAGGAAATTCTGGATATCACAAAACCATGGCTTGCCATTAGAGGCATCCTCAATGGAGAATACGAAAGCAGGCCTATCAAGGCGAGAGATGACTATTCTTGGAGCATCATTCCAATAGTTCACCTTATACATCGAAGATAGCGTTGCCAGAGTGTCTGCCATCTGATTCTCCGCTCGCGGCACATGGTGAAACTCGACCCTGTCAAAGAAAGGTAACAGTCTCCTTGCATAATTCATGTAAGGAATCAGATTTGGCTGACGAGTTTCCCATTCTCCTTTGATTTGATTAACCACTAGCGCTGAATCGCCATATACATCCAAATTCTTGATCCTCAGATCAATAGCTTCTTCCAACCCCATGATGCACGCTTCGTACTCGACTTCATTGTTGGTGCAAGGGAATGTCAACCTGGAAGTGAAGGGGATGTGGGTGCCATGAGGAGTCGTGATAATTTCCCCAATTCCACTACCATCTGAGTTGACAGCGCCATCGAATATCATCTGCCATTGAGAACCCTTCTCTGGACCTTCGTCGGGTAATGACTCATCGCAGTCTTTCATCTTTAGGAACATGATGTCTTTGTCAGGGAAATCAAATTTCATCGGTTGATAGTCTTCGATGGGCTGTTCAGCAAGGTACTCTGACAAAACACTTCCCTTGATGGCTTTCTGGGAAACATATTGGATATCATACTCTGTCAGTACCATTTACCACCTAGAAATCCTTCCTGAAAGCGCTTGCTTCTTGAAGACATACTTGATGAGATCCATCTTCGAAATTAGCATGGTTGTATGATTCAGCATGTATTCTCTCAAACGTTTGGCAGCCCAAGCGAGTGTGCAACATGTTTTCTCAAGCATTGAGTAACTGGACTCACAGTCTGTAAACGTTTTACTCAGATAGTAAATCGCATGCTCTTTTCTTCCGGTCTTGTCATGTTGACCGAGAATACAAACCATACTGTTCTCAAGAACCGTTAAATACATGATTAAAGGTCTTCCAGCTACTGGAGGTATCAGTATCAGAGGCTCCTGCAAATACTCTTTTTATCTTATCAAACGCCTTTTGACAATTTTCATTCCAGACGACCGCCTGATCTTTCATTAGAAATTTGAACATTGGTTCACACATGGTTGTGAGATGAGATATGAACCGAGCAATGTAGTTCAACCTCCCCAAGAAACCACGAACCTCTTTTTCTATCTTTGGCGCTGGGATATTTTGAATAGCTTTTATTTTTGCAGGATCGACCTGGATTCCTTTTTCACTGACGATAAACCCCAGCAACTTTCCTGATCTTACCCCAAAGGTACACTTGTTAGGATTCAACCTTAACCTGAGCCTCTCAAACAGCTTCAACAAATTAACCAGATGCTCCTCCTCTGTTTGGGACTTCGCAATCATGTCATCAACATATACTTCAATCTTATGATGAATCATATCATGAAAGAGAGTCACCATAGCCCGCTAGTAGGTTGCCCCTGCGTTTTTCAACCCAAAAGGCATTACCTTATAACAGAACGTCCCCCATGGCGTGATAAATGTTGTTTTCTCCATATCCTCCGGTGCCATCTTAATCTGATTATAGCCCGAAAAACTGTCCATGAAGGAAAACACGGAATACTGAGCGGTATTGTCAACCAACATGTCAATGTGAGGGAGCGGGAAATCATCCTTTGGACTCGCCTTATTCAAATCTCTGTAATCCACAAACATTCGTATCTTACTGTCCTTCTTAGGTACAAGTACTATGTTAGCGACCCACAGAGGGCAAGTTATCACGGCTAAAAATCCTGCGTCTAGCTGCTTCTAGACTTTCTCCTTGATTTTTACAGCCATGTCTGGTGTTGTCCTTCTAAGCTTCTGCTTGACTGGCGGACACTCCTCCCGCAACGGCAAGTGATGAACCACTATGTTTGTGTCAAGCCCAGGCATCTCTTCATATGACCAAGCAAAGATATCACTATACTCACGAAGTATCTCAATCAGTCTTTGCTTGATGTCACTCTGCAGCGCAGCCCATATTCTGACATTTCTGACGACCTCTTCAGAACACAAATTAATAACCTCAATCTCTTCCTGATGAGGCAAATTGATCCTCTCTTCTTGTTTCAAGAGTCTAGCTAGATCTTCTGGCAAGTCTTCATCCTCATCAATCTCTTCTTCAACTTGAAATATCAGGTTATCAAAGTCGAAACGAGTCTTAGGAGGTTCTGGATTGGTGTCATCTGCAATGTGGATCCTGCAATGATGATGATTAAATGCTTCAAATGATAAATAAAATAAGAAAAATCACATTGCCATTTTATTGTAAAAAACAAAATAAGAAAGACAAGGATCACAAAGTTTGAATGAGAAAAACGTTTTTTGATTAATTGATAAAGCAATATTCAAGAATAAACAATAAGGCCCTGAAGCAAAATACCGCTATGCTCCGGGTAGAATATAGGGTAGTACAATAATTAGAAAAACAAAGCATTAATGTTCTATTGTCACTTGAATGAATTCCTCGATAGACTAATTGTTGAGGCTCTGTCCTGGCGTGCATGGCTTGATTCAAACATCCATGTCGCAGTCAATATCCCCCTCTTCGTCTGAAACCACGTTGATCCTCTCGAAGATAACTCCTCCTTTAGTGAACTGCACAGGTCCTTTATAGCATGGCACGCTCTGTGCGGATGAAAAAGTAGATGACAGGCAGTACCCCAAACCAAACTTATCCTGCTTGTTGGGAATCTCCAGCATTTGACCACACCCTGGTACTTCCCCGACATTCACCACAACCTGGGCCTCCTTAAAAGACGACATGGCGCTTTTCTCACGACAGGAGATTTATCTTTGATCTGAACCGTATCAAATGCTTGACAAAGAGTCTCATGTATTTCTCCATCCACCTCAACATATTTGAATGAGGACAGCTGACTGATCATTATGTCCTCTTCTCCACATACTATAGAAGAGATCCAATCATACCTCTGTAGAGTTTCTGATCTACTTTCTTACTTACCTATTCCTTACCAAGAGTGCTTGTTGGATGCATAGGAGTCTTTTCCATCTTACTATTAGTCATTTTGAACTTCTTCAGAAGCTCTTTTACATATTTAGTCTGATGAATGTAAGTGCAATCTGGAGTTTGTTTGACTTGAATTCCCAGAAAGAATCTCAATTCTCCCATCATGCTCATTTCATATTCAGTCTGCATACATTGAGCAAACTCTTTTCCCAGTGTAACATTTGTAGATTCAAACATAATATCATCCACATATATTTGACAAATTAATAGATCTTTCTTAAATGTTTTACAGAAGAGAGTTGTGTCCACTTTGCCTCTGATAAAATTTTTCTCCAGAAGAAAATTGCTTAATCTCTCATACCAAGCTCTGGGAGCTTGTTTTAAACCATAAAGAGCTTGGAAATTTATCACTTTCAAAACTAGGAGGTTGATGAACATAGACTTCCTCTTCTATAATACCATTTAAGAATGCACTCTTAACATCCATCTGATATAGAGTGATGTTATTTTGTGCAGCAAAAGAAATGAGTAAACGAATAGACTCTAACCTGGCCACATGAGCATAAGTCTCTGTGTAATCAATTCCTTCGTGCTAGCTATAACCTTGAGCAACAAGCCTTGCTTTGTTTCTTTCAACTTCTCCTTTTTTATTCAACTTGTTTCTGAAGACCCATTTAGTTCCAATTATATTGAATCCTTTTGGTCTTGGAACCAAATCCCAAACGTCATTTCTTGTGAATTGATTGAGCTCTTCTTGTATGGAAATTATCCAGTCATTGTCTTGTAGAGCTTCATCCACAGAAGTTGGTTCAATAACTGACACAAAACCAAATAATGACGCTTCAGATGATCTGAGGTATGATCTTGTTCTTATAGGGTAATCCTTCTTTCCAATGATCACATCCTCTGGGTGAGAGGCCTTGATTCTGGAAGTTGATCCTCTAACATTTGATTCTTCAGAAATATTCAAGTTGTTCATTTGAGAAGCTAAAGGAGTTGCATCTGGCGATGCTTCTGGCTCTTTCACTTGAACCTTTTCTGCCTCTGAGCCTTCAGAGTCTGTGAGAATTACTTCTCTATCTGCAGAACTTTCAAACTGCTTTGGCTTTTGAATGTCAAGCGTATCATCAAATCTAACATGTATAGATTCCTCCACAATCTGTGTTTCACTATTGTATACTCTATAGCCTTTAGAGCGTTCAGAATACCCAAGCATGAAACACTTATGTGCTTTAGAATCAAACTTGTTTACATTTTGTTTAGTGTTCAACACATAATATATACATCCAAAAGGATGAAAATAAGAAATGTTGGGCTTTCTGTTCCTCCACAATTCATAGGGAGTCTTTTCCAGAAGAGGTCTTACAGACACTTTGTTCTGAATATAACAAGTTGTGTTTATTGCTTCTGCCTAAAAATGCTTTGCCAGATTAGTCTCGTTGATCATGGTTATGGCCATTTCTTGCAAAGTTCTATTTTTCCTCTCTACAAATCCATTCTGTTGTGGAGTTCTAGGGCAGGAGAAATCATGAGCAATGCCATTTTCATTAAAATATTTTTCAAAATATTTGTTTTCAAATTCGCCACAATGATCACTTCTGACTTTAACAATTTTAAAATCTTTTTCATTCTGGGCTTGTTTGCAGAAGTCAAAGAACACAGAATGTGACTCATCCTTGTGTTTTAGGAATTTCACCCATGTCCATCTGCTATAGTCATCAACAATGACTAATCCATACTTCTTGCCTCTGATGGATGCAGTTTTCACTGGTCCAAACAGATCAATGTGAAGTAACTATAATGGTCTTGAAGTTGAAACAACATTCTTAGTTTTAAAAGAAGATTTTGAAAATTTTCCTTTTTGACATGCTTCACAAAGAGCATCTGAGTTGAACTTCAACTTAGGAAGTCCTCTGACCAAATTGAGTTTATTAATCTGAGATATACGTCTCATATTAATATGCCCCAATCTTCTGTGCCAGACCCATTGCTCATCATTAACAGACATAAGGCATTTTACGTTCTGAACCTTAAGTTCTGAAAGATTGATTTTATAAATGTTGTTCTTCCTCTTTCCATTAAATAGGATTGAGCCATCCTTCTGACTAACAGCCTTGCAAAATTTTTGATTAAAGATTATGTCATAACCATTGTCACTTAATTGACTTATGGACAATAGATTATGTTTTAATCCTTCTACAAGTAAAACATTAGATATAGAGGGAAGGTTACCATTGCCAATAGTACCAGAGCCAATAATCTTTCCCTTCTGATTCCCTCCAAATTTGACGTCTCCTCCCAATTTAAGCTCCAGGCTTTGGAACATAAACCTTTCTCCCGTCATGTGACGTGAGCAGCCAGAGTCCAGGTACCATGACTGGCGTCTTGACTTTGCTGTTAAATACATCTGCAACAGGTATTATCTTATCCTTAGGTACCCATATCTTTTTGGATTAGTTGCCTTAAAAGTTTGTCTGAACTTCTGTCTTTTTACAACAGGTTTGTTATGACTAACGTTTGCTTTAAACACAGGAACATTCTGATCAGAACGTGTGTGTTTAATATCATTCAGATGACCAAAATTAAAATGATAATATAAGGGAGTCTTCTTAATGATAAATTTATCAACAGGTATTGGATTTAAATCCTTTCCAGAGGAAGATTCATATCCAATTCCTTTCATGTTGTTTCTGCTAACTCCATAGATCATTGAAGCCATCTTGCTTCTATATATGCTTTTAGCCAGAAACTTCTGAAAACTGTAGTCATATTCTTCTAAAATATTTTTGTATTTTGACTTAGTTTCAGATTCAGAGTCTTGTTGAGCTTTTTCAAAATTGTTTTTCATTTTCAAATTGTTTTCTTTGAGCTCAACAACTTCTGACTTTAACAGATTATTCTCAGATTCAAGATTGCATTTAAGCTTCTTCCATTTGAGCTTAATCTGGTTATAGTTTTTCAGGACTTCTGATAAAACCTTAATAAGTTCTTCCCTAGAGCAATCAGAAAGTACCTCTTCTGAGTCAGATTCAAAATCAGATTCAGATCCAGATGATCCTTCATCCTGGTCTTCTACTCCAGCCATCAGTGCCATGTTGGCACATTCTTCTTCTGACTCTGATGAAGATTCAGATGCATCTGAATCATCCCATGTAGCCATCAGAACTTTCTTTTTATGCTCAGGCTTCCCTCTTGGCTTCTCCTTCTGAAGCTTTGGGCATTCATTTTTGTAGTGCCCAGGTTCCTTGCATTCATAGAAAACAACCTCCTTCTTTCCAGATCTTTTGTGTCCAGAGGACTCTTTGCGTTGATCTGGCTTCTTGAAGTTCTTGAACTTCCTCTGTTTATGCTTTCAGAGTTTGTTGATCCTTCTGGACAGCAGGGACAGTTCATCTTCTTCTTCAGAAGAAGACTCTTCAGAACTTTCTTTTAACACCTGCAACGCTTTAACAAATTTTTTAGATTTTAAAGCAATTGACTTACCTTTCTTTTGAGGCTCGTCTTCTTCAAGTTCAATTTCATGGCTCCTCAGAGAGCTGATCAGTTCTTCCAATGTGATCTTATTCAGATCCTTTGCAAGCTTCAGAGCAGTGACCATAGGTCTCCATCTGATTGGCAAGCTTCTGATGATCTTCTTCACATGATCAGCAGTTGAATAGCCTTTGTCCAAAACTTTTAATCTAGCTGTGAGGATCTGGAATCTAGAGAACATAGCTTCTATAGATTCAGATTCTTCCATTTTAAAGGCTTCATACTTCTGGATCAGTGCCAGAGCCTTGGTCTCTTTAACTTGTAAGTTCCCTTCATGAGTCATCTTTAAAGATTCAAACAAATCAAATGCAGTTTCTTTGTTGGTAATCTTCTCATACTCAGTATGAGGTATAGCATTTAATAAGATTGTTCTTGCTTTGTGATGATTTCTGAACTCCTTCTTCTGGGCTTCAGTCATAGAGTTTCTATCAATTTTCTCGCCATCCCCATCAGTGGGGTGAACATAACCATCAATGACTAAGTCCCATAGATCAACATCATAACCAAGGAAGAAACTCTCTATTCTGTCCTTCCAATAGTCAAACTTCTCCCCATCAAACATAGGGGGTTTTGTGTTGATTCTATCCCTTTCTTCATATCTGTTGATGTTGGATGTTGAAGCTTCAGCCATAATATCAACCAAGAAAAAATATCAAGAGTTTTCTCAACTGGATCTTTTCTGTTCACGGTGAAGTGATAGCACACACAGAACCGGAGCTCTGATGCCAACTGAAGGTGAGAAAATACTTAGAAAGGGGGGGGGGGGTTGAATAAGGATTTTGAAAATATTATGGCAATAAAAACACAAAGATTTTTATCCTGGTTCGTTGAACTCAACTAATCCAGTCCACCCTATCAAGAGTGATTTGCCTTTCTCCACAAGGACTTAATCCACTATAATCAAACTGATTACAATATCAAACACTAAGAACAACTGTCTTAGTATTCTCAAGAACTACTGACCACAACTTGGTCTTCTCAAGGAACTTTTACAATCAAATGTAAACTAAACAAGTGTTTAAATGCTTCTATGAAAGCTATATCACAATTGTGATTTACACTTAAGTTTAAGAATGTATGAAACTATTCAACAAAGAATAAATAATTTGTATGAGAGCTTTTAGAGAGTTTTCAATGAATTTGTCAAAAATACGTCAACTGAAGAAAGTTGTTGGAGGCTTGCTTTTATAGACAAAGAAGTCCAAGACGTTGCAAGCTTGAAGACCGTGTACTACAAAGTAGCTGTAACCTTTTGTCTTCATATGACTTGACCATTCCCAGAATTAGAACGTTTGGAGATCAAATCCTCAGTACTTGCAGTGAACTGTACTATCAGAGTCTTCTGAAAAACTATGCTTGAAACTCTTCATACAAAGTCTTAAGCTACGCTTCAGATGCTTCTGTAGCTTCTGCTTCAGAGTCTTCTGTAGGAAGCGCTTAGAGTCTTCTGTAGGTAGCACTCAAAGTCTTCTGTAGAGATGCTTCTGACGCTCAGAGCCTTGCGTAGTTCAATGTTCAGATTCAATTTTTTCTTTCAGAAGGATATTAAATTTAATATCTGCAGCAAAATACTTGAACAAATTTAGAGTATATAACTTCTTAATACAAAATTTCATTAGTGTTATCATTAAAACATAGAGATATAACTAAGAACCAATCTGTGTTCTAACATCCCAGGGTAGTCCTAATGTTGAAAAGTATGCTCAGAGGCTGAGGCAGTCTGCTAGAATTTTTGATCAGATCCCTATGACATATGCTCAACTGTTGCAATTCTTGCTTCAACTTGGGTTGGTCAAAATGTCCCCGTTGATTGGAGAGCTTCCACCAGATTATGATGCAAGTGCCCATTGTGATTTCCACTTTGGGGCACTGGGGCATAACATTGAGGACTGCAAAGCTTTTAAGCACCAGGTCTAGGATTTGATTGATTCAAAGACGGTTGAATTCACGCCGGGTGAAGTAAGCATACCGGGGGGTGTTATTCCAGGTATTGCAAAGGAGGTGGAGACTCTTATTCTTTCCCCCGAAGCTGTATCAGGTCAGGGCTATATATTGCAATCCTTGATTTCTGAATCCCCCTACCCGCAGCAGTTTCCTGTTCCAAGAACAAGCCTGAGGATGAAAGCACCTGAACAAAGGGAGTCCCTGATATCTCAAAATCGATCTCCATGTAATTCAATTGGTCAAAGTCAGCAATCTCTAAGGTCTGCACGTCAAAGTCAATGATCATATCGTCATCCATCGCGTCAACACACCAAACAAAGACCAAGGAAGTCAGAGAGGCATTTTACTCAGTTATCTGTATTGTATAGTCAGTTGTTGTTGTATTTGATCAAGGGTGGATTAATAGTGCCGAAGGAAATGAATCCCGTGATTCCACCGTATCCGCCAGGTTTTGATGTCAACGCCTACTGTGAGTACCATGCTGGGGCACAGGGGCATTTAACTGAAGGCTGCAAGGTGCTTAAGAGACAGGTTCAGACTCTGCTGGACCCCAACATGTTCTCGATCACGCTGCAGTGTATCCAGATTAACAATCTCCCTTCATCCAGCCATGTGGGTGTACCGGTTCATGTTGTGGAAGAATTCACTAAAGGCAAATGTTCAGAAGAGTATCAGACTGACTTCAATGAGCGATTCTGAAGACAGTTGACTCAGCACCAAGTCAAGATTCGAAAGCCCGGTTCCCTAAAGCTGGCAATCTCTTTTTTATCATGTCATTTCTTTGCATTTGTAAATTCTTTCCTGTTTAAATACAAGTCTGCATTGTAAAACTTGTTGTTTTCAATTGATCATGATAATGAAATGAATATGCATGTTTTGATTAAATCCATTTGTGTTCACTTATGTTTTAATTGATGTCTAACGCTTGTCTAAGCGGAATCTGGGGAGGATGACGAAATTGAAAGATGCGCAAGCTTCTGATTGTATGCTTTTGAATAAAACCTGCTGATGATGTACATGCATTGTTTCAAATTCCTAAACACTAGAGATATAAGGATGATAATCCCTTGTCAACCCCTTTGAGCCAAGTAGTAGGGGTTTCTTTCTGAAAACGAAAAACCCTCAATCTTAACCTGGGGAAGGGTAGGTGTCAGTTAATTTGACCGAGCGTCCAAATTGTAACAGGAGTGTTCCCGTTCGAGGATTAATCACACCTCTAGAGGTCATGCCTAAAAAACCACATTGGTTATCCATTACCGACCAAGGAGTGAAACAGTCACAATCCCTTTAACCAGTCAGACAAGCCGGTATCACACGATTTTTGCAAAAAAGAAAAGAGAGAAAGAAAAGAATCAAAAGAAAAGCCCGCTAAGTCGAATATTGAAAAGAAGAAAGTTAGGCAAAAACTAGGGCATCCCGCTGGACTTTGAAATCAAAGAAGCTCAAAAGAGTCGGTCCATGAAAAAGTTAGGGAAAAAGTAGAAGAGCGAAAAGGATTACAAAAGAAAAAATCCTCGGAAAAAGCGAGTCGTGTGAGTCTAGGCACCAAAGACGAAAAGCGAGTGACCGTCACTTCGAAAACTTGTGGTTTCCCGAACCATCACTCCTGTCGTTCAATCTTTAAAAAGATGAATGCTTATGTCGAATTAGCCGAACGTAGGATCGGATAACATCAAGGAGAATGGGTGGGTTAAAATAAACTTTGGGCTTTTATCCTTTCTTTCAAACCGTGAACCTGACCACGTCACAACCTTCGAAAGTCCTAATTGAAGCAGGGTTGTCTCGAAAGCATACTTCGGTAAAGATCACGTTGAAACTGACTCCTAAAAGGATTCCTCTAATAGCGTTGTATTAATGTTGACATTTTGATAAGTGATTTCATCCACTATATGTCACAAATTTTTCTAGTAAACAGACTTGGATTTCAAAACTGTCATATGCATATCATTAATATATCTTGTGCAGAACAATTTGTTTTACTTGCGAGTAAGCGACAGCAGGAAAGTTTCCACAGCGGAAAGTTTGATCATGATAGAATGCAGAAGGCCTAAATACTCTGTTAAACCGGGGCAAGCTATATCAAATGATCATATCATGGGAGTCAGCCATTCAAAAGTCAATTAATCTGGGGCAATCAGGTTGAGATTCGGTAAATCTCTCACAGCTAAGGGTACTGCACCACAAATCATCTAGTCATGGGCAAAGGCATTGCAAGGCTGGGACAGACCACCCTAGGAGCCTAACAGCTATTCTCAACCAGAGGGCAACTGATGCAGAGTACCTCTTCGAGGTTCAAAATGCTGAGGCAGTTCATATCAATCGTCGGGGTACAGGGATTTCAGGTTTCCTTTCGAGGAAGATGCTGCACAGATCCCATGGGCTGGGGAAAAATGGGAAATGACAGATTTGTTCCTCTCCATATTTTCAGAGTTTATCAAAAGGGGTCAACTAGGGGCAAATCCCTTCATGTTACGGGTACGGAGGGCAAGCCATCTCGAGGTCGTTTCATGGCGAGCTTTTATTTTCAAGATGAATCGTCCTAGAGACTAGATTGGGGCAGATTGAACGGCTTTGGGGCAGTTACTCAAGCAAGGTTATTCTTCCCATCTTGAGTTCATCCCGAGCGATTGGAGTTTGCATCTTTATCACCAACAGATTTATTTTCTTTCCTCAGCAGGCTGGTTTCTGTATCTCTGGCATTTATCTTGTCGATTCAGTTCCGTTGCATCTGCATGCGTGCATAACATCTACCCAAAAGCGTGGCATTTCCATTTCGTATGGAGCATTACGCCATTTTCAAACATATGCATGTAAAACATAAGTCAGGTTGTTGTCTCTTTGTTTCAGGTGTATCTCGCAGAAGGTTGTTATCCCTACCCGCGTGGTGTCTAGACACCGGCTTATGCTATTTCCCCAGCGGAGTTTTCCTCGTGGTTGTTATCATTGAATGATTTTTAACTTCGTGGAGATATTAATGCTCGCTTTTATTTAGCAAAGGCCTGGCAGTGATGTCAGATAATTTGGTTTTCTGGCGGCGATGTCAGATGATTTGGTTTTCTGGCGGCGATGTCAGATGATTTGGTTTTCCGGCGGTGATATCAAATGTTTTAGTTTTTTGGTAGCGATGTCAGATGATTTGGTTTTCCAGCGGCGATGTCGGATGTTTTGGTTTTCTGGCGACGATGCCAGATGATTTGGTTTTTCCAGCGGCGATGTCCGATGTTTTGGTTTTCTAGCGACGATGTTTGATGATTTAGTTTTCCGGCAACGATGTCAGATGTTTTGGTTTTCTGGCAGCGATGTCAGATGATTTGGTTTTCTGGCAGCGATGTCAGATGATTTGGTTTTCCGGCGGCGATGTCAGATGTTTTGGTTTTCTGGCGGCGATGTCATATGTTTTAGTTTTCTGGCAGCAATGTCGGATGATTTCGTGTTTCGGTGGCGATGTCGGATGTTTTGAATTTCTGGCAGCGATGTCGGATGTTAGTGGGGAACAATGTTCTTACGAGAACAAGAAGTTCAAACTCAGCTAGGGATTCACATTAAAACCTGCTGAGGAAAATGCCCTGAACGGCCTTTCAGAATACAACTCTTCTGGGGAAAAGACAACTTTGCCAGATAGATAACCAGACACTGGAAATAGATTCAACCCACTGTAGAACCAACAACTCTGCAGGGGATTCACAAAACGCCCTGCTGAGGCACAATCTATCTCTACCATAGATCTAATCTTCCAGGGGACCACAAACTTACTGAATTTCCGGTGAGATAGAATTACTTCATGCTGACTTTGCTGAGGGTAGAGAGACACCTCTGCTAACCTGCAAGGGGAAAAGCCAACTCAACTAGGGATCGCCCAAGGAGGGAAACAACGTCGACATCTGCTTGGTATGAATCAACAACTCGAACTCTGAGGGGATACTATACATTCAACCTCTGCGAGGGACAACACTTGACATTGCCCCGTTGTTGGGAAAAGTTCCACACCTGCACGGTGGAAAGAAATTCAGTCTTGACTCACTGAGGAGAGTAAGTACATACTTGCAACCTGCAGGGATTACATGTATACGTTTTTTTGACATATGGCCTATAAATAGGCAATATTTTACAACAGATGCAACCCCTGAAAAGAGGAAGCTGCACAAATATATACAGAAATGCACCGAAATATACATAATATCAGCAATATGGCAAAGAAGAACACCATAAGTTGATGCATCTATGACTCACATGACTCTGATGCTTCACCGGCGCTTCGTCTTCAGAAAAGATTGATTCAAATAATTGGCCCTCAGGTCCTTCCTCAATCCACTAAGCTCTGAAGATCACACGCATACTGCAGTCGTTTTCTTTTTAAATCCCTAACTTTTGCGTGAATCGCCCTTTCGGGTTTTCAATTCACCGGGATACCCATTTTTGCCAAAGTCGCCTTTTCAGGTTTTCAACTTTGCGGGTTTACATCTTTTCTTTTTATCCCTCATTTTTTCCCGAACCCAATCTTTTTATGGTTCGCCGGGATGCCCCATTTTTTCCTGGATATTCTTTTTCTTTCCAGTGGGCCTCTTTAAGCAAAGTATTTTTTAACTGTGTCTGCACCCTAAAATTTGCCCTACCTCTTTCTTAATCTGGCTTTTGTTTCATTTCCTTCTGTTGTATTTCTGCATTACATAGCATTTGGTCTTGAGACAGGGATCGAGGTTTTCCTGTAGCTCAGAACTCACTCTCAGTATTAGCAACTGAACCACGAGCAGTAATAGCTCTGGCATTCAGGCTATCGCAACCATTCTCATGGTTATAGTGTTCAAGAGCACATTCTAGAAGCTTAACAGAGTTCAAAACAGCAAGAAACAGGCAAACGGGCAGGTTTCCCTCCAAAAGGCGCCAAATTCAAAATTTTGAATGTGTTAATCGGTTAATGCATATGGTTAACCGATTAACCAATGGAAAATCAGCCCAGATTCAAAAATTCAGATGTGTTAATCGGTTAACACATAAGGTTAACCGATTAACCAGTGCAGATTTTGTCTCTACACGTGGAAATTCAAGCTAATACACTTTGGGGTCCAATTTTGATCCTTTTGAAATTTATTTTTGCACTTGAGAAGGATCTAGAACCATTTTTAAATTTGGTTTAATTTTCATTTCCCCCCAAATGCCCATTCCTCATTCCAAACCTTGATTTTCCAAACCAACTTCCAAACCATGCTTTGGATACAAGCCAAAAGGATACTTAAGTGATTCACTCCAAACCACACTCATTCTAACCTTCATTTTCACTCTCATTTCAGAATTGCTCTCATTTCTCTCTCAATTCTCCAAATTCCCTCCATAACTAAAACCTTCACCAAAGCTCTTTACTACTTGAAATTCTTGATTCTTCATTGGAATCATTGATTTCTAAGAGCTAAACCTTCATCCATCATCTCCATTGAGTCAATTTCTTCATTCAATTTTCGTGCAAATTCAGATCAGAAATTTGAAGTGAAGTTAGAAGTGATTATTTGAAGTAATTTGGCTTAATCTTGAAGGATCTCCATCTTTACTACAAGGATTAGCTTGGATCTTGAAGTTTTCCAGATTTCTTGCTTGGATCGTTCAATTAAGGTTGAATCAATATTAACCAAAGCAATCCTCCGCTTTGTAGGTTGGATTTTTGATCCGATTTAATTTTCGAGCTTATTTGCATAATCATATTGATTTTAATATTTGATTAATTTTAATTGATTTTGATCCATTGAGGATTGTAATGATGCTGTTTAGATGTGTTTACATCTTGTTTAACTTATTGCATTCTGATTTAATTTCGTGCATAATTGATTATGTGATCGTTGGTATGTTTGGAGAAATGATAAGTTGTTGAAAAGTGATTCTGCTTTGCTGTTTTCTGCTGCCAGGACAGTGTTAATTGGTTAACCTCTGGCATTAACCGATTAACCAATTCAAATTTCAAAGTTTTCAAACATTTTCAAGGTATTAACCGATTAACCCCTGGGGTTAATCGATTAACATGAACGAATTCCCAGATTTTCAACTATTTTTCACAGGTTAACCAATTAACCTCTTGTGCTAACCGATTAACACTGTGCTGGCAGACCTGTTTTGCTGTTTTGTTTGATTCTTTGCATACCATTTCACTTCGAATCTTCATAAATTGATATGATGCATTAGGAGTGAAATGTTTTGGATGTTTGTCACTGTTTGTGTTTGATTAATCATGATTTTGTTGACACATGTGTTCATTTTCCACTTGGATGCATACTTTTGGATGTGGTTCAAAGTGATGAATCTTTGCATGTTTGTCTGTTTTTATCTGTGGCTTTCCTTTCCATGTTTGCATCATTCTTGCATAGCTGTTGAGGTCGAGACGAGCTTGTGGCGGCTACTGCCCCACACACTTTTTCCTCCCTCCCACCATTCTAAATGTGCATTTTCATGTTTGCATCTTATTCGTGTTGTTTTCTTCTCCCTTTCTCTTATTTTTTCCATGTTCCCCATAGGATCTTTAATTTCTTTTAAGGTTATGATAGACATTAGGTGTTAAACCATGCATGACAACATTAGGTAGTCCCCTTTTCAATCCTAACCTTAGGGCCATTTTGCATGACAACGTTAGGGCGAAGATTCCCTTAGACCTTTCTTGCGTCTCTCTTCTCATCTTCAAACAACTTTAAAATACTTAATAAAGATAATGGATGTTGTGCCATGAGCCTTGTACTTGGGAAATAGTGGTTGGGGGTTACCTCTCAATTTCCTAGAGTGTTTAGTGTACGTCCTTAGGACGATATGCGACGTATTCGCTCCTAGATTTTAGACTTTAGTACAACATACATTATAAACACTCAGTAATCAAAACACTTCACTAAAAAACACAAAACAAAACTTCAAACCTTTTTTCTTTCGGGATTAATCAAACTTTCATGTTTAACCCTACTTGGTTAAAACACTTAATCAACCTGTGGTTTTGTGTCGTCCCGAACTACGTTTGCTCTAATCTCTCATACCTGTTGAGAGCACGTAGGCACGAGACGGCGATGTCTCGGCGAGCAACCTTTCCCCCCTTTTCCCCCGTAGTTAGCTGAACTACGTTGACTCTGACTTTCCCATTGCACGAGGGAATACGTAGGCACAGAGCGGCGATGCTCTTCCGAGTCTCTTTTCTTTTCTTTTTGTCCTGAAGCCTGTAGCGTAGATAGTTTAAACACACCCTTAGATAGATAACAAGCGTGGATCCCGTCGAGTACGACGGACGTGAGGGGTGCTAATACCTTCCCCTTGCGTAACTGACTCCCAAATCCAGGACTTGGTTGTGATGACCTCGTCTTTTCCCTTTTCGTTAGGTTTTTTTGATAGTTTCCTTTCCCTCTCTTTGGGATCAATAACGAAAGGTGACGACTCTTCTATTTTATGTCGGGTGTTTTTTGCAGTTGCGACAGATAATAACAAGGCTCCTCCAGAGAAGACCTTTCGCACAATGTATGGACCTTTGTAATTAGGAGTCTATTTGCCCCTGTGATCTGTTTGTGGAGGGAGAATCTTTTTCAGCACAAAAGCTTTGAGGGCGTACCTTCTTTTTGAAAGCTTTCTTCATCCGGCTCTAATACAACGAACCATATGCAATAGACGCTAGCCTTTTTTCATTCATCAGGCTAAGCTGATTCAATCTGTTCTTTACCCATTCTGCCTCATCGAGCTTGACGTCGACTAGAACTCTTAAGGAAGGAATCTCGACTTCTAATGGTAGGAAAACTTCCATACCATACACCAGAGAGAAAGGAGTTGCCCCAATTGAAGTGTGTACCGTAGTATGATATCCGTGCAAAGCAAAGGGCAACATCTCATGCCAATCCTTATAGGTTACAACCATCTTCTGCACTATCTTTTTGATGTTCTTGTTGGCCACTTCAACAGCGTTGTTCATCTTCGGATGATAGGGCGATGAGTTGTGATGCTCGATTTTGAAACTCCGGCACAGTTCCTTCATCATCTTGTTATTCAAGTTCGAACCATTATCAATAATGATTCGTTCAGGCACTCCGTACCTATAGATGATGTCGTTTTTGATAAATCTGGCTACGACTTGCTTCGTGATATTCGCATAGGAGGCTGCTTCCACCCACTTGGTAAAGTAGTCAATGGAGACCAAGATGAAACGATTTCCATTGGATGCAGTTGGCTCAATCTTGCCAATCATGTCGATGCCCCACATGGAAAAGAGCCAAGGGGATACCATGACGTTCAGAGGACACGGCGACACATGAATCTTGTCTGCATAAATCTGGCATTTATGGCATTTCTTTGCATATTTGAAGCAATCAGATTCCATCGTCAACCAATAATACCCTGCTCGCAACAGTTTTCGAGACATGGTGTGCTCGCCGGCATACGTACCAAAGGCTCCTTCGTAGACCTCTTCCATAAGCAAGCTTGCTTCTTTCTCGTCCACGCATCTTAACAACACCAAGTCATAATTTCTCCTGTAGAGTACACCATCTTAGTTCAGATAAAAGTTTCCAGACAACCTTTTCAGAGTCTTTTTATCCCGGGTCAATACCCCTGAGGGATATTCTTGTTTCTTAAGAAAGTTCTAGATTTCATAAAACCATGGATTGCCATCAGAGGCTTCCTCAATGGAAAATACAAACGCTGGCCTATCAAGGCGCGAGATGACTATTCTTAGAACATCATTCCAATAGTTCACCTTGTATATCGAGGATAACATTGCTAGAGTGTCTGCCATCTGGTTCTCTGCTCTTGGTATGAGATGGAAGTCTACATGATCAAAGAATGGCAACAACCTCCTTGCATAGTTCATGTAAGGAATTAGATTGGGTTTCCTGGTCTCCCATTCCCCTTTGATTTGATTTACAACTAGCGCTGAATCGTCGTACACATCTAGGTTCTTGATCCTCAAATCAATAGCTTCTTCCAACCCCATGATGCACGCTTCATACTCTGCTTCATTGTTGGTGCAAGGAAATGTCAACCTGGCAGTGAATGGGATATGAGACCCATGGGGAATCGTAATGATTGCCCCAATTCCATTTCCATATGAGCTAACAGCACCATCAAATATCATCTGCCACTGGGAGCCAAGCTCAGGACCTTCTTCAAGCAACGGTTCATCACAATCTTTAATCTTCAGATACATGATGTCTTCATCAGGAAAATCAAATTTCATCGGTTGATAGTCGTCGATCGGCTGTTTAGCGAGATACTCTGACAGAACACTCCCGTTGATAGCTTTCAGGGAAACATATTTGATGTCGTACTCTGTCAGTACCATCTGCCACTTGGCAATTCTTCCAGAAAGTGCTTTCTTTTCGAAGACGTATTTAATTGGATCCATCTTTGAAATCAGCATGGTTGTATGATTAAGCATATGTTGTCTCAAATGTTTGGCAGCCGACGCGAGTGTGCAACACATTTTCTCCAACATCGAGTACCGAGACTCACAATCCGTGAACTTTTTATTCAGATAGTATATTGCTTACTCTTTTCTTCCAGTCTTGTCATGCTGACCGAGAACACAACCCATGCTGTTCTTAAGAACCATTAGATACATTATCAAAGGTCTTCCAGTGACTAGGGGTATCAGTATCGGAGGTTCCTGCAAATATTCTTTTATCTTATCAAATGCCCTTTGGCAATTTTCATTCCAGACGACTGCCTGATCTTTCTTTTGCAATTTGAACGATGGGTTCACACGTGACTATGAGATGAGATATGAACCGAGCAATGTAGTTCAATCTCCCAAAGAAACCACGAACCTCCTTTTCCATTTTCGGCGCTGGCATATTTTGAATAGCTTTTATTTTTGAAGGATCGACCTCGATTCCTTTTTCACTGACAATGAACCCCAGCAGCTTTCTTGACCTGACCCCGAAAGTGCACTTGTTAGGGTTCAACCTCAATCTGAATTTCCTGAACCTCTCAAACAGCTTCAAAAAATTGACCAGATGTTCTTCCTCGTTTGGGACTTTGCAATCATGTCATCAACATAGACCTCGATCTCACGATGAATCATATCATGAAAGAGAGTCACCATAGCCCATTGATAGGTTTCCCCTGCGTTTTTCAACCCAAAAGGAATTACCTTATAATAGAAAGTCCTCCACGGCGTGATAAACGTCGTTTTCTCAATGTCCTCCGGTGCCATCTTGATCTGGTTATAACCAGAAAAACCGTCCATGAAGGAAAACACGGAATACTGAGCAGTATTATCAACCAATTTGTCAATTGCGGGAGCGGGAAATCGTCCTTCAGGCTCGCCTTATTCAAATCTCTATAATCAACACACATTCGTACCTTACTATCCTTCTTAGGAACATGCACGATATTGGCGACCCACGGAGGGTAAGTTGTTACGGCTAAAACTCCTGCGTCCAACTGCTTCTGGACTTCTTTCTTGATTTTCACAACCATATCGGTTCTAGTACGCTTGAGCTTCTGTTTGACTGGAGGACACTCACACAACGGCAAACGATGAACCACAATGTCTGTATCGAGCCCGGACATGTCTTCGTACGACCAAGCAAAGATATCACTATACTCACAGAGGATCTTGTCGCATCGCTGCGAATAAGGGCCGGTAATGACAGAAGAGTCGCCACCGTTTGTTATTTATCCCAAAAGAGGGAAAGGAAACAATCAAAGAAAACCTAACAAAAACGGGAAAAAACACGTCATCACAACCATATATCGGGTTCGGGAATCGGTTACGCAAGGGGAAGGTAATAGCACCCCTCACGTTCGTCGTACTCGACAGGATCCACGCTTTGTTGTCTATCTAAAAGGGTGTTTACTATCTAAGCTACAACTCAGGGACAAAAGAAAAGAAAAGAGACTCGATAGAGCATCTCCGCTCTATGCCTACGTATTCCTCGTGCAATGGGAAAGTCAGAGTCAACGTAGTTCGGCTAACTACGGGTGAAAGGTGGGGGAGGTTGCTCGCCAAGACATCGCCGTCTTATGCCTACGTATTCTCATCTGGTATGAGAAATCAGAGCAAACGTAGTTTGGGCTAACAAGAACACCGGTTGGTTCAAAATGTTTTAGGCCCGAGTAGGGTTAAACCTTCGTTCTAGCAGTTAGGGACGATGCCTGTTTGCGGTAGAACCAAAGCTTAACAACACTCTTTTTCTGAAAAAGGTTTTCAATTAATCCCGAAAGATAAAAAAGGTTTGATATTTATTTTGTGTTTTTTAGAGAAGAAGTGCATTGATTATTTTTTATAATTCATGTTGCACTAAAGACTATGACCAAGGAGCGAATGCATCGCATATCGTCCAAAGGACATACGCTAAACACTCTAGATAATTGAGAGGAGGCCCCCCAATCAGCATATCCCAAGTACTTAAGGCTCGTAACGTACAACAATCCTTAACATTTATTAAGTGTTTTGAAGATTTTTGAAGATGAGAAGAGAGAAACACTCTAAAGGGAAACTAAGACTCAACCTAAAGGTATCATACAAACTGCACCTATGATTGGGATAAAAGGGAATGCTACCTAATGTTATCATGCATGGGTTCAAGCCTAAGGTCTATCATAATCAACCTTGAACAAGGGAGATTAGAGGTCCTAAGGGAACATGGCAAAGGAAGACAAAAGAAGAAGAAAAAGAAAGCACAAGAAAAATGCAAGTACGCAAACATGTAATGCACAGTTATAATGAAAGTGAGGGAGGAACAAAGTGTGGGGTAAACACCACCGCAAGCACATATCAACCTCAAGCATGCAAATGGAAATGCAAGAACCAAAATAAAATGCACACATAAGTAAACAAAATGAGCTCAAAAAAGTTCAAGCCAAAAGTGAGATGCAATGGGAGAAGTCATAACCCCTACAACCATTCGAGCATCAATCACTGAAGAAAAATGGGAGGAGAAAGTGTGGGACAGCAGCCACCACAAGTGCGTCTCAACCGAATCATCCTTCAAACTCATGCAAAAACCAAATGGTAAACATCACATTGAACAACATATACAAGAGTATGCATTCAAGCGGAAAATGAAACGCATGTCGAAAAAATCATGACAAAACAATCAAGAACAACAACATATATCAGAAACAACTCACTCCTAATGCGTCATATTGACCTATGAAGATTCGAAGTGAGTGAGCACCAAAACAAGCATGAAAAACAGCAAAGCAGACCTGCTGGCATAGTGTTAATTGATTAACACCAGGGGGTAATCAGTTAACCATTGAAAAATGCTTGAAATTTTGAAAAAGCGCAACGGTTAATAATTTAACACCCTGGGTTAATCGGTTAACCCTGTACCAACAACAGAAAAACAGCAACAGAACAACACTTTCAACATATAAGCACTTGTCCAATGATCCAGATTATCACATAATCAATTATGCACGAATTTAAACCAGCAAATAGTGATCCAATTGTTGCTACTGCAAAAAAGGCGCCGGCAATGACAGATGAGTCGCCAGGCGCCACCGTTTGTTATTTATCCCAAAAGACGGAAAGGAAATGATCAGGGAAAACCTAACGAAAACGGGAGAAGACAGGTCATCGCAACCATGTCTCGAGTTGGGAGTCGGTTACGCAAGGGGAAGGTATTAGCACCCCTCATGTCCGTCGTACTCAATGGAATCCATGCTTTGTTGTCTATCTAAAGGGTGTTTATCTATCTAGCTAAAGGTCTCAGGGACAAAAGAAAAGAAAAGTGACTCGGCAGAGCATCACCGCTCTGTGCCTACGTACTCCTTCGTGCAATGGGAAAGTCAGAGTTAACGTAATTCAGCTAACTACGGGTGAAAGGTGGGGGAAGGTTGCTCACCAAGACATCACGTCTTGTGCCTACGTATTCTCATATAGTATGAGAAATCAGAGCAAACACAGTTCGGGCTAACAAGAACACCGGTTGGTTCAAAATGTTTTACCCGAGTATGGTTAAACCTTCGTTCTAGCAGTTAGGGACGATGCCTGTTTGCGGTAGAACCAAAGCTTAACAACACTCTTTTTATGAAAACGTTTTTCCATTATTAAGATCCCGAATGATGAAAAAGGGTTGAACTTGTTTTTGGGTTTTTTTAGGGAAGAAGTGCATTGGTTATTGTTTGTAATTCATGTTGCACTAAAGACTATGACTTAGGAGCGATTGTGTCGCATATCGTCCTAAGGAAGTACACTAAACATTCTAAGAAATTGAGAGGAAGCCACTCAATCTGAATTTCCCAAGTACTTAAGGCTCGTAACACACAACATTCATTATCCTTTATTAAGTGTTTTTTAAGAGAATTTGAAGATGAGAAGAGAAAGGACACACTAAAGGGAGACTAACTCAAACCTAAAAGTTGTCATGCAAAGTGGACTTAGAGTTGGGATGAAAGGGATGCTACCTAATTTTCTCATGCATAGGTTCAAACCTAAGGTCTATCATAATCTCAAGAGATTAGAGGTCCTAAGGAAACATGGCAAAGAAGAAAGAAGAAGAAGGAAACATGAAATAAGAAAGATGCAAGTATGCAAACATATAATTCACAATTAGGATGAAAGTGAGGGAGGAACAAAGTGTGGGGCAGCAACCTCCACAGGCACATCTCAACCTCAAGGATGCATATGAGAAGATGCAAAAAGAAAGGAGAAGGAAATGCACAAAAAGAAATCACACAAGTGCACCAAAATGGGATGAAATGGGAGAATGAATCCTACAACCATTACCATCAACCAAAGTGCCCAAAGGCGAGCCAAATGAAAAGAGATGAAGATAAATTGAAATGTGAGCATGGTAGGCAATGTGAGGACAACAAGGAACTCATATGGGAAACTCAAACATAGGTAACACGAGAATCACGCAAAAAGGCACCAAAAGTGTCCTCAAATAGTCACCGTTCGAGATATGTTCCAAGTACCTCCTAAGGAGGGACCAAAGCATCTCAAATAGAACTCAAAGGTCATTGGACATAAGCAAACACAAGAAGAGAGAGTGCACCAAGCAATAAGGATCACACATTAAGGCAAGAATAAAAATAGGCACATTTATCACTTTGAACAACAACTATGAAAATGTGCATTCAAGTGGAAATCAAACACGTGTATCGATAAAAACATGATTAAACAATCAAGAACATTGGCATATATCCAAAGCATCTCGCTCCTAATGCATCACATTGATCTATGAAGATTTGAAGTGAAACTATGCCAAACAAGCATGAAAAACAGCAAAACAGACCTGCTGGCACAATGTTAATCAGTTAACCTGTGGAAAATGTTTGAAAATCATGAAATTTGTACGTGTTAATCGGTTAACACCAGGCGTTAACCGATTAACACCTTGAAAAATTTGAATATCTATAATGGTTAATCGGTTAACCAAATGTGTTAACCGATTAACACTGTGCCAACAACAGAAAAACAACAACAGAACAACATTTTCAGCAAATAAGCCGTTATCCAATCAACCGGATGATCGCATAATCACTTAATCACGAAATTAAACCAGCAAACCATGATTCAAATAGCATATGGACATATTAGCACAGCAAGATAATGGATCAAACTGATAGAATGCATCAAAACTCAATCAAAAATGAAAATTCACATGATTATGCAAATAAGCTAAAAAACATATTCGGATCAAGAATTTCCAACCTACAAAGCGGAAATTTGCTCCAGTTAGTGTTGATTCGCTGGAAATAAGCAGATCAAAGCAAGAAAACCGTAGATTCTTCGATATCCAAGTATGTTCTTGTTGTAGGGGTGAGGATTCACCAAGATCAAGCCAAAATAAGCCAAATAATCACTTCTAAAATCACTTCCAAGTTCAGATCCAATTTTGCACGAAAATTGGATGAAGAAATTGATTCAATGGAGAGAATGGATGAAGGTTTAGCTTTTAGAAATCAAGGATTCCAATGAAGAATCAATGATTTCAATGAAAAGAGCTTTGGTGAGGGTTTTGGAGAATGGAAAATTGAGAGAGAATTTGAGAGAATTGAGATGAATTCTGAAAATGAGAGTGAATTATGAGAGATTAGATTGCTTTGGTTTGGAGTAGATCACTTAAATATCACTTAGACTTGGATCCAAATGAGAGGTTTGGAATATGGTTTGTGAAATTGTGGATTCGAATTAGGAATGGGCATTTTGGAGGGAAAATGAAATTAACCAAATTTCAAATAGGTTCTAGATCCTTCCCAATTGTAAAATTGAATTTCCAAGTGATCAAAATTGGAACCCAAAGTGGTTTGCATTGAAAATTCACGTGCAGAGGCAAAATCTGCACTGGTTAATCGATTAACCATATAGGTTAATCGGTTAACACCTTCAAAATTTGAATTTTCGCGCCTTTTGGTGGGAAATCTGCCCATTTGCCCGTTTTCAAACATTTTGGACTCTGTTAAACTCCTGAGACATGCTCTTGAATGTTATAACCATGAGAATGCTTAATAAAGCCTAAATGCTGCCTTCTAGGCTGTAAACATCCTGCAAAACAAAATAAAATCGACCGCTCGATCGCAGGGCAAAATAAATGCCAGAGTTCCTGATGCTCGCCGTTTCGTCCTTTGCCTTAAAAATGAGCCCTGAGTCACATGAAGACCTTGATCCCCTGTCCCAAGAACAAATGCAAAGAAAACACAAGCCAAGTGCAAGAAACGGTTGGTCAAATTTTGGGGTACAACAGCTGCCCCTATTTAAGCGACTTGGACTTAACTGGGTGAAACGCGAACGACTTTCAACCAATCCAGGTAAAAGACGGTTGAATACCAATGAACCCAGAAATTTGCCAACCGCAGAAATAAACTAAAAACTCTAATTGGGGGATAAAAATCTCCTGAGATAACTGAACATGATAGCTACAACAGTAACAATCGAATAGATTACCAATTAGAAAGCCCCGACATTGAGTCGGTAAGAACATTTGACCTCGCCGTCAGTCATCTAAAACAAGTCGAAAAGATCATTTGATAAGGCCTGACTTCGCCACCAGGCATTTGCATCAAATTGGAAGAACACCTGACATCGCTGCCGGACATCAACACCAAGTTGTAACAATATCTGACCTCACCGTCAGACCTCTATTTAAACAAGCATCTATACCAAATAGAATCATCTTAAAGTTGATAGGAAACTCTGACATCGCCGCCAGGAATCACTATTAAGTGGGGAAAAAACGCATGACATCACCGTCAGGCCTCGACATCAAGCCGGTGAAATATCTGACCTCGCTGACAGTCGCCTGTCGCTTCCGCGAAAATAAGGTGCCGGAAAAACAGAAGAGTCTCCACCTTTCGTTATTTATCCCTCAGAGCAGGAAAGGAAACGATCGGAAAAACCTGACGAAAAGGTATAAGACAAGGTCATCGCAACCGTTGTCTGAGTTCGGGAGTCGGTTACGCAAGGGGAAGGTATTAGCACCCCTCACGTCCGTCGTACTCGACGGGATCCACGCTTGTTGTGTTTACTGGACGAGTTGGTTTATCTATCTACCTATCAAGGCTGGCTTAACAAGAAAATGAAAATGACTCGGCAAAGCGTCGCGCTTTATGCCTACGTATTATCATCAGAGAATGAGAAATCAGAGTCAATGTAGTTCGCCCTACTACGGATTACGGGGAAGGTGGCTCGCCAATACATCAGTATTGCGCCTACGTACTCTCAACAGGTATGAGAGATCAGAGCTTACGTAGTTCGGGATAATACAGATTACGGGGGTTCAGATTCATCTGTCTTATCGAGTAGGGTTAAACAACAATTCCAGCAGTTAGGGACAAAGCCTGTTTGCGGTAGAACTGAAGTTTAACGACAATCTTTTCTTCAGAAAAGCTTCCTTTGAATTATGGGCCCACGGGGGCAAAAAGGTTTGAAGTTTGTTTTCCGTCTTTTACGGAAGAACTGTTTTTTATTGTGTTTGCAATTTCAATCGCACTAAAGACTATGACCTGAGAGTAAATGCGTCGTATGTCACCCAAAGGGTGCCATACTAAACATCCAGATTGTTGAAAAGAATCTCTCCAACAATCCTTTCTCAGATAGCTTAAGGCTCGTAACGTACGAAAGAAATCATTCATGATTACTGTATTTTAAGTTGTTTGAGATGAGAAGAGAAGGGGCTCAACTAATGGGAGACTATCAAGTCCTATTGTTGTCATGCCAAGGATTCATCCTATGGTTGAAGTTTGAAACAGGGAACTCCTGGAAGTTATCATGCCTAGGTTTCAACCTAAAGTTCTAATCATCACTTCCTTATCAAAGGGAGTGAGGGTCCTGAGGGATCATGTCAATGATAAACAGAAACAGGTAAAGCATCAGCTGAAACAGTAAACAGTAAACGACTGTAAAATGCATGCAATGCAAGTGAGGGAGGAAATGTGTGTGGGGCAGCAGCCTCCACAAGCTCATCTCAACCTCAAGCCAGATATGAATAAACTGCAATCATACAGGAAGAAATAAAATGCTATCAAGCAAGATATCAGTGACTGCAATCATACAGAAAAGTGAAATGCTATCAAGCAAACATAAGTGACTGTAATCATACAGAGGAAATAAAATGCTATCCAGCAGAATAAACCACATGGGCAAGGGAGCTGGGCTCTACCGAATACCCACAAGCAAAGCCATACAGTAAAAATACAAGCAGAGGGAGCAACTCAACCTCTAGTGCAATCATGCTCCTAGCTTAAAGTCAGTCTAGATATGAACTTATTCTAATGCATCAAGCAAGTCAAACAAAGCACATCAGTACAGAAAAGAAAACAGATAGGAAAGAAGGCAGCAACTCAACCCCTCTCTCTTTCAATTCCAAGCTTCAGCTCTTCTGACAGCAACTCAGTCTTCAGACTTTAATCACCCTTCATGAAAAGTATCAACTTGCTTCTCCAAGGTTTCAATCCATCCACATAAGCTTCAACTTATTCTTTCTTCCTCAAGCCTCAGCTCTTCACTCAATCTCAATTGAATCCTCTTCATAAGCATCAACATAGTCTTCAAGCTTCAGCTCTCTTTGCTTTACCAGCATCAACTTGGCTTTCCTCTTCATCTACAAGCTTCAGCTTCTCAAAGTAGTCTTCAATCACATGGAAGTGTCAACTTCATTCTTCAATCTTCTTCAAGCAGGGAACTCCATCCTCTAACAAGGGAGAAAGATTCATCTATCAAGAGCAAAATTTGGATGATTGGTAGCAGAGTGAAGACCAAAGGTCATCACTGAGCATCCTGTCATCCGAGAAGGGGACCCTCAAAGGTTCTACCTATTTGCAAAGAGCCACACATCCTACCAAAGGAGGGATGAGGCCTTTATAAGGGACCTTACATCATAGGGAAGAATGGAATTGATCAACATATTCCATGTTTATGAAGGAAGAGAACTATCTAGAAGCTCTGCCTACAAAACCCTAATCTTAACCTGATCAAAACTACACCACAAGAAGGGAAGATCTTCCAATTCAAGCCTCTTCAAGCCATCCAATGCATCTTCAACTTGCCTTCATCCTCATCCAAGAACAAGCAAAGCAAAACCCTAATCTAAGGGAACTAAAGATGTTAGTCTAGTTGAGTTAGTGCCTTAGAATCATCTAAACCTAGCACCTAAACTAAAATCAATCAAATATAGCAAACTATCTTATAAATTTCTACAAAAATTCCTAAGGGATCCTAATTCAATTAAGAATGCCTCATACAAAAACCAGGGACTAAATCATCTATTAAGTCCTAAAATCAAAGTCTAAACCATAAGGTATCAACCATAAACCCTAAAAATGGAGCTTCTAAAGGTTTCAACCTAAACTACCACCTATGTTCATCACAAAAATGTGATAAAATTCTATAGGGAGCATGCATGTCTATGCTAACTACTCACAAAAAATCAGGATCAAAATCATCATCACATGATCACACAAAATTCCACAAAATCAAGTATCAAACATAACTATTTTAATATCAATTAAAATGAGAAAATTCCCATAAAATCAGAAAATGCATGAAATAAAAATATTTTTTCTCTAAAAAATACTAGACTCAGTCATGAATATAATGCAAAAAGAATGGGATTGATTGGATCATTTTTCAATTTTATATGATTTAATCATGAACCATGAATAAAAATGAAAAAAATAAAGAAAATCCAAATAAAATAGACAAATGCACGGTGCAAGTAGTAACCAGAATCAGTTCATATAATGGATTGGGCCATCAGGGGGTGCAAGTATCAATCTATTCACTAAGCCCAGAACCACAAATAAATGAAACGCTGCGTTCCATTAACTCAGATCCTTCACAAATTGAAATTAAAACGTGGCCGTTGGATGAGGGTCCTAGTCCAAGTCAAACCTTGATCTGATGGCTATCAAGTCATCTTCTCCAATTCAAACCTCTGAAACTCGCGCGCAGCTCTGGCCACCACCGGTGGTGCTCCGGTCACCATTCCACAACCCTAGTTCAACATAGAGTCCACCATAGGCCACGATCCCTTAATGAAACCTGTCCCAAATTCCTTCACGAATTCATTCATGCCCTTAATTCTCTCTGAAACCTCAAGATTCACAAGAACCAATCCTCAACCGAAAATGGTAACACACCTATTTTGTCTCTAATTCTCAAATTAATGGTCTGAAAACCTTCCTACACCGTTCTATAATGTAACTAACACCCTAATTCGCATTGATTCTACCTAATTTAAGCTAGAAGAAGAAGTTTACATACCTGTCAAATCTTGATGAACTGATGCACTAAATCTTCAAATCAAGCTCTCCAACCTTCCAGACACGATCAATGGATCATTCCCTTGCTTCTGTATGCACAAGAACTGGCTGAAAACTCCTGGAACTTGAAACCCGATGGTGAGTTGTAGGTGGAAGAATCTGAGCTTAAGAACACCAATCAGCCACGAATTCCTCTTGATTATGATCTGGAATCAATGCTTAGCATCCATGGAAGAAGTTGCAATCAAGAAAATGGATGGAAAGTGAAGAAATTGGTGAAACCGAATTCAGTTGCAAGCTATGCAATTTCAATCCCAATCTTTGCTCTCTCCTTCAATCAACACTAATCTTTGCTTTGGATCACCTCTACTCAATATATAGAACATGTATGAGTGATCTAGAACCCTCTAGATCCTTCTAATGAGAAATCCAATCTCTCATGACATGAGAATTTCAACCATATGCCATGGTGTGCACAACTCTGCAAACAGCTTGAAAGCAATCCCAATTCCTTCCAATTTCTCCCCTCATGAAATTTTGAAAGTGTTTGGCTTGCAATGGGCCTTGGTTATGCCTTGATTCTAGGTTTTGCAAATGTTACTTATGATGTAAGTAACTACTTTTCAAAGCAAGTCCACAAATTACACCTCAAATCAAAAATGTGGCTAAACCGATGTTCTCAAAATGTTTTTTAGAGTCAAAATAACCTATTACATGCCTTGGTTTGGATGTGTAGATCAAAAATATCAATTTCCAACTTTGGTTCATTTAACTTATACCCTTATTTTAGGTCATTTTTGCAACTATGAGCTACAAGCAATTTCAACAACTCATGACCTCTTTACTAGCCTTAAAACATCATTTTGAACAAGTTTGATGTTGAAAATTTTCCCATTTGAAGCTTGGAAATAGGAGTTATGGCCTTATGGTTGAAATGACCTGTAATCTCCAAATGACCAAAATACCCTTGACTTGTCAAAACCATAACTTGAGTTATACAAATCCTATCAAGGACTTCTAGTACTCTCTATAAATCTAAGAAGATAAGGAACAACATTCATGTTGACCAGAAGTTCATAGGAATCATCCTTCTTAGGCAAAAGTTTGATGCAAGTTGGGTAACTTTCAAGCCCCCAAATTCACATACCTCAGATGACCTGTAACTTGTCAAAGTCATAACTTGAGTTCTACAAATCCTATCAAGGACTTCTAGTACTCAAATTAAATCTAAGATCAAGCTCTACAACATTCATGTTGGGGGCAAAATGAGATGTCAATCACATCTTGAGCTAAATTGCCTTGAAGATAGGGGTCAAACTAGGGGATTTTACACTGTCAAGCCTTAGAAACCCTAGCTTGAAACTTCTCAAACTCTCCAATCATGATGATTTAACCTTGGAATCATCCTTATAACATCTCAATGCATCAATCCATGATCACATGGCTCTTGGATTAGGTCTCAACCTTCTCCAAATCATCAGTTGACCTAAGGTTGACCCAGTCAAACCCTAATTGCATCAATCATGGCTGAGTCTTCTTATTCTTGCACAATAACCTGTCTAGGCTTCAAGGTGATCTTCAACACTTCTCATGAGCTCTCTCAAAACCTCAAGTCTAACTTCATGGCTTCAGAATCATCTGATGACTTCCCACAACTCTCAAGTTAGGAGACCTACACACTTGGCTTCAACCACTCCTTCCGAGGATCTTTTAACTTCTCTGACAAGGAGATCAACTCTTGAGCATTTGAATAACCTTCTTAGCTAGATTCAAACCCTTGTGGAGCTCTTGATTGGTAATCCTACCTCTTGATCTCCTGCACACATGTCAATGAAATGCAAATGATAATGCTAATGTGAATGAGATGAAACATAAGCTAGGTAAAGAAATGTTGGGAAAATTATGGGGTGCAACAGCTGCCCCTATTCAAACGGCTTGGACCTGACTGGGTGAGAAGCGAACGACTCTCAACCAATCAAGGTAAAAGACGGTTGAATACTAACAAACCCGGAAATTTGCCAACTGCACAAGTACACGGTACTCTGATGGGAACAAATCTTCGGAAACTGAAATGATAGCTGCACGACAACTAGCTGGAGAATCGGTCACACGGTAACCGGTGAGACATGGTTGATCATGCCGTCAGGCATCAGGATTCCTCGGGACTCATCAGGTCACTACTCAAGTTAATCATGCCATCGGGCATTCAAAGAAACTTTTGGGCGTCAGCCAGACTTCATCAGTAAGTCGGGAATTCTCAGTCAATCATGAACCAATTGGGGATATCCGACTTCTACCATCAGGCACTCTGCATCAGCTGGGAGAACTGCTTCGCCAATACAGTTGGACTTCGATTATCAAGTCTTCAATGGAAGTTTCAGCTTCGCTGTTCAAAAACCTGCCGGGGATGACACATCTCCGCTGGGGGATTCTGGAGAACTATCAAGTAACTCTGCTTCGGGGCTTCAGAAATCATTCTTGATGAGTCAACTCTGCCGAGGACTTCAAGAATCATCTTGGACAAGTAACTCCGTCGGGGACTTCAAGACTCATCCTGAACCAATAACTCTGCTGGAGATTTCGGAAATCATCCTGAGCAATCACTCTTCCGGGGACTCTAAGCATCAACTTGAGCAACCAACTCTGGCGACTTCACTGGGGATTTTAAGAATCATCTTACGCACACAACTTTGCTGGGGAATTTAAGAATCATCTCGGGTAAACGACTTTCGCTGGGGGGATTCAAGAATCATCTTGAGCAAGCGACTTTGCGGAGGAAAATCTGCAAAACAAGAACGGTAACGACCTAGCTCATGTTTCGTATGCATATGCTTTGACAATGGCGCAATGCTCCACACGGTGGAAATGCTACGCGTTTTTAGAGTAAATGCTATGCACTCATGTAAAATGCTACGACCCCATCAGCAAAATAGATGCCGAAGGGAGAATTCTCCTATCGAGGAAAAAGGACCATTCTGGTGGAGGAAGGAATCATCCTGCCGAGGAGAAGAAGTCACGCCAATCTCAATTGGACGCTGCTTGGGGAAACGAACTTCAGTCGACTGCTGCAGAGGAACGAAGCTCTATGAGAACCTAGACCTGCTGAGGAAAGCGATGTCAATTGCAGACACAAACTGCACGGCATTCGCAGCCAACCTTTCCTGGAGGTTACGACTCCGGCGGGGAAATACAGCATCAGCTGTTCAACACTCTACTGGGGAAAACCAATCATGGCCCGAACTGCTTTCCAAGGACTCGGCTCCCTTGGGGATCCGCAAGCTCGGCTAGGGAAGAAGGGATCACCCTGCTTACTGGGGAGAGTACGACTCTGTGGGGAATTTCAATTCTGCTGAAGACTTCAGTCTGGAACTATCGACTACTACGCACTTCAGTGTATGACTCAGCTGGGGAGATGACGTTCCTTCAGGATACATCTGATTGGGGAGAGAATCTTCTCTTCCTGGGGAAACACATATCAATGCTTACGATCTCGCGTTCAGACTCTGCGGGGAGAGGCTGCTGAACTTCGATGGAGAAGAAGGAATCATCCTGCTTGGGGACGCATACGGCGTACTACCTGGTACATGCTACACCTGTAACAACACAAACAAACAGACAATATACCCTTCTCAAAGGGACCTATCAAGGTTATCATCTTGTGACAATGTTCGAGTAATTCATTGTTTCAACAATCAGTGGCCTAGGCCAGTAAGTTTATGTATGCGCATTTTTTCAAAAACATCGGCATTCTTTTTCGCAAACAAAACAGGTAAATGCTAAACAAACAAACAAAATTGCTGAATAGTATACATTTTATTGATAACAAACCCCTGAATGGGTAAAAATGTTTCACAACAGATTCAAGCCCCTGGAATGAGGAAGCTGCGCAAGAATAAAACATAAATATACATCAGTATATACACATGTCGGCAACGTGGCGTAGACGAACACCATGAGTTGATCCCTCTATGACCCACTCGACATCGATACTTCTCCGACGCTTCAGCTTCAGAAGAGATTGATTCAGATAAACGGCCCTTAGGTCTTCCAAACCACTAAGCAATGAAAGTCCACACGCGGAACGCAGTCATTTGCTTTTTCAAATCCCTAACTTTTGCCTGAATCGCCCTTCCGGGTTTTCGATTCACCGGGATACCCTTTTTTGCCAAAGTCGCCCTTCCAGGTTTTCGACTTTACGGGTGTACATTTTTTCGATTTATATCCCTAACTTTTGCTCAAACCTTTTTCCTTTTTTATGGTTCGCCAGGATGCCCCATTTTTGCCTGGATGCTCTTTTTCTTTCCAGCGGGTCGTTTTTAAGCAAAGTATTTTTTAACTGTGTCCGCGTTCACCGGGGATGCAAAATCTTCGCCATCCATTGTGGATAACAACAAAGCTCCTCCCGAGAAGACCTTGCTGACGATGTACGGACCTTCGTAATTGGGAGTCCACTTGCCCCGGTGATCGGAGTGTGGAGGAAGAATCTTCTTCAGGACGAGATCACCCGTCTGAAAGCTTCTAGGACGCACCTTCTTATCATAAGCTTTCTTCATTCGGCTTTGGTACAGACGACCATGTGCAATCGATGCTAACCTCTTCTCGTCCATCAGGCTGAGTTGGTTTAGTCGGTTCTTAATCCATTCTGCCTCGTCGAGTTTCACATCAACCAAAACTCGTAAAGAAGGGATCTCCACTTCTAACGGTAGGACAACTTCCATACCGTACACCAAGGAGAAAGGAGTTGCCCCGGTTGACGTACGTACCATCGTACGATAACCGTGCAACGCAAATGGCAACATCTCGTGCCAATCGTTATACGTCACAACCATCTTTTGAACAATCTTCTTTATGTTCTTATTGGCCGCTTCAACGGCGCCATTCATCTTCGGCCGGTAAGGAGATGAGTTGTGGTGTTCAATCTTGAAACTCTGGCACAGCTCCTTCATCATCTTGTTATTTAGATTTGAACCATTATCAGTAATGATCCGCTCGGGAATTCCGTAACGACAGATGATATCCCTCTTTATGAATCTAGCCACCACCTGCTTGGTCACATTAGCATATGAGGCTGCCTCCACCCACTTGGTGAAGTAGTCGATAACTACTAGAATGAAGCGATGACCGTTAGATGCAGTGGGCTCGATCTTGCCTATCATGTCGATGCCCCACATGGAGAACGACCACGGGGAGGACATGACATTTAACGGGCACGGCGACACATGAACTTTATCAGCATAAATCTGGCATTTATGGCATCTCTTCGCGAATTTAAAGCAATCCGACTCCATCGTCAGCCAGTAGTATCCTGCTCTCAGGATTTTTCTTGTCATAGTGTAACACGGTGGGAGAACTGACTTGTTTGACCACAGTTGACCTCAGTTTGACCTTTTAACTGCATTGACTGCTTTTGACTTATCTGATCATCTGACTGAGCAAACTTTTGAGAAAAGTCTTGAAACTTGACATGGGGGTTCTTATACACATATAAGATGTTATGAAGCTCACTTGAAGTCTTGGAAGTCCATTTAGCCTGATTAAAGTCAAAACCCTAGTTTTGGATGCACTGCTTAGGAGGTGCATTGTCTGAGGGAATTGTCAACTCTTCTGACCAATTGTGAATTTTGTGAACCTTGTGAACCTTCTTGGAACACAAAGTCTTGTATTGTGAGGGCAAATTTTGGGGTGCAACAGCTGCCCCTGTTCAATTTTCTGAAACCTGAGGGGTTAGATTGGTATATTTGCCAGTCGTAACCTGGAAGGTTGAAGGGGATTGAACACAAAAGCCCAAAAATTTGCACTCACCAGTGCATGGAGTGATATTGATGGTTGGTTGAACATGATTGAGTGGGCTTAAAGATGCCACTAGGGGAAAGTTCTTCAGTAGTATAATGAGAACTGTCAGGAGTCTGGAGTAATACTGATGTAACAGCATGTCTTCATGAGGATAGAGCAATCAATAATGATAACCCTAAAGCAGTCTTGAAGTGATAAATCTGACCTCAGGAGGATAGAGCAATCAATAGCTCTAAAGCAGTCTTGAAGTAATAATGGCTTCAGGAGGATAGAGCAATCAATAGCTCTAAAGCAGTCTTGAAGTAATAGAATGGCTTCAGTAGGATAGAGCAATCAACAGCTCTAAAGCAGTCTTGAAATAATAATGTGATATGTCTTCAGGAGGATAGAGCAATCAATAGCTCTAAAGCAGTCTTGACGTAATGATTTCAGGAGGATAGAGCAATGGATAGCTCTAAAGCAGTCTTGAAATAATAATGTAATTTCAGGAGGATAGAGCAATGGATAACTCTAAAGCAGTCTTGAAATAATTAGATGGCTTCAGGAGGATAGAGCAATGAATAGCTCTAAAGCAGTCTTGAAGTAGTAATATGACCTCATGAGGATAGAGCAATGAATAGCTCTAAAGCAGTCTTGAAGTAATAGGATGATTTCAGGAGGATAGAGCAATCAGTAGCTCTAAAGCAGTCTTGAAGTCATGAGAGGCTATCAGGAGGATAAAATAACCCTGAGGTTACAATAAAGCAGTCCCAAAGTAATAAGAAGCTCATCAGGAGGATAAAGTAACCCTGAGGTTACAATAAAGCAGTCCCAAAGATCATAAGATTGTTTGTTGGATAATTAACCTGAAAACAAGGTAGCATTCTGTATAACAACATTAGTTTATGCTTTATGTATGCATGTATGACATGATGCACTTAGGTAATGTACTATAGACATATATGTTATGGTATGATGTAAATGATGTATGTATGCTATGACACTGCTGGAAGTGTCTGGATATCCTTGTATAACAACTGCTGGTCAAGGAAAATAAATCCCGATTCGTTGTTGAAGAATATATAACCCTCCGTCTGCTGGGGATAACAAGGTATAGATAACCTCCCGTTGTTGGGGATAACAAGGTATAGATAACCTCCCGTTGTTGGGGATTGTAGGGTATAGATAACCTTCGTTTTCGTTTGATAGTAAGATAAGTATAACATCCCGTCTTCGTTCATCGTGCCCTTATTGGAAAATAATTTCCCGTATATCTGTATGAGGATAAAAGAGATGGATATAAATTCCAGGGGAGATTAGACTTTGTGAAAATGGATTAGTCCTACTGATGGTTTGTAACTGTCTTGTAAAGATGAACCGGCGAAGCTTCGTTGAAATCCTTCCCTCGTTCGTCCTTAGTAAATACTATTACTGCATTTTCATGCATTTCTGGTAAACATCAATCATATTAAAAGCATACATGCGTTTCTGGTAAACATCAATCATATTCAAAGGCATACATACATTCAAACACAACCAATGGACGTTTCGCTTATGTAAATAGGGTAAAAGTAAATCTGGATTCAAAAGATGGAATTTATTTATATCAAAAGTGACCCATACACGGATAAGTTTGTACAAGGAGACATAAACCCTAGTAAGAGAATTTAGTCATGAAGTTTTACAAAAAGAATCAGCTATGTGGGAAATAATCCTATTGAGTTTCAATTCTACTATTGCCACTCAAGTATCTCATCTTCTTGCTGTTGAGACGGAAACGATTGGATTGAGCTTCATCTGTTTGAGCTTGAGTAAGTAGTACAACTGGTTGCAATTTCATGAGTGATCCAAACGAGACATAGTCATACGCTTTAATCCCTAACTTTTGCCTGGATTGCCCTTTCAGGTTTTCAATCCACCGGGATACCCTTTTTTGCCCAAGCCGCCTTTTCAGGTTTTCGACTTGCCGGGTGTACATCTTTTTATATATATGTCCCTAATTTTTGCCCAAACCCTTTTGGTTTGCCGGGATGCCCTTATTTTTGCCTAGGCCTGTCAACCTAGCGGGTCTCTTTTTATGCGTAGTATTTTTTAACTATGTCTGCGTTTACAGGTTGTGGGAAGTCTTCACCATCCATTGTAGTCAGTATCATGGCACCTCCTGAGAACACTGTCTTGACTACAAATGGTCCCTCATATGTTGGAGTCCACTTGCCCCTAGGGTCACCCTGTGGTAATATGATACGCTTGATTACCAAGTCACCAGCCTGATATACCTTTGGCTTAACCTTCTTGTTAAAAGCTTTGATCATCCGTTTCTGGTACATCTGGCCATGACAAACTGCTGCTAACCTTTTCTCATCAATCAAATTTATCTGGTCAAGTCGAGTCTGAATCCACTCATCTTCATCCAAGCCTGCATCCTTCATAATTCTCAAGGAGGGGATCTGAACTTCAATAGGTAGAACTGCTTCCATACCATAGACTAAGGAGAATGGGGTTGCCCCTGTTGAAGTACGTATTGTAGTACGATAACCATGCAGAGCAAATGGTAACATCTCGTGCCAATCCTTGTAAGTAACAGTCATCTTCTGTACAATCTTCTTAATGTTCTTATTAGCAGCTTCAACTGCCCCATTCATCTTTGGACGATACGGAGAAGAGTTGTGATGCTTAATCTTGAACTGCATCTTCGAAATCAACAAGGTAGTATGGGTCAACATATACTGTCTTAGTCGGCGAGCAGCCCATGCTAAAGCGCAGCAAGTTTTCTCGAGCAGTGAGTATCTTGTTTCACAGTCGGTAAACTTTTTGCTAAGGTAGTATATTGCCTGCTCTTTTCGACCAGACTCGTCATGTCTTCACTGAACCCTGAAGTAACTAGATCCAATAAGTGACCATGTCTCTTGTTGAACTGGGAATGATCAGGCACTAGGGAAACCAACTCCTTGAGCTTAGCAGGTATCCCTACAAAGTTGATCCTGATGGTGTTTATACGAGCAGAAGCCATGACCTGCAACAAAGAACAAAGATAAATCCTTTGGTCCTTGAAATGGTTAGGGAAAATGATATGCTTATGATGCATGATGATGTCATGATGTCATGCTCGATCACAAACATGTGGCACACACAAACAAGTCACACCATAGCCCTAGGTTTAAAGGCTTGTATGAGGTTCAAAGGCAAGTACCCTCCCCTGAAGTTAGATGGTTCATCCTGTCCTACAAAAGTAACCAGGTTCTAAGGGTTCTCAATATCATTGATCCTTCACAAGGGTGGTTGTTCAGAAGGCAACTTACTTGCCAACCAAAACCCTCCGAGTTTAAGATCTCAATGAGCGTAGTATCGAGTGTCAACCAACTTCAGTCTGCACCAAAGCCGGTTACCTCACTACTTTCTAAAGGCCAAGATGAGTTAACTAGGGTTCTAAAAGTCAGTTAGTGCATTGACAACATATGGCAGCCTCAATATTATCCTCAACTTGACTTAAGGAATATAAGCACCAACCAAGAAGTCGCACTAACTATGGCCACCAGATCAACCGTATCGATATACGTCGTACAATTTCCTTGGTCTATTGCCATTTACCTAAGGTACACTAGATCCGGGTTAGGACCTTTCACACATGAGAGCACCCCAACAATATAATAATAAAGCAAACAAGGCAAACAATTTAAAGTGATCTTAATTCCTAAGGGTACCCCTCTTAAATAGATCCCCAGCAGAGTCGCCAGTTCTGTAACACGGTGGGAGAACTGACTTTAAACAATGTTGCGGATAGCAAGAGTCGCCACCGACTTTTATTTTATCCATAAGGAAAGGTTATAAAAGAACAGGAAAGACCTTAGAGAATATTTTGGGTCCGGGGGGTAGGTTATGAAAAGGGAAGGTGTTAGCACCCTTTTCATCCATGGTTATCCATGGGCTCTTAGGTACTTAAGCTCACTTTTGAATTGTTTTGAAAGTGTAGTGTGTGAATAGAAAATTTTCAGAATAGTTAATAAATAATCCATGTAAGGATGTGTTAAGAACTTGTTTGAAAACTTGTTGAAAATTTGTTTAAGTGTGAAACAGTTTTGAAGTGAGCAAGCACCTAGGAGTAACCTACCCTAATGTTTAAAGGTCTTTCTTATTCTTTATTCTTTCCTTTAGTAAGACTATCCCTACTATAATGGAGTAGGTAGTCCTTACTTTGGATGTTAAGGGACATGTGAGGGACAATTGGATTTTTGAAGGCCATTGTGGGGTGTAATAAGCAAACTGGAGGGACTATCATCATTTTTCGAAAGGGACTCAATTCGTAAAGGCAACCATAAGGGACTTTGATGATTTTTCTATTTGAGGGACTTGCTTTATACACCCCACTTAACCAGTATTCGTAGGCAACTTGAGGGATATCCTTAGGAAGTGAGACGGCGATTAAAATCGACTTACGTGTGTGACGTGTTTATTTTAATTATCTTTATTTAAAAGTGATCTAAATTTATTTTAATATTACATACATGTTGTTACACTCCCTAATTACTAACCATAATAATAATTAAATAATTAAACAACTTTACATCCAAGAAACAATTACAAAATAATAAGCAAAATAATTAAATAGCAAAGATAAATAGAATATAAATAAGCAATAATAAATAATAAAGGGGGTTAATTCTAAGTTTACTCGGCAAGACATCGCATCTTGTGCCTACGTATCCTTACGGGAGTGGAATCAGAGTAATCGTAGTTCCCCTCAATAGGGAGGTTAGAAACTTCTTGACTGTGGTCAAGGTCTCAAGGGGAATAAACGCATCTCAAGGACACGCTTACGTGGAGTGTAGAAACTCCAAATCTCTACGTTGAAATGTTAAGTTGTAATTAGGGTTAAATTAGGGATTCCACGGCGGGAAACCCTAAAATGAGCGCGGCGGCTCTTTGACCTAATGCTAAGGGTAAAATTGTAATTTTGCCTGCGGCGAGGCATTTGTGAAAATTAGGGTTTGTAGTTTGTAGTTTTGAGGATTTGAAATTGAATGTGTGAAGTTTTACGGACTATTGGCGCGGCGGCCAAACAGTTAGACCTAACCTTCGGATGTGTGCAATGTGACAGAAATAATAGTAAACGCGTGAGATAATTGAATCATGCAAACAGAGAGATAATGTCATAATTTAAACCATGCAAGCAGAAATTTAAAGGCAGAATTTAAAGAGCGATTGTTAAGTTCGCGAGGTTACATGAGAGGAGCAGATACAATATGATAATGAAATTTGAATTGAACAATAATAAAATAAAATAAATAACAGTTCTAGTTATTATTTAAAAAAAAAGATTTTAGTTATTATTTTAAATTTATCTAAAAAAAAGTTTTTCTTAAAAATAATAGGTTTTCATATTAATTTGGAAAAGATGTTAATGTTATTTATTTTAAAAAACAGATTTTTATATTATAACAAATTTTAATAAATTAATGATAACAATAATAATAATAATGGTAATAATAATGATAATAATGATAATAATAATAAATAATGATAATAATAATAATAATAATAATAATAATAATAATAATAATAATAATAATAATAAAGCAATAATGAATTTTAAATGTGCCAAATAACCCAACAATGTTGCTAACGCAGAAATGCGCTCATCGCAACCAGATCTAAATCGGACGAAACAAAATTTATCGCAAAGAAAAAAAGAAATTAAGCAAAAAATAGTATTATTGCTCACACAAAAATGCGATCATCGCAACCAGATCGAACTAACACAAATGTCACGCGTCATGCACACAAATGTGCAAACATCGTATCGACATAATTCGATCAAAAATCTTATATATATAAACTCTAACAATTTAAAAATTATATATATATAAACGTAACAGTAATAGATAAAGAAAAAGAAATAACGGTAATAGATGAAGAAAAAGAAATAACGGTAAAAGATGAAGAAAAAGAAACAACAGTAATAGATGAAGGAAAAGAAATAACGGTAAACGATGAAGAAAAAGAAACAATAGTAATGGATGAAGAAGAAAACTAAATAACGGCAAACGACACTCACTCCTCTTAGGTTTTTTCATTCTCCCCTTTTTTCCAACAAGGCAACACATGTATATATAGGGAACAAATTAGGGTTAACACCAAATTGTCAATAATGTCCCTAAAGCCCATTTTAAAGCCCAAACTAAATAATTAGTTAAAAAAAAATAAAATTTAAATAATTTAAAATAATTAAAATAAACTTAAAATAAAAACTAATAATCCTATTGATTCCTAAAATAAAAAATATTATAAAAAGAACAAAATTTTTTTCAATATTTTTTTATTTTATGATTTTTTGGATATTTTTATGAATAATTTAGAAAAAAGTGAAAAAAATAATATTTTAAAAAATGATTTAATTAAAATACGAAAATAATAATTAAATAATAATAAAAAACTATTTTTGTTATTTTTTTAATGAAAGATAGAAAAATTTAGAGTAAAAATAATAAAAAACAAAAAAAAGTGACAAAGGTGAGATTCGAACTCTCAACCTCTCACACTCATAACTCCTTACACATGTCCTCCTGCCAATTGTGCCATTTTTACTTTTTAGAAAAAAAATGCATGCCATATGATATTTACCTGCAAAAAGTCAAACGACTACACAAATTTGTTAGTAATTGATTAAATGCAATGAAATGCGACGACAAATCTTAGGGCAAAATTTGGGGTATTACAGTTATTATGATAATATTTCTCACCCAACCTCTCTTTGATGTTGGCAAAAAAAAAAAATCATGAAGTTTGACTTTGGTTTGACCACAGTTGACCTCAGTTTGACCTTTTAACTGCATTGACTGCTTTTGACTTATCTGATCATCTGACTGAGCAAACTTTTGAGAAAAGTCTTGAAACTTGACATGGGGGTTCTTATACACATATAAGATGTTATGAAGCTCACTTGAAGTCTTGGAAGTCCATTTAGCCTGATTAAAGTCAAAACCCTAGTTTTGGATGCACTGCTTAGGAGGTGCATTGTCTGAGGGAATTGTCAACTCTTCTGACCAATTGTGAATTTTGTGAACCTTGTGAACCTTCTTGGAACACAAAGTCTTGTATTGTGAGGGCAAATTTTGGGGTGCAACACATAGCATGCCCGCCGGCGTGCGTACCAAATGTGCCTTCATGGACTTCTTCCATGAGCATTCTCGCTTCTTTCTCATCCACACATCTGAGTAGCACGAGATCGTGGTTTCTTTTATACAAAACTCCATCAGGATTGAGATAAAAATTTCCAGACAACCTCCTCAGAGTCTTCTTATCCTAGGTTGACGCTCCCGCAGGATACTCCTTAGTCATAAGGAAGGTCTGGATGTCATGGAACCATGGCTTGCCATCGGAGGTCTCCTCGATCGCAAAGACGAATGCATGTCTATCAAGACGAGAAAGGACAATTCTAGGAGCTTCATTCCAAAAATTGACTTTATACATCGAAGCCAACGTGGCTAAGGAATCAGCCATCTGATTCTCAGCCCTGGGCACATGATGGAGTTCCACTCGATCAAAGAACGGAAGCATCCTTCTGGCGTAGTTCATGTACGGCACCAAATTCGATTGACGAGTCTCCCACTCCCCTTTAATCTGGTTGATCACAAGTGCCGAGTCACCATATATATCTAGGTTCTTGATTCTCAAATCAATTGCTTCTTCTAGACCCATGATGCACGCCTCGTACTCCGCTTCATTATTGGTGACTGGAAACGTCAGTCTCGCAGTGAACGAGATATGGGATCCGTGGGGAGTCGTGATGATTGCCCCTATGCCACTTCCGTAAGAATTAACCACCCTGTCAAATATCAATTTCCACTGGGATTTCCTATCTGGACCCTCGTTGGGCAACGGTTCATCGCAATCTTTCACTTTGAGAAACATGATATCCTCATCAGGGAATTCAAATTTCATCGGCTGGTAATCTTCGATCGGCTGTTCGGCGAGGTATTCAGACAGTACGCTGCCCTTGATGGCCTTCTGGGAAACGTACTGAATGTCATATTCCGTCAACACCATTTGCCATCTGGCAATCCTGCCCGAAAGCGCTTGCTTTTCGAAGACGTACTTGATCGGATCCATCTTCGAAATTAGCATGGTCGTGTGATTGAGCATGTACTGTCGTAAATGTTTGGCAGCCTAGGCTAGTGCACAACACGTTTTCTCCAGCATCGAGTAACGAGATTCACAGTCTGTAAACTTTTTACTCAAGTAGTAAATGGCATGCTCCTTTCTGCCCGTCTCGTCGTGCTGACCGAGAACACACCCCATACTATTCTCAAGAACTGTCAAGTACATGATTAATGGCCGTCCGGCCACTGGGGGTATCAAGATCGGAGGTTCCTGTAGATATTGCTTTATCTTATCGAATGCCTTCTGGCAATCCTCATTCCAAATAATCGCCTGATCTTTCTTTAACAGTTTGAACATCGGTTCACACGTGGTCGTGAGCTGAGAGATAAACCTTGCAATGTAGTTTATTTTGCCAAGGAAACCATGAACTTCTTTTTCTGTTTTTGGCGCTGGCACTTCTTGTATCGCTTTTATCTTCGCAGGATCAACCTCGATGCCTCTTTCGCTCACGATGAACCCCAGTAGTTTTCCGGACCGTACTCCGAAAGTACACTTGTTAGGATTTATCCTCAACCTGAACTTCTTAAGCCTCTCAAAAAGCTTCAGCAAATTGACCAGATGTCCCTCCTCCGTTTGGGACTTCGCAATCATGTCATCAACATAGACTTCAATCTCATGATGAATCATGTCATGAAACAAAGTGACCATTGCTCGTTGGTAAGTGGCCCCTGCGTTCTTCAGACCGAAAGGCATTACCTTGTAGCAAAATGTTCCCCAAGGTGTAATAAACGTAGTTTTCTCCATGTCCTTCGGTGCCATCTTGATCTGATTGTAACCGGAGAAGCCATCCATTCACGAAAATACGGAGAACTGAGCTGTATTGTCGACCAACACATCAATATGAGGCAGCGGGAAATCATCTTTAGGGCTCGCCCTATTCAAATCCTGATATTCGACGCACATTCGTACGTTGCCATCCTTCTTCGGTACAGGCACTATGTTGGCGACCCACGGAGGGTAAGTAGTAACCGCTAAGAAGCCAGCATCGAGTTGCTTCTGCACTTCTTCTTTGATCTTAACGGCCATATCTGGTTGTGTCCTTCTAAGCTTCTGCTTAACGGGAGGACAATCTTCTCGCAACGGCAAGTGGTGGACCACGATGTCAGTATCAAGTCCGGGCATATCTTCGTATGACCAAGCAAAGACTTCACTATACTCTCTTAGCATCTCGACCAATCTTCGCTTGACATCACTCTGCAATGCAGCCTCTATCCTGACGTTCCTGACTAGTTCTTCAGAACCCAGATTCACGATCTCTATCTCTTCCTCATGAGGCAGGATAACTTTCTCTTCTTGTTTCAACAAGCGGGCCAACTCTTCGGGAAGGTCTTCGTCTTCATCAATCTCTTCTTCGGCTTGATAGATCGGGCAATCGAAGTCGAAGTGAGCCGTAGAAGGTCTAGAGTCGATGTCATCTGCTATGTGGATCCTGCAATAACAAGGGTTAAGCTTAAAACGAGGATATGCAGGTTAGCACAAATCCCATTGCCATTTTATTGGTTTTCAAAACAAATATAAAACAGGAATAACAAAGATCACAATATGTGAATACGAAGAAAAACGCCTTTTGATTTATTGATAAAATACATGTACATAATCAAACAAGGCCCTGACAATAAAACCACTATGCCCCGGGTAGGATACAGGGTTGTACAATGATTGGAAAAAGTAAATCATTACTCTTCGCTTGTCATCTGGATGATATCCTTGACGGACCAGTTGTTAAGGCTCTCGCCTGGCTTGCTTGGCTGGATCCAAGAGTCTAAGTCACAGTCTCTATCTCCGCTGTCTTCAGACACCACGTTGACACTTTCAAATATCACCCTGCCACTGGTAAACTGGATCGGCCGTTTACCTCGTGACGCACTGCTAGAAGAGGAGGCTTCAGCCACGGGAGAGTATCCTAACCTAAACTTGTCCTGCTTGGTAGGTATCTCCAAAATTCGCCCCCAGCCTGGGGTAGATCCGGCCTGGACAACGGCCCGGGCTTCTTTGAAGGAAGAGAGAGTCATCTCTGGCTTCTCGGTGACTACAGGCGCCACGTCCTTGACTTTAACAGCTTCGAATGCTTGGCATAGAGTCTCGTGGATTTCCCCATCCATCTCAACATACTTGAAGGACGACAAATGGCTCACCATTATGTCTTCCTCGCCACATACAGTCACGATGCTACCTTCGACAGCGTACTTGAGTTTCTGGTGCAACGTGGAGGTCACGACACCCGCCGAATGGATCCATGGCCGGCCCAAGAGACAGCTGTAGGCAGGCATGATGTCCATGATGTAAAAGACCGCGTCAAATGTTTCCGGCCCGACTTGGATTGGCAACGTCACCTCCCCGAAAACATGGCGTTTGGTTCCATCGAATGCTTTCACAACCAGATCACTGGGTGTGAAAATCACTCCACGAGTATCCAACTTCATCAATGCCTTCTTCGGAAGAACATTGAGCGATGACCCTGTGTCGACCAACACATGAGACATAATCGTTTCCCTACACTCTATCGAGATGTGCAAGGCACTATTGTGGTTCCTCCCCTTCAGCGTCAGCTCTAGGTCAGTGAACCCTAACCCATTTCCAGCATTCACGTGGGCTACGACCTCTTCCAACTGGTTTACCGATATTTCCTGCGGTACATATGCGGCGTTCAACACCTTCAGCAGCACGTTGCGGTGTGCCTCAGAACACAGCAACAAATTCAGGATGGAAATCTTCGAGGGTGTTTGATGGAGATGATCCACGATCTTGTAGTCACTTTTCTTAATCAACCGCATAAACTCTTCGGCGTCTTTAGCAAGTAAGTCTTTGTCTACCCCACGCGGGATCTCTTCAACGACTTTACTTTTACCTCTATCAGCTGCATCAGCTCTGTCCGCTTTATCCGCCACGACCTCAGGTGGTGCAAACACTCTCTCGCTGCGAGTAATTCCACTAACGCCCGCTAGGTACTCCACAGACGATCCAAACGGTTCTAGTTCCATCTTCTGTCCGTTGCAGTAGACCTCTTCTCCATAGTGCCACGGGACAACGTTGGTGCTTTCGAAAGGTATCGGCCCAGCTTTGGTGATGGTAATCGTAGGCGGCCTGGGTGCAGAAATAGTTATCGTCTGGCGAGGGATGGTGATGGTGGCAACCTCATCACCTTGCTTCAGCATTACCTCTCCCGATCCGCATTCGGCCTTCCGGCTAAACTGTAGGATTCCATCAGCCATCAGACTTTGAATCCCCTCTATCAACTGTTCACATCCATCAGGACTAGTCGCACAGTCCATACATAGCTCTCCGCAACCCGGGAAGAAACCTCTTTTCATTAGCTTAGCCTTAACGAAGCTAAGCGGTGTCTTCCGATCTCTGACGTCAGTCAATAAATCCAAACTCTCGTCTTCAATAATGGCATTTACCCCACCTCCCCTATGATTCGGCATAGGGTTCTTCGTGACGTTTGGCACATTATTTGAGAAGTTGATGATCTTAGCGTCCACCATGTCCTGCACCTTATGCTTGAAGGTTTTGCAATTCTTTATTGTGTGGCCTGGTGCCCCTGAATGAAACTCACAAGTTGCATTCGCGTCATAACCTGGCGGAGGTGCCCCGGTCAAGGGAGCCAAGGTTCTCTTCTGGATCAACTGTAGCTGAAGCAAGGTCTGCAATAGTTGAGCCTAAGACATGGGCGGTGTCTCGAGGTGACGGCTCGACAGAGGTGCCCTGTTCTGATACTTTCTGTACCCTTGTTGATTCGACTATTGCGGTTGTTGCTGCTGCTGTGGCTGTTGAACTGTCGGAATAGTTATGCTGGCCACTTGTTGGTGAGGGCCTTTACCCTTCCTTCGAGCGTTGGTCACGGCGCTCGTTTCTCCTTCCCGTCTTTTGCCACCATAAGGTTTCTTTCCGCCTCCTCCAGCTGAGGATGAATCACCTTGAATTTCCCCAGTTTGATCCCATTTTTGATGTGCTCACCCGTGATAATGAGATCTGAGAAGGTTCCGGACATACCGCTGACCAATTTCTCATAATAAACCCCTGGGAGGGTGGCCACGAACATTTGCATAAGCTCGCGTTCAACCATCGGCGGCTGAACCCTGGCTGCCAACTCACGCCACCGCTGGGCGTATTCCTTAAACCCTTCATTGTTCCTTTGCGACAGATTCTGCAGTTGGACTCGGTTCGGGGCCAAGTCACTGTTATATTGGTAGTGGTGCACAAATGCTTCAGCAAGGCCCTTCCATGTGCGCACACTGGTAGGCTCCAGACTCATGTACCATTCGAGGGAGGGCCCGGACAGACTGTCTTGAAAGAAGTGCATCAGCAACTTCTCGTCTTCAGAATGAGCTGACATTTTTCTGTAATATGATCTCAGATGGACGCGAGGGCAAGTGGTGCCCTTGTACTTTTCAAAGTCAGGTACCTTGAACTTGGGAGGCGCCTTGAAATCAGCAATCAGTCCAAACTTGGACATATCAACGCCTAGGGTGTTCTGGTTCTCGATATTTCTCATCTTATCCTCGAGTGCCTTGAACCTTAGACGTGCTTCAGCAGTCAGCTCACCCTCAGCACCTCTCTGAGAGAACACATCGTCTTGACAATCTTCTAACCACGACTGAGGCCCAAACAGATTTCCAACACCTGCATTGCCGTTGCCCAACCCAACATTGACATTAGCTTCAAAATTCCCATTACCGACGTCCGTCGTATTACCATTGAGTCCCATGTTAGCTATCACATTGTCGTTGGCACTGCCATTCCCCCCGGTCACGGGGACGCCATTCTGAGGAGTTTCAACTGGTGGAGGGGTAGGCACGGTCCCACCATGGAGTACGCCATTGCTATCAACCCTTGAAATCAGAGGCTCAACCAAGGTTCTGAGCTGATCCTGGCCATTGGCGACCGCTTGCATGAGCTCCATGAAGCGGTCCATTCTTTCGCGGAGTTCCTGAACATCAGTTTGAACTTGCTCCATGATTCTGGTTTGATTTTCTCTGGTCGGATAGCGGTGGATAGGTCTCTGATCAATCCTGGAACAACCTGAAACAACCTGTCAACACAAAAGGGTTAGGAAAAAAAACGACAAGGTGCTCGTTATGCAAATGCTTCATGCAAATGCAAACGTGTGTCTGTGCGTTAGGGAGATATCCCCCGATCCTAGTGCCTGAGTGCCAGTGCTGATAATAAGAAGTCCGAGTCCAATCATGGAAATAACATCTCATATATATAAAGAAAGCCCATCAAGGCAGTACACAACGTCAGTGAGTACAAGCAGAATCAATAGCATGACCTCAGCCAACAAGCCTGGTGATGGTCAGCATACAACAACGATCAAAACGAAAGGAATACAAATAGTCAAGCACGGCCACGGGCGCGAAAATCTTCTAACAAATTCCTCATTTCTGGATGACCAGGCCGAGAGAGCAACCCTTCGACGAGTAACTCTCTCTGCATAATGGTGTACTGAAGACCTTCGACCGAATCTTCCCATGCTCCTTCGCCGAAACAATCTTCTAACTTCCGCTTCTTGGACTCAAACGTCAGTTTGCGCTCCTTCAGGTTAGCAAGAGCTTTGTTGAGCTGGCCTTCAGCGGCATATCGGCGAGCGGTTTCTTCATCAAACCTCTTCTCACTAGCCTTCACCTGGGCTTTCAGCTTGGAGATCTGTTGCATCAGCTTATCCTCCCGCTCTTTCCTGTTGGCTAGGGAGGCCTTCCAGTGCTGGTTAAACTTGGATATCCTCTGATACGCTTCATCCAAGTGTTTCTTTTTCGTGGCCAGTACATCGTTGACAGCTTTGAAGTCTCGACCCATGCGCTCACGCTCAGCTATTTGCTTAGTCAAATCTGTCCCCGGCTGGTTCACCAGCTCTGTTTGCCTCTTGAAGGAATGAACAACTTCGTTTCTCTCGCTTCTGAGCTGAGCCAATTCTTTCTCCAATTCTTCACTTGCCTTTTTCAACTCATCTCTCTCAGCTAACACCCGATTATGCTGCTGAATAGGCACAGTGGTGGGCTCTTCAATCACTGGAGGGCTTTCTGGCTTGGCAGGAGGAAACGACATCCCTATAGCATATGCTCTGGTTCTGACCCAAGTCACATGCGGAGTGTAGGCTTGGCTATTGCTTTTCCCCAACAATGGTCTTCCCCTCTTACTGATACCATTCCAAGCGCGCTGAAGCTTAGATAACAAATCCCCCTCTAGAAGACCCGTGAGGTACAGAGACTCCTGCACCTCTTCATCCTTCGGCGGAGCTCTCAAAGCATAAGCAAACTTTCGGACCAGCAAAGACGGATTATAGTTTATACAACCCTTCCTGCCTATCAAAGGCACGTTCAGAAACCCACTGCAGCTGAAGATGATCTCAGCGCCCAACCTATCTCTATCAAACCAGGCAATATCCTCTGCAGATAGACTCATCAAACGCTCGGACCACTCAGCTGTGGCTGCAGACGAAGCAAAGGGACCCCTCTTGGGTAGATGACTATCAAGCCATTTATAAAGCAGGGGTACACAGCACGAGACGTTCTTACCCCTTCTGTTCTCATTTTTGTAGTGGATGGAATGGTAGACATCTCCTATCAAGGTAGGGACTGGATTCCCTGAAGCAAAGATGTGGAAGGCGTCGAAGTCCACAAAGTCGGGCATATTGGGGAACAGAATGATGCCATATATGCACAGAGCGAGAATGGTGTTGAACACGACCCAACATCCGTCTTTGGCGCACTGCTGAGCTTTTCCCACTAAGAACTGCAAGGAGAAACCGGGAACCTTGTTCCAACTAGACAATACCAACTCGGAGGCATCCAGATGAAGTGACTGAGCTAGACTAGCCAGATTAGGCTTAGCATCCATATGAACAAAGGGCATCTGACTCTTGATAGGCACACCTAACAAATCAACATACTCCTCTAGCGTGGGTGCAAGAACGAAGTCCTGGAAAGTAAAGCATCTCAACGGAGGATCGTAGAACTGCAGCAAGGCGTGCAACCCATTCAACTCAAACGCAGAAGGTTTACGAGCCAAACTGAGCAATTTGCCGTAAGATTTTCTGAACTCATCCCTCACAGAATCATCTGCTAAAGCAATCAAACCAGTCAGCTGAACAACATCGGGAGTGGGGAGCTTGTAAGCCACGGTCTTCCTCAGTGAACCCATAATAATAGAACAGAAGGCCAGAAATCCTGAATCGGGGGAAACGGTACCTGCAACACAGACACACGTTAATGAAATGCAAATGGGTATACAAAGCAATGTAAAATGCAATCATGCAGCAGGAGATCAAGGCAACTGTGATGTGGAGATTCTGTATCAACAAAACCATAATCCTGCTCTATTGAGAACAACCACTATCTATGATAAGAAGAAAACCCTGGTATTGGACCACAGATCTACTCTGTCAAGAACACACGCACATAGGACCATAAATCTGCTCTGTCAAGAACAACCGTCTGATAATAAGGACCTCTGATACAGGACCAAATTTCTGCTCTATCAATAACAAACATCTGATAATAAGGACCTCTGATACATGACAAGAACTCTGCTCTGTCAAGAACAAACATCTGATAATAAGGACCTCTGATATAGAACCAAAACTCTGCTCTGTCAAGAACAAAAATCTGATAATAAGGACCCCTGATACAGGACCAAAACTCTGCTCTGTCAAGAACAAACATGCATCTGCAGATGAGATCCTCAGACCCCAATCATAAACCTGCTCTGTCAAGAACAACATACACATCTGTTGATGAGATCCTCTGATCCCAACCAAAAACCTGTTCTGTCAAGAACAAATACACATCTGATGATAAGATCCTCTGATCCCAACCAAAACTGATTCACTGTCAAGAAAACCAGGTAGTCTGAAGGTTAGGGTTTCCTGCAACAAACCCAGCCCTGCTCACAGGTATGGACCTAAATTGACACAAGTTCGGCATCCTATGCGGTCATCAGCGTCACAGACATTCAAGAGGGGTGATACGATACCCAGAAGGTGTGGCATCGCCAGCTCATGAAGCGGCCTCACTCGGCTGAATCCCAAATGATCGGTCCCCAGAGTCGACAATCCTCCAAACCAACAACCCCCTCAACCCAAAGGGTTGAAAAAGAAGTCAACCGGGAGAACCTCGTCTGAGCGTGGATTTCATGAGACACTAGTGCCTGCCAAGCAAGCACGCGCCCACTAATTCCCACAACTAATGCTAAGTTCACTCAAGCCTGGGTCTGGCTTCTCACTCATCAGAATGCCCCTCCCACAACAGCATAGATAATCATATCATACTGAGAATAAAATGCGGGAAATAAAGATGCGATAAATGAACACAACCCAACAAGTAATCATACAAGCGCTAGGATTGACTCTCGGAGGGGACTATTTTCCATTTGATTTTTCATAGGATAGGATAGTATTTCCTAGGGGTTTATTTTTCAGTATTCAATAATTGTAACCCATTTTTCAGAATATTAATAAAACGAGATTTGAGCTGTGGTCCCGAAAGTAGCCGAACTACAGCTGCTCTGATTTCTCGTACCAGACGAGAATATGTAGGCATAGGATGCGATATCCTAGCGAGCACGCTAACAACTAACCTTCTGTTCTCTCGCTGCTGTGCGATCGAGACTTTCCCGCTGACGACTGATTGTTATCCTTTTCTCTTGCCCGAGTGCATTTGAGACCAGACCATAGTTTTGTATCCCATAGGTTCCCGTACCTGTAAAACCAGTTTGATTTCTCACTACTGTGTGAGAACGCCCAGCTTAGCCGTAGTTAGCCTGAACTACGAAAGCTCTGATCTTCCATGCAGTGTGGAAGTACGTAGGCACAAGACGCGAAGTCTTGGCGAGCCAATTTCCCCCGTAGTCCAGAACTACGTTGACTCTGACTTTCTCTCTTGAGAATACGTAGGCATAGAGCGCGACGCTCTATCGAGTCAATTCCCTTCCGTCTAGATTTAGCAGTCGTAGATAGATTGTTTTGCATCCTTTAGACAAACCAAGCAAGCGTGGATCCCGTCGAGTACGACGGACGTGAGGGGTGCTAATACCTTCCCCTTGCGTAACCGACTCCCGAATCCAGGATTTGGTTGCGATGACCATTCCTTTCCCCGTTTTGCGGTAGGTTTACCTCGAGCGTTTCCTTTCCCTCCTTTGGGATAAATAACGCACGGTGGCAACTCTTCTGTCAGCCGACGCCGATTTTCGCAGTAGCGACAGCTGGCGACTCTGCTGGGGACCCAACGTCCCCTGGCTGCTAAGGACTGCGATAGTTCCTCATGCATGTGGGATCCAACGTCCCCTAAGAGAGTCAATCCTAGCGCTTGTTTGCTTGTCTTTTGGGTGTTTATCTTTTATCGCTTTTATCTGTTGCCGTTGTGCTGGGGAGGGTGATATTTTGAGTGATAGCCGAACCTGGGCTGCTTGAGTATGCATTTAGATGTAGTTGTGGAGATTAGTGGGCGAACCTGTCTGCTGAGCAGGCAGAGCGTCCCCACGAAATTCACGCTCAGACGAGGTTCTCTCCGAGGTGCTTCTCTAAGGTCCTGAGGATCATAGGGGAGTCCAGACGTGAGGATTGTCGACTCTGGGGACCGATCAATTGGAAGTCAGCTAAGTGAGGCCTCTTCATGAGATGACGATGCCACTCCTTCTGGGAATCGTATCATTCCTCATGAAAGTCTGTGACAATGATGACCGCATAGGATGCCGCAGATTAGGTCCATACCCGTGAGTGGGGGGGTTTTTCTTTTTTGCGAGAACCTTGACTTCCAGACTACCAGCTATCTTGGCGTTCTCTTTTAGAGAGAACGTACTCCGTCAGCAGTGCAGTGGCATTCAGCTTGTTGTGTGGGGGCTGTGATCCCGTGTTTGCTGCATTGCATTGCATTCGCATAAGCATTTTTTGCATCGCATTGCATAACATTTCTCTAGCTGGCCAGAGCTCTTATCCAGCCGTTGTTTGATTTCAGAAGGTGATTATCCGGTGATTGGTCTGAGCAACTGTTGATTGTTAGAAGACGACCAAGGGGTTGAAACGGATCAAGCAGAATCAAGCAGTGCCGTCAGTTGAGAGTTGCTGATAGTCATGTCAGGGAACGACTTCCAGATTGCTGATGCCTTGTCAGGGTTCATTATGACGACCAATCCTTTGTATGATTCCACGGCTGATGAAGGCTTTCCACAAGTGAATAACCTTACTACAACTCAACTTGTGCAGACTTCTGTTAGAGGCCAAAATCTGCACCAACAGTTTGTCATCCCAAGTGAACGTTCTTCTGTTGATGCCGCGAATTATCAGAATGTTATTCCTGCTGGTTTGATCTCCCGAAGAGAAGTTCCGATAGTGAGGACTAATAATCCATTAGCTCTTGTGCAAGCTAAGAGGTTGCACGCGTTGGAAGAACAAGTCAAAGCCCTGGAAGTTAAGAACGATGCTGGTCTCCATGCTTCAGATATGTGCTTGGTTTCTGACCTAGTGTTACCTCCTAAATTCAGAGCACCGAAGTTTGAAAAGTATAAAGGAGATAGCTGTCCGAGGCTACATCTGGTGATGTTCTGCAGGAAGATGACTTCGTTCGCGCAAAATGACAAGTTGATGATTTACTGTTTTCAGGACAGTTTGATTGGGGCATCTTTGCGTTGGTATATGCAGTTAGAGAAGGATCAGATTCGATCATGGGTGGATTTAGCCAGAGCTTTCCTGAAGCGGTATGATTACAATATGGACATAGCTCCCTTTCGAATGGAGTTGCAATCTTTGTCCATGGGGATCAATGAACCTTTCAAAAAGTATGCTCGGAGATGGAGAGATTTTGCTTCCAGAGTGGAATCGCCGATCCCTGACCGAGAGTTAGCAGGCATGTTCGTAGACTCATTGCAAAGCCCGTACTTTGAGAGATTGCTTGGAGTTTCGCTGAACTTCTCCGAATTAGTGGGAGTTGGAGAACGTATTGAGAATGCTATAAAGATTGGAAAAATTCAGGTTGTCTCAAGCGGTCAGGCTAGTGAAACTGAATCCCTTTGCGACTATCAGAATGAAGAGGGAGTTGTGATCAATGCAGTCATGCCAGATGTTGGGTATCCTCGAGATGAATCGGTGAAATTTGTTGGATCAGTATCTTCTATGCCTTGTTATGCTGGACAGACAGCGGTGCCTAGGGCACCATATCAGGAGTCTTATGTCGCTTCCCTTGCAAATCAGCGAACTCGTGACCGAGGTTATCAGACTCAGCATCAGAATCAGAATCGACCTCGTAACAACTTGGAACGAAGGAATGCTCCTTTTCATCCAGTTCCTGTGTCGTACAGTCAGATTTTGCCACAGTTGGTCCAGAGTTCTTTGGTGGAGCCGAAAGCTCTCAAGCCCGTGCCAGAACCTTACCCTCCTGGGTATAATCCCCATGTTCAGTGTGGTTATCATGGCGGATCTCCGGGGCATGCAACTGAAGACTGTAAAGCGTTTCAGGCGAAGGTACAACAGTTGATCGACCAAGATCGCATTTCCTTTCGAGAAGGATTTCTGTTTGTTCATACCAACCGCCCAGCTGTCTAAGCTCGTAGACTCGGAAAGTATTCCCCACCAAAAGCCAGTGATCCAGACAGGCAGGCGCCCTCAGCATTGGCAGTCCTCAGACTTTTTATCATTTGCATTTGTAGTTTCTTTTTTGTTAGTTACTACCTGCTTTTAAACATTGTATGTTCCGAATGGTAATAAGAATAAGGTGACTATGCATTTTTCTGAATTAATCATGTCGTTGTCGCTCATTTACTGCATTGCACCGACACTTGCATTTTATTCACTCCACTTTATCACTGTGACTAGCAAAGACTGGAGGGAGGATGACGAACTAAACTCATAACCGATGATCGTATGCTTTCAGATAAGACCTTACCGATGACGTACAAGGCATTGTTTCAAATTCCCCAAACACTGGAGATATAAGGAGTTAGTCCCTTGTTAACCACTTCGAGCCAGGAAGTAGAAGTTTTTTCGGACTTTTAAACCCTCACATCGTAACCCGGGGCAAGGTAGTTGTCAGTTAGCTTGACCGAGTGTTCAAGTCTTACAGAGGAGTGTTGCCTTTCGAGGACCAATCAGTCTATACCTCTAAAGAGGTCGCGTCTCGCCGACCACAATGGTTAAACCTCACCAATCAGGAGTAAGACAGTTACAACCTTTCGGAGCAATCAAGACAATTAGTGTCACACGACTTTGTTCCAAGGAAAGAAAGGGAAGAACAAGAGAGCCCGCTAAGTAAAAAGAAAAAGAAAAGCTGGAAAGCTAATACTTAGGCAAAAATTAGGGCATCCCGCTGGACTTCAAACGAAAAAATCGAAAAGAACTCAAAGGGAGTCAGTCCAGGCAAAAATTAGGGAATCAAAAGAACAAAAAAAAGAAAGGATATAAAAAGAGAAATCCTCGAACAAGTCACAAAGTCGTGTATACAGACACCGAAAACGAAAAAGGGGTAATTGTCACTCCAAAAACCTTGTGAGTTCCTTAACTATGGTTCTTACCATTCAACATACCTCTCGAAGAGGCGAGCGCTCGAGCCACGTTAACTGAATGTTTGGATCGGAGATCATCACGTAGAAGGGGTGGGTACAAAACATAATTTGAGCCAAATATCCTTTGTTTCACGAACCGTGAACCCGACCATGATACAAACCTTAAAAAACCTAATTGAGGCAAGGTTTATTCTGAAGGCGCATTATGGTAAGGTTGAGTAACCTGACTCCCTCTTGATTTGCTAGTCATATCCTTGCTGTATTTTTCACTGATCACATAAGCACTACGTTTGAACTTTGGTTCATTCGTCACTCACGGTCATGACACGTAAATGAGTGACAGCACAATTTTTTTAAAATCTGCATGAACACTGCATTAAAATTATCATTCGGGATTGAACAATTTTACTTGCAGGTTAGTAGTTGACAGGAAAGAAATTCCAACAAGGAATAATCGAACAGGTCTGAATAATTCAGCAGTCTGGATCAGAATGGTGAATGTTGTGAAACCCTGTAAACCTGGGGCATTGACTTACAGAGAGTTCGGAATCAATTAGTCTGAGGAAAAGTCCCAAAGCATCAGTTGATTATGGGGCAGAAGTTTGATCAGAAGCGAATCTTCTCGAGAGCCAATCAGGGGCAGTTATCCAGAATGCTATGTTTGATCAGGGTAGGTTAAGTCGCTCACCGCTCGTTCAGGGGCAAGTCACGATGTGGATAGTTGTTGAATTGAGGGAATCCTTTTGTCGTGCAAACACCGGGGTAAGCCACCGCAAGGTCGTATTGTAGCAAGGTGCTTTCGGTTCAGAGTGAGTCTTTCCGAGAACCAGATTGAGGCAAAGTCATTACAGACAGGGGCATGCCATCCCAAGAGTGCAGGGATTATTCTTTATTCGAGAGGCGTCCGATTCGACGTATCTCGCGGAAGTTCAGAATGCTGGGGCAGTTCATATTAAACCATCAGGGTACATATCTTCAGACTATCCCACAAAGGTTCCTGCAGGCCGGGGCATAACAGAGGCGAAAGGACTATTCTTCTACAACAGCGTTACTCAGAGCTACTTGAGCCGATTCAGCCAATATTCAAGTTTGAGACGAATGGCGGGAAATCGTGACCCTTCTACTAGAAGCCGTGAATTTAGACCGGATATTGTCCAGCATCAGACGTGTATGACCCACCACGGATGTACAGAAGTTCAACCTACTTGGCACACTCGTTTATCCCCAGCAAAGTCATAAGGTCGAGAATTAGTTAATCTGAGGCAATTAGGTCGAGATTTAGCAAATCTCTCGCGGCTATGGGCACTACTCCACGAATCAGTCGATTAGGGGCAAAAGATTATCACAAGACCGAGGCAGAACACCCTAAAAACAAAAGATGTTGTTGGGACATTCTTTTGGGGTTTGACGTACAGAAACAGTTCAGATCTAACCGTCAGGGTACAGAGATCGAAGAGTCCTAACCAGAAGCTCGTAACGAAAAGACTTGATAGTTATATGAAGTGAATCTCCACGCAGGTCGCGCTTCCAAGATAATAATGTCCCTTACTAAAGAAAGATCAAATTCTCCAGCTAGTCGCAGCTTAGCCGAAGGATATTCTCCAGCAAAGTCATTTATCCTCAGCAGAGTTTGGCGGTTCCAAGATTGCAGACTGTATTCAGACAGTGCATCCCGAGCAGAGTGGCTTAGCCTCAGAAGATTAATATTTCCAATTTGCGAGATGCACTCAGGCAGTCTACCCTTACCAGTAGGGTCATTTACTCTCCCCCAGCGGAGTCAGTTGATTTTCCCCAAGAGAATCGTGTCGTCCCCAGCGGAGTTCTCTTTCCAGCAAGTGTTTTCTTTCTCCCAATGGAACTCAAAGATTAAGACTCTCCCCGGCAGAGTTGGTGGTGTATCCTGGCATTTATTTTGTCGGAATACCGTGTGATACCCGTTCACTCCCCAACAGAAGTCCAATCCTGATTGACGCATTCAGTTATTCCTCAGCGAAGCGGGCTTCACTCTTCCAGCATTTATTTTGCTGGAATAATTCTGTGACACCTGGGTATCCCCGGTGGAGTCAGTGTTGTCTTCAGCATTTATTTTGCTGAAGCGGGTTTCTGTATCCCAGCAGTTCGAGTCTGCATTTGCATCGGCATATAGTGTCATACTTGCATCAACCAAAAAAAAAAACGCGTAGCATTTCCATGTCGTACGGAGCATTACGCCATTTTCAAACATACGCATTTTTGAAACATAAATCAGGTTGGTTAACCTTTTGCTTTTAGGTGTATTTTCTCAACAGGAGTATGGAGTTCTGGCTCAGATCTATTACCAGGCATTCGAGGTCTCGCCGTGAAACGGGTGATGATACGGTTCATCTTACTATTTTCCCCACAGAGTTATTAGGTTAAGCTTCTCTTTGTCCCCGAGCAGAGTTATTTGTTTAAATTTCTCTTGTTTTCCCCGCCAGAGTTGCGTGTTGAAGTTTCTTCAAATTTGTTGTTACGTCAGCATCAAAGGGTTTCATGAATCAGAATTTCAGAGGCTGCCGTCGGTTATCAGAACAGGCGTCCGGTAGTTTGGTTTCCAAATATCCCCAGTAGAGTCCGCCTCAAAGTCGCTGTCACGTCTGCGCTAAAAGGTTTGTGGGTTGGGACCAATGGAGTTAGTTACTGTGGAGATAAGCAGAGAAACTGTATTCAGAGTATCTTCCCGTAGGAACAGACGGATGTATTTTCTTACTGGTTGACAGGAGTATTTCCCCGGAGTCGTCAAAATTTTATTGCCTATATTGATAGGAGTTCCTCGGGTTGACGAAATATGAGTCCTGACGTGGACAATTTATTCCTATATTGACGGGATTTCTTCGTGCTAGAGAAATGGGTGTCCTAACGTGGACAAATTTAGTTCCCCGGGTTGACGAGATGTACTAGTCCTAACGTGGAGAGATTCAATTTCTCGGTATTGATGGAATGTGTGTCCTGACGTGGACAAGTTTATAGTTCTTCGTGTTGTCAAGATGCGCGAGTCCTGACGTGGACAAATTTATCTCTCTTCGTGTTGGCGAAGCGTGAGTCCTGACGTGGGCAAGTTTTATTTCCTCAGCGGGTCGAAGATGCGCGAGTCCTGACATGGACGAATTTATATTTCTTCGGGTCAATGAACGGTGTCCTGATGTGGACGATTCTACCCCCATGCTGATAGGATTTTCTTGTGCAGACGAGAGGTGAGTCCTAACGTGGACGAATCAAGACGAGATGTGAGTCCTAACGTGGACGAATCAAGACGAGGTGTGAGTCCTAACGTGGACGATGTATTCCTAACGTGGAAAGGTTATTCCTAACGTGGAAAGGTTATTCCTAACGTGGAAAGGTTATTCCTAATGTGGAAAAGTTATTCCTAACGTGGGAAAGTTTATTCCTAACGTGGAAAGTTTATTCCTAACGTGGACGATGTATTCCTAACGTGGACAAGGTTATTCCTAACGTGGAAAAGTTTATTCCTGACGTGGACAATTCATTCCTATGTCGATAAGATCCCCTCGTGGTGATGAAATGCAGACGACACATCCCTAGCGAAGTCGCCGAGAGTTTTCCGTGCTGACGGCAGGTGGAGTCCTGACGTGGACAAGTTTTAGTTGAGATTTCTTCGTGTTGACGAAACAGGAGTCCTGACATGGACAAAGTTCTATTCCTGTGTTGTTGAGATGTGAGCCCTGACGTGGACAGATTTGTGTATTCGTGGTTTGACGAAATTTGGGTCCAGATGTGGACAAGGTTACTACTGTGACAACAGAATCTCTATTCGTGTTGACGAATTTGTCTCTCTTCTTGGGTTGATAAGGTTAGTCCAGTTGTGGACAGATGTGTTCTGCGAAAAGTGTTCAGTACCTGTGGCGTTATACAGGTTGTTGAAGTTGAAATCATAATTATCAGACGTCGGATCAGTTGTTGCCGTGACAACAAGACTTCAGTTTATTAGACGCTACTTCTCAAGCAGATTTGCAGTTTATTTTTGCGGTTGGCAAATTTCAGGGTTCCATTTGTATTCAACCATCTTCTACCTTTGAATGATCAAAGGTTGGGCGCTCTTCAACCATTCAGGTCCAAGCTGCTTGAATAGGGGCAGCTGTTGCACCCTAAAATTTGACCAACCGGGTCCCACATCTGATTTATGGTATTTCAGACCGGTTCGGATAATCGGAGTTTATTTTGAGAAGTCGTACGCCTCCTGGGTGTTTTCAGTTTATGCAGTGATTTTTGAGTTTTTTGGTGTCTGGGTTACCGTTTGCTTCGATCTGGTCTCGCGCTCTCTTTTATATTGGTTATTCGCCTTTGTCTGCATTTTTTTTAGGATTTAATAGCTTCTTGTAGATTTTAATAAGACAATAGAATTTCTTTAGAATTAAATAGAATTTTAAAATAACTCTTTTGGTTAATAGGTTTTAATAGAATTTCTTTAAGTAGAATTTTATTTTTAAATAGAACATAGTTTTTTTTTCTTTTATTAATAAATAGATTTTGTTAAATAGAATAGATCGTTTTTTTATAGAATACTAGAGTTTTATTTTTAATAGGAAAGTAATTCCTTTTTTTTAAAATAGGAATAGTATAGACTTTTAGAATAAATAATAGTTTTCTCTTTTAATAGAAAATAGGTTCCTTTTTCTTAATGAATTTTTTGGATATAGTTTTAATAGATTTTTTATTAATTTTCTAGAATTTAAATAGATTTTCTTAATATTTTAATAGCTTAAGTCATTTTAGAATAATGTTTAGAGATTATTAGGTTCTTTACAGCTTTTAAATAGATTTTATTAATATAGGTTAATAGAGGATAATTGGTTTTAGATGTAGTTAGAATATTAATTGTTTAGGATCATTTGTTTTGTTTTAATCTAGGTTTAATTAGTTAATCTCCCGTTTAATCCATCATCATCCATTAATCCATGTTAATTTTGTTAATCACATTAATTCATTGCAGCATTATTAAGTATTGGGCTTTTATCCAGCTATTTTCGAGTAAGGCCCAGTCCAGTATCAGTCTTCAGAGTCCAGAATTGCAGTGCCACATGTCCATATATAGTCTGCGCCACGCGTGCAGCTTCAGAAGCTACCACCTCATTTTCCATTATCACCAGAATCTGCCACATAGCTCCACTACCTCTCCACACACCCACGTGGCTTCGTGCATGCCATCCACTATCTCCCTCGCCCTGCCACTTGTCATCACGTCAGCCTCACCGGTTGCATGGTCGGCGGCCATGCAACCACCGCCCCCAACAGTCGCCGACCACCCTAACTACCCTACAACCGTTTCCGGCCACCACAACTACCTCGCCGGAAACTGAGAAATCCAGAAATTCATCTTCTTCAACCTTGTTCATCTTCCCGATCATCATCATCAACCTTGTTCATCCATTCCCCAGAATTCATCCTTTCTTCATCATCTTCTCCGATCAAGATCCTCCACGGAAATCATCACGTGTTCATCAAGGCCAGGCTTCAACATTTTCCAATTTTTTTTCAAGAACCTTCAAGTGTCCTTCAAACAATTTCCAGAGATTCATCATCCGTTCATACGAAATTCATCAATAATCGTCATCAGCTTTATCCAGATCCTTCAGATTTTCACCAACAACCGTCATCAAGTTCGAGAAACTTCAAGAACTTCATACAGATTTCCAGATCTTCGTCCACAGTCTTCATAGAACCTTCAACATTCATCACCATTTCTAGAATGTAGAAACCTTCATGAATTTCTTACGATCTTCATCAACTCTCAGTGATTTTCCAGAATGTGTTCATCAGCTTGGATTCATGTTCATCCGTGTGAGCCTCATCCAATCTCCACCACGAAGAGCGATTCACCAAGAATGTTCACTATCATCTCCAGATTCAGCTTACAAGATCTTCAGCATCAAGATCGCCATCCAGGTTGTTGAAGTCATCGTTTTAGAAATCATCACCATCCTTATCGTCACGCGAAATCTCCAGAAGACGTAAAGCATCGTTCAAGATCGTCTTCATCTTTGCTCATCAAATCTCCAGATTCATCAACGAGCACAATGGATCTTCAATCCTCCGTTAACGGCAATAGATCCACCATAACTCCAGGTTTTTGTTTGTAGTTGGTATTTGAAGGAAAAGAGTTTGAAACAGAATAGAGATCGAGGGTTGAAGGAGAGTGAGACTGAGAGTTTGAGACGGAGAAGCAGCGAGAGAGAGAGTTCAGGGAAACGGCGCTGTGAACAGTGCCAAGAGGAATTAGGGTTTTTTCGTTCAGAAGATGGAAGGAGAGTGTGGGGAGAGTGGCCCGGTTTGGGTTTGGGGCCACGAGGCCCAAGTTTTTTTTGTGTGGTTTCTTACACCTCCCCTCCGTTTTTCTGTTGATTAGTTGATTGGGCTGAGCCCAATGACATTTCTGAACCCTTCCACTGATGGCACCCTCGGCTCACTTCCAACACCCCCCTTCCCCTTTCTTTTTTGTTTTTGTTGTTTGGCTGAGATATTGGGTTGGGCCCTGTTGCTGACTACACCCTGCGTTTTCCTTGCAACACCCCCCTCCCCGTTTCAGTGCTATTTGGGTTGGGCCCATGTTATTTCTGTTTTATTTTTCTTTACTAACAACTGCCCCCCTTGTACTGCTGTACCCCCCTCCCTTTATATTTTATTTTTATTTTCTTTTATATAGTTTTATGAGTATGAAGAATATTTTGAAAAAAAAAGGATTCAAGAAAAGAATATTGAAAAAAGGGATTGAGAAAAATACTTGAAAAATAATATTGAAAAAGAGTAAGAGAAAAATGTGGAAAAAAGGAAATATTGAAAAAGAAATATGAAAGGAAATATGAAAAGAAATATTTTGAAAAAAGAAAAGAGGAAAAAATATGTGGAAAAAGAAGAAAATAGTTGAAAAAGAATAGTGAAAAAAATAGTAAAAAATATTAGCTTGTAGATTTAATATTTTTTAGAGTATATCTTCTTCATGGAGTTTATTTTAGGGATAGTTTTAGAAGTCCATTTGTTAGGGGACTTTTTTACCTTTTTAGAGGTAGTTTTAGGAGTCCACTTGTTAGGGGACTATTTTCCATTTGATTTTTCATAGGATAAGATAGTATTTCCTAGGGGTTTATTTTTCAGTATTCAATCATTGTAACCCATTTTTCAGAATATTAATAAAACGAGATTTGAGCTGTGGTCCCGAAAGTAGTCGAACTACAGCTGCTCTGATTTCTCGTACCAGACGAGAATATGTAGGCATAGGATGCGATATCCTAGCGAGCACGCTAACAACTAACCTTCTGTTCTCTCGCTGCTGTGCGATCGAGACTTTCCCGCTGACGACTGATTGTTATCCTTTTCTCTTGCCCGAGTGCATTTGAGACCAGACCATAGTTTTGTATCCCATAGGTTCCCGTACCTGTAAAACCAGTTTGATTTCTCACTGCTGTGTGAGAACGCCCAGCTTATCCGTAGTTAGCCTGAACTACGAAAGCTCTGATCTTCCATACAGTGTGGAAGTACGTAGGCACAAGACGCGAAGTCTTGGCGAGCCAATTTCCCCGTAGTCCCGAACTACGTTGACTCTGACTTTCTCTCTTAAGAATACGTAGGCATAGAGCGCGACGCTCTATCGAGTCAATTCCCTTCCGTCTAGATTTAGCAGTCGTAGATAGATTGTTTTGCATCCTTTAGACAAACCAAGCAAGCGTGGATCCCGTCGAGTACGACGGACGTGAGGGGTGCTAATACCTTCCCTTTGCGTAACCGACTTCCCTTTGGGTGTTTATTTTTTTATCGCTTTTATCTGTTGCCGTTGTGCTGGGGAGGGTGATATTTTGAGTGATAGCCGGACCTGGGCTGCTTGAGTATGCATTTAGATGTAGTTGTGGAGATTAGTGGGCGAACCTGTCTGCTGAGCAGGCAGAGCGTCCCCACGAAATTCACGCTCAGACGAGGTTCTCTCTGAGGTGCTTCTCTAAGGTCCTGAGGATCATAGGGGAGTCCAGACGTGAGGATTGTCGACTCTGGGGACCGATCAATTGGAAGTCAGCTAAGTGAGGCCTCTTCATGAGATGACGATGCCACTCCTTCTGGGAATCGTATCATTCCTCATGAAAGTCTGTGACGCTGATGACCGCATAGGATGCTGCAGATTAGGTCCATACCCGTGAGTGGGGGGGTTTTTCTTTTTTGCGAGAACCTTGACTTCCAGACTACTAGCTATCTTGGCGTTCTCTTTTAGAGAGAACGTACTTCGTCAGCAGTGCAGTGGCATTCAGCTTGTTGTGTGGGGGCTGTGATCCCGTGTTTGCTGCATTGCATTGCATTCGCATAAGCATTTTTTGCATCGCATTGCATAGCATTTCTCCAGCTGGCCAGAGCTCTTATCCAGCCGTTGTTTGATTTCAGAAGGTGATTATCCGGTGATTGGTCTGAGCAACTGTTGATTGTTAGAAGACGACCAAGGGGTTGAAACGGATCAAGCAGAATCAAGCAGTGCCGTCAGTTGAGAGTTGCTGATAGTCATGTCAGGGAACGACTTCCAGATTGCTGATGCCTTGTCAGGGTTCATTATGACGACCAATCCTTTGTATGATTCCACGGTTGATGAAGGCTTTCCGCAAGTGAATAACCTTACTGCAGCTCAACTTGTGTAGACTTCTGTTAGAGGCCAAAATCTGCACCAACAGTTTGTCATCCCAAGTGAACGTTCTTCTGCTGATGCCGTGAATTATCAGAATGTTATTCCTGCTGGTTTGATCTCCCGAAGAGAAGTTCCGATAGTGAGGACTAATAATCCATTAGCTCTTGTGCAAGCTAAGAGGTTGCACGCGTTGGAAGAACAAGTCAAAGCCCTGGAAGTTAAGAACGATGCTGGTCTCCATGCTTCAGATATGTGCTTGGTTTCTGACCTAGTGTTACCTCCTAAATTCAGAGCACCGAAGTTTGAAAAGTATAAAGGAGATAGCTGTCCGAGGCTACATCTGGTGATGTTCTGCAGGAAGATGACTTCGTTCGCGCAAAACGACAAGTTGATGATTTACTGTTTTCAGGACAGTTTGATTGGGGCATCTTTGCGTTGGTATATGCAGTTAGAGAAGGATCAGATTCGATCATGGGTGGATTTATCCAGAGCTTTCCTGAAGCGGTATGATTACAATATGGACAAAGCTCCCTTTCGCATGGAGTTGCAATCTTTGTCCATGGGGATCAATGAACCTTTCAAAAAGTATGCTCGGAGATGGAGAGATTTTGCTTCCAGAGTGGAACCGCTGATCCCTGACCGAGAGTTAGCAGGCATGTTCGTAGACTCATTGCAAAGCCCGTACTTTGAGAGATTGCTTGGAGTTTCGATGAACTTCTCTGAATTAGTGGGAGTTGGAGAACGTATTGAGAATGCTATAAAGATTGGAAAAATTCAGGTTGTCTCAAGCGGTCAGGCTAGTGAAACTGAATCCCTTTGCGACTATCAGAATGAAGAGGGAGTTGTGATCAATGCAGTCATGCCAGATGTTGGGTATCCTCGAGATGAATCGGTGAAATTTGTTGGATCAGTATCTTCTATGCCTTGTTATGCTGGACAGACAGCGGTGCCTAGGGCACCATATCAGGAGTCTTATGTCGCTTCCCTTGCAAATCAGCGAACTCGTGACCGAGGTTATCAGACTCAGCATCAGAATCAGAATCGACCTCGTAACAACTTGGAACGAAGGAATGCTCCTTTTCATCCAGTTCCTGTGCCGTACAGTCAGATTTTGCCACAGTTGGTCCAGAGTTCTTTGGTGGAGCCGAAAGCTCTCAAGCCCGTGCCAGAACCTTACCCTCCTGGGTATAATCCCCATGTTCAGTGTGGTTATCATGGCGGATCTCCGGGGCATGCAACTGAAGACTGTAAAGCGTTTCAGGCGAAGGTACAACAGTTGATCGACCAAGATCGCATTTCCTTTCAAGAAGGATTTCTGTTTGTTCATACCAACCGCCCAGCTGTCTAAGCTCGTAGACTCGGAAAGTATTCCCCAGCAAAAGCCAGTGATCCAGACAGGCAGGCGCCCTCAGCATTGGCAGTCCTCATACTTTTTATCATTTGCATTTGTAGTTTCTTTTATGTTAGTTACTACCTGCTTTTAAACATTGTATGTTCCGAATGGTAATAAGAATAAGGTGACTGTGCATTTTTCTGAATTAATCATGTCGCATACGGGACGTTGGATCTCAGGAAACTATCAAGCCCCTAGCAGATTCGCCAGCTGTCGCTTCCGCGAAAATAAGGTGCCGGCAAAACAGAAGAGTCGCCACCTTTCGTTATTTATCCCTCAGAGCGGGAAAGAAAACGATCGGAAAACCTGACGAAAAGGTATAAGACAAGGTCATCGCAACCGTTGTCTGGGTTCGGGAGTCGGTTACGCAAGGGGAAGGTATTAGCACCCCTCACGTCCGTCATACTCGACGGGATCCATGCTTGTTGTGTTTACTGGACGAGTTGGTTTATCTATCTACCTATCAAGGCTGGCTTAACAAGAAAATGAAAATGACTCGGCAAAGCGTCGTGCTTTCTGCCTACGTATTATCATTAGAGAATGAGAAATCAGAGTCAATTTAGTTCGCCCTACTACGGGTTACGGGGAAGGTGGGTCGCCAATACATCAGTATTGTGCCTACGTACTCTCAACAGGTATGAGAGATCAGAGCTTACGTAGTTCGGGATAATACGGATTACGGGGGTTCAGATTCATCTGTCTTATCGAGTAGGGTTAAAAAGCAATTCCAGCAGTTAGGGACAAAGCCTGTTTGCGGTAGAACTGAAGTTTAACGACACTCTTTTCTTCGGAAAAGCATCCTTTGAATTATGGGCCCACGGGGGCAAAAAGGTTTGAAGTTTGTTTTCTGTCTTTTACGGAAGAACTGTTTTTTATTGTGTTTGCAATTTCAATCGCACTAAAGACTATGACCTGAGAGTAAATGCGTCATATGTCACCCAAAGGGTGCCATACTAAACATCCAGATTGTTGAAAAGAAGCTCTCCAACAATCCTTTCTCAGATAGCTTAAGGCTCGTAACGTACGAAAGAAATCATTCATGATTACTGTATTTTAAGCTGTTTGAGATGAGAAGAGAAGGGGCTCAACTAATGAGAGACCATCAAGTCCTACTGTTGTCATGCCAAGGATTCATCCATTGGTTTAAGTTTGAAACAGGGAACTCCTGGAAGTTATCATGCATAGGTTTCAACCTAAAGCTCTAATCATCACTTCCTTATCAAAGGGAGTGAGGGTCCTGAGGGATCATGTCAATGATAAACAGAAATAGGTAAAGCATCAGCTGAAACAGTAAACAGTAAACGACTGTAAAATGCATGAAATGCAAGTGAGGGAGGAAACGTGTGTGGGGCAGCAGCCTCCACAAGCTCATCTCAACCTCAAGCCAGATATGAATAAACTACAATCATACAGGAAGAAATAAAATGCTATCAAGCAAGATATCAGTGACTGCAATCATACAGAAAAGTGAAATGCTATCAAGCAAACATAAGTGACTGTAATCATACAGAGGAAATAAAATGCTATCCAGCAGAATAAACCACATGGGCAAGGGAGTTGGGCTCTACCGAATACCCGCAAGCAAAGCCATACAGTAAAAATACAAGCAGAGGGAGCAACTCAACCTCTAGTGCAATCATGCTCCTAGCTTAAAGTCAGTCTAGATATGAACTTATTCTAATGCATCAAGCAAGTCAAACAAGGCACATCATTACAGAAAAGAAAACAGACAGGAAAGAAGGCAGCAGCTCAACCCCTAGTTGAGTTAGTGCCTTAGAATCATCTAAACCTAGCACCTAAACTAAAATCAATCAAAAATAGCAAACTATCTTATAAATTTCTACAAAAATTCCTAAGGGATCCTAATTCAATTAAGAATGCCTCATACAAAAACCAGGGACTAAATCATCTATTAAGTCCTAAAATCAAAGTCTAAACCATAAGGTATCAACCATAAACCCTAAAAATGGAGCTTCTAAAGGTTTCAACCTAAACTACCACCTATGTTCATCACAAAAATGTGATAAAATTCTATAGGGAGCATGCATGTCTATGCTAACTACTCACAAAAAATCAGGATCAAAATCATCATCACATGATCACACAAAATTCCACAAAATCAAGTATCAAACATAACTATTTTAATATCAATTAAAATGAGAAAATTCCCATAAAATCATAAAATGCATGAAATAAAAATATTTTTTCTCTAAAAAATACTAGACTCAGTCATGAATATAATGCAAAAGGAATGGGATTGATTGGATCATTTTTCAATTTTATATGATTTAATCATGAACCATGAATAAAAATGAAAAAAATAAAGAAAATCCAAATAAAATAGACAAATGCACGGTGCAAGTAGTAACCAGAATAAGTTCATATAATGGATTGGGCCATCAGGGGGGTGCAAGTATCAATCTATTCACTAAGCTCAGAACCACAAATAAATGAAACGCTGCGTTCCATTAACTCAGATCCTTCACAAATTGAAATTAAAACGTGGCCGTTGGATGAGGGTCCTAGTCCAAGTCAAACTTGATCTGATGGCTATCAAGTCATCTTCTCCAATTCAAACCTCTGAAACTCGCGCGCAGCTCCGGCCACCACCGGTGGTGCTCCGGTCACCATTCCACAACCCTAGTTCAACATAGATTCCACCATAGGCCACGATCCCTTAATGAAACATGTCCCAAATTCCTTCACGAATTCATTCATGCCCTTAATTCTCTCTGAAACCTCAAGATTCACAAGAACCAATCCTCCACCGAAAATGGTAACACACCTATTTTGTCTCTAATTCTCAAATTAATGGTCTGAAAACCTTCCTACACCGTTCTATAATGCAACTAACACCCTAATTCGCATTGATTCTACCTAATTTAAGCTGGAAGAAGAAATTTACATACCTGTCAAATCTTGATGAACAGATGCACTAAATCTTCAAATCAAGCTCTCCAACCTTCCAGACACGATCAATGGATCATTCCCTTGCTTCTGTATGCACAAGAACTGGCTGAAAACTCCTGGAACTGGAAACCCGATGGTGAGTTGCAGGTGGAAGAATCTGAGCTCAAGAACACCAATCAGCCACGAATTCCTCTTGATTATGATCTGGAATCAATGCTTAGCATCCATGGAAGAAGTTGCAATCAAGAAAATGGATGGAAAGTGAAGAAATTGGTGAAACCGAATTCAGTTGCAAGCTATGCAATTTCAATCCCAATCTTTTCTCTCTCCTTCAATCAACACCAACCTTTGCTTTGGATCACCTCTATTCAATATATAGAACATGTATGAGTGATCTAGAACCCTCTAGATCCTTCTAATGAGAAATCCAATCTCTCATGACATGAGAATTTCAACCATATGCCATGGTGTGCACAACTCTGCAAACAGCTTGAAAGCAATCCCAATTCCTTCCAATTTCTCCCCTCATGACATTTTGAAAGTGTTTGGCTTGCAAGGGGCCTTGGTTATGCCTTGATTCTAGGTTTTGCAAATGTTACTTATGATGTAAGTAACTACTTTTCAAAGCAAGTCCACAAATTACACCTCAAATCAAAAATATGGCTAAACCAATGTTCTAAAAATGTTTTTTAGAGTCAAAATGACCTATTACATGCCTTGGTTTGGATGTGTAGATCAAAAATATCAATTTCCAACTTTGGTTCATTTAACTTATACCCTTATTTTAGGTCATTTTTGCAACTTTGAGCTACAAGCAATTTCAACAACTCATGACCTATTTACAAGCCTTAAAACATCATTTTGAACAAGTTTGATGTTTAACATTTTCCCATTTGAAGCTTGGAAATAGGAGTTATGGCCTTATGGTTGAAATGACCTATAATCTCCAAATGACCAAAATACCCTTTACTTGTCAAAGCCATAACTTGAGTTCTACAAATCCTATCGAGGACTTATAGTACTCTATAGAAAGCTAAGAAGATAAGGAACAACATTCATGTTGACCAAAAGTTCATAGGAATCATCCTTCTTGGGAAAAAGTTTGATGCAAGTTGGGTAACTTTCAAGCCCCCAAATTCACATACCTCAGATGACCTGTAACTTGTCAAAGTCATAACTTGAGTTCTACAAATCCTATCAAGGACTTCTAGTACTCAAATTAAAGCTAAGATCAAGCTCTACAACATTTATGTTGGGGGAAAGATGAGATGTCAATCACATCTTTAGCTAAACTACCTTGAAGATAGGGGTCAAACTAGGGGATTTTACACTGTCAAGCCTTAGAAACCCTAGCTTGAAACTTCTCAAACACTCCAATCATGATGAGTTGACCTTGGAATCATCCTTATAACATCTCAATGCATCAATCCATGATCACATGGCTCTTGGATTAGGTCTCAACCTTCTCCAAATCATCAGTTGACCTAGGGTTGACCCAGTCAAACCCTAATTGCATCAATCATGGATGAGTCTTCTTATTCTTGCACAATGACCTGTCTAGGCTTCAAGGTGATCTGCAACACTTCTCATGAGCTCTCTCATGACCTCAAGTCTAACTTCATGGCTTCAGAATCATCTGATGACTTCTCATAACTCTCAAGTTAGGAGACCTACACACTTGGCTTCAACCACTCCTTCTGAGGATCTTTTAAGTTCTCTGACAAGGAGATCAACCCTTGAGCATTTGAATAACCTTCTTAGCTAGCTTCAAACCCTTGTGGAGCTCTTGATTGGTAATCCTACCTCTTGATCTCCTGCACACATGTCAATAAAATGCAAATGATAATGCTAATGTGAATGAGATGAAACATAAGCTAGGTAAAGAAATGTTGGGCAAATTTTGGGGTGCAACATCACCCATATTGATTTAGTACACACATTCCTGACATCGCCGTCACATATCGATACTAAGCCGAAAGAGAACATCTGACCTCGCCACCATTCCTCAATATTGATCTGTCAAAAGCATTTGACATCGCCGTCAGGCCTCGACAAGGGATAGAATAAGCATCGAACCCAAAAACCAAATACCTGTCATCGCCGTCAGGCATTTACTAAATAAAAGCGAGTATCAAACCCAACAGGTAAGGACATCTGACATTGCCGCCGGGCCTTCCTAAATTTGATAACCACCTGACATCACTGCCAGGCATCCACAATATTGAGAAACATCTGACATCATCGCCAGACAATGGGGATAGCAGCATGATAGTTCTGAACGTCGTCATACTGATCCATCAGAGTATCTTCGACATGAGGAACCGGGATCTGCACAGCAGCAGGCTGGGCGTGTGGGATAACTCCAACGGTAACTCCAGGCGCTGAGATTGGCTGAGAAGTGTTTCCCTCGACTGCGTTGTTGAAGTTCAGCGGCATCCCATGAGAACTTGGAATTGGAACCAAAGGGATGGCAGTAGACCCTTGTCCATTGTGGTTGGCGACAGCGGCGGCTTCACGCTGTTCTTCCTCTCTCCTGGCTGTGAGGATGGCTTCGAGGATCTGGTCGATCTTTCCTTTCATGGAATCCAACTCTTCCCTGAAGGCGACTTGCTCCTGCTGAATCTGCTCCATCATACGTCTGGTATTGGCTCTAGTTGCGTATTGGTGTCGAGGAATCAGCTTGATTTACTGGAGAAGAAGGAACGGAGACATAAGATTCTGTTGAAGGACTGGAAATGCAAAATGCACAACATATGAAATGCAATGCGAATGATATGCAAGATGCAATGCAAGATACAAGATCCAGGATCACAGGATCACAATCAAACAACTCCTGAAGCTGGTAACTGTAATAGATAAGTAACCATAATTCCTGCTCAAAGAAAAAATGACAGGTACGACCTATACGGGAAGGTCTAAACATTCTACCCATAAACCCACTCACGGGATGGTTTCTATGTTTGGTTCCCAGGATCACGGACACTAATCGTATTAGCGTCACGCAACAGGCTGGCTGCATTACGACGATAATGACGATAAGGTCTCTCCTGAGCGGGGTCCTCGTGCTAGGTGCACAAGGAGCGAGTCCTTGGAGACTAACACTACACGACCACCAATATCGGAACTGGTGCTAACAAAAGGTTCCCAGAATCACGGACCCTTCATTAATCAAGTCATGCAACAGGCTAGCTGTGTTACAACGAGATCTACGAATAGGTCTCCTCTGGAGGAGCTTTCATGCTAGGCATACAAGGAGCGAATCCTTGGTGACTAACACTACTCGACTACCAATTCTAAACTAAGTGTTCTCTCTGCTTTTACCAAAGCTCGGGCGTAGAGCCTTACTCATGATGTCATCCCAAGAACCAACATGCGACAAAGCACAAATAAAATCTACAAGAGAACAAATACAAAAAGAAAAACAAATAAAAAACAAACACTCCTCACAAACCAAAAGATAGGCTCGACTCTCTCTTTGCATGGAGCAAAAATGTCCCCAGCAGAGTCTCCATCTGTCGCACCTCGAAAATTCATTTCGAACATACGACCCTCGCGCGAAAGGCGCAGAAATGTGGTTCGACAGAGTCGCCACCGAACTTTATTTTTCCCGAACAAACGGGAGAGGAAAATATCGAGAAAACCTCTTAAAACGAAAGGATAGGAACAGGGCTGTCGCAACCAAGTTCCGGGTTCGGGAGTCGGTTACGTGAGGGGAAGGTATTAGCACCCCTCACGTCCGTCGTACTCGACGGGAACCTCTTAAGGTAATGTGGGGAGTGTTTGTTTAGGTTTACTTGTTTTCTTCTCGCTATTAAAGGTAGAATTGATAGGTTCAAAGGTTAAAGACGCTAAGGAGAGATGGGTGGTTAGAGGATAGGGTGCTCGCCAAGGATTGGGGCCCTTGTGCCTACGTATGCTCATTCGGACGAGAATGAGAAATCGGAGCGTCGTAGTTCGACTACGGGAAAGGATTGGGTGGAAAACGGAAGATGGATAGAGGTAGCTCGCCAAGATCATCGCAATCTTGTGCCTACGTATCTTACATTCGGACGAGAATGAAGAATCAGAGCAGTCGTAGTTCGTGGTAACAACCACGAAAGATGAGGTTTGAATAGGGTTGAAGCTTGGGAAGGAGACGAAAGGGTGACTAACAAGCAACCCAAGAGCGTGCCTCGAGAGCTTGCCACTCAAGAATTCAAAGGATGCGAGATTCCAAGAACTCAATTCTTTTGGGAATTGACTGAATAAGTTGAAGAGTTGCATGTTTTGAAATTGAAAGAATGAACTAATAACAACTCAAGGGAGCGCCTCGAAAGTTACTCATTCGAATATTCAAAGAATGCTAGATTCTGAGAATATCTCTCTTTCGTAAGTTTTAAAAATGTGCTTGTGAAAAGATCGAATCGAAGGATGGCATGCGAGGCCAAAGGAAGTTGGTTTGGAAGTAGTTCGACGACGTGTCGAAGATTTGATCGAAGATGGAACCGACTTGACGACGTGTCAAGGGTTACAGTTGTGAGAAACGATATTAGTCCCTGAGGGTGCCCCTAATATCGAAACCACGAGGAATTGTGAAGTGTGTGCTCAATGTTGATGATTGCGAATGCGTACGAGCATTCGTCTTAGGAGAACGATTGGAAAGTGATTGAGTTCGAAGGGTTGAGTGAATAACAACTCAAAGGGCGTGCTTCGAGAATTATTCACTCGAAGACACAAGGAATGCTAGACTCCAAGTGCATCTTTCTTTCGGGGTTTTTATCAAAAGACGTTGAGAATATGCTTGAGAAAATCAAAAGATTGAATGAACAACAACTCAAGAGCGAGTCTCGAGAGTTACTCATTCGAAGATCCAAGAAATGCTAGATTTCAAGAATCTCCCTCTTTTGGAATTTTTCGAGAGAAAAAAAAAGTTTAAGAAAAGATTTGAAGCGAAAATGACATGGTTTTGACTGAATTATCATCTATCAACAATTTGACCGACAATAATCATTAAAGTCATCAATGACTAAAAAAAGTGGATAAAAAACCAAAATGAAAGTTTGTTTTTTTTGAAAAAAAATGGTAGAAATAGATCTAAATTAATTATAAATAAAAAATCCCAAAAAAAAACTTATTTTTAAAAAAAAAACTAAATGGAATCGAAAGTAAACAACACTTTGATATAATTAAATGAAAAGCATGTCAAGAAGGAAGGGGAGGTATGAATCCCTGATGGCGGTAATGGCTACAATACATATGGGCCCTTCGACCCACTCAACAAATCAGTTTTAATCAAATTAGAACCTATATATATTTTTAAAATCAAATAAATAAAAGAAACAAACCAGATCCATGTTTAAACAAAATCAATCCAACACACTTCTACATGGCAAAAAGGGAATCCTAATTCATCACTGTTACCGATATATTAAATTTGGGAAAAAAAAACAACAGAGCGTACCCTTTCTCATAGCAAAGAAAAAAGAATAATCAAAACTCCATCCATGGTTATCGGGGATCGGAAAAAAACAACAACATCAACTCGCTCAATGCCATCATTCTTTCTCGCACTCCTTGTCCGATTTGAAGTTTCTAGATCTAACGAATTCTTTGTCTCTCTTCACCTCACTCTAATCTTTGTTTTCGGTTCAATGGGTTTGGTCTTTACGTTGTTGTTAATGAAGGTTCTGAAGAAGGCTTTGGTGGTTTGATGGTGTTTCTGGTCCGATTTGAAATAGTTGAAGAAGAAGACACTGAGCTAGGCTTTGTTTGAAAATGGCGGAAGATATGGTTTCTGAAGGTGAGGTTTGAGCGTATGTCGGCGGAAGACGGCAGAAGGTGTTAAGAATGGAGGTGATGATTTAGGGTTTCTGGATTGTTGTTTGAAGAAGGTGAAGTGGTTCGTTTGGTTAGGGATTTAATGGCGGTGATTTGAAGTTTTGTTTAATGGTTGAGCAAAGGGGTGATGGATTTTAAATTGACGATGATGAATAGGAAAATGATTAGGGTTTTTTTTCTAAGAGAACCTCCTCCCTTTTTGTCACCTTCTCAAGGTCCTCTTATAGGATATATGAGGGGTACGTTTGAAAGAGAGCTGAGAGGGATTTTGCTGCCGTTTCATTTATTTTTTGTGCGTTTGGGATTGTTTCTTGTTACAGTGCGGTTGCGAGTCCTTTTGCGGAATGCGTGGAGCGCAACATTTACAGAGTGAGCTCTCCTTGCTTTTGTTCGTACCCTGATTTTTCTTTGCTATGTTGCGGCTGTTATTGTTGGTGTGCAAGTTGTCATTTTGATTTCTCGTACTTTTGCAGGTACGGTTTTGGAGGTGGTTGTGGATGTTATTGCAGGTGGATGAAAAACCAAGCTGAAGGCACATCACGTAGCTGGACCTCGCGTGTGTACATTATCCTTGCTAGTGTGGGTGGTACGGTTTCCGTTGTGTACGGTTCTGTAAAAAAAGGTTGTATGTACCTTTTGCAAACCTCTACCCTTTGTCTTTTGCTAATCCCATACAAATCCATTTTTTATTAACTCTATTAATTTACAGCTGGTAAGAAATATATCCTTTTTTGCAGGTGATATTAGATTAGTTTATGCGGTAACTTTCTGATATTTGTCAAGAGTGGATGGCCCGTTGTTGTGCGAAAGTTTTTTTGAGGGAATTCAACCATATGCATTTGCTGCAAATTATTTGTTTGATGGGCATGCTGCGTGAGTTTCTCAAAGTTGGTGTGTTCACTTTACATTGCGTTTGCAGGATTTTTGCTGTAGGATTCTCTTGTGCTGCGTTGCAAGTCGTGGTCTGCTGCTAAATCGTTGACGACTGCGGGTGGCTGTAAGCTGGTGTGCGAATTATTGCGTGTTGCTGCTGCTGTGTTGAGTTGCGAAATTTGTCGGCAGCGGGGCAATTGTTGATGAGTGGTCTCTCTTTCTTTTATACAAATTGCCTTGTTTTTGTATCGTTTCACAGGAAATGGTGCAGCGCATTTATTTAGTGCGTAAATTGGTTATTGCGAGAATCTCGTCTTAGCCTCTTGTTGTAAAATGGTAAGGTTGTTATACCAATTCAAATCACAGGTACTAATTTATGTCTGGTACAAACTGTTGTGTGATGGTTTTGTGGTTAAAGGAGAGAAAGGAATTTGGAGATGAGTCCTTGTGAATCGTCCCTCTCCTATTGTTGTCATTGTAACGGTTTTATGTGTATTCTCTTAATACGAATCACAACAACCCCCTGTTAATCACGCTTTTCCTCTGATTTTATGTAGGTCCTTAGATGTTATTGAGAAGGACCAACTTTCATCTTGGCATGGGAAAAAAATGAAGGACGGAATGTATCTCAATTTCGCATGAGTTGTACGAGCTGGGGGGACAACTTTGGCTGGTTTGTCTTTTGTGTGTGACGGTCCATGTGCGTTTGGTTTTCTTGCAACGTCGGTGGAAGGTACAAGCTGAGGCTACACAATTGCTTTTCGGTCGTACTGGTTATTGCTGTAGGAATTCTGCGTGACCGCTTCATACACAGTGTTGTGGTATGGTCCTTTTGACAGGCTGTGGACATATGGTTTGGCTTTGGTGGTGCCTGCTGTGCGAGACTTGCTGCACCTTGCAATTGGAATTCATCTTTCTGCATTGTTTTTTTTATTTGAGAACCGAAAGTGAATGACTCATCATCACTTCACTTTTGTACCATCTGAACATTTCTGGCCCCACCTTATATATTTCATCCTTATCTTGTATATTGGTTTTGTTTAGACTTGGTGCACTTGGAACAAATAAATCAATGGTGATTATTCTAATATTGTTTATATTGACACTTAGGGATCTGCATTATGGTTTGTGAGCCGTACTCAAACCATGGACGAGAAACACACACAGTTTGTAGCATAACTCACACATTGTTTAAAAATAAACCGTGCACATGGTATGAAATAAACCCACCTTCTTGGCCTAATTAATTTAATCACAGGACCTAAAAAAATTATTTTAAAAAAAAATGCTAATGGCCTACTTGAAATATGACTTGACAAGGGATTCCCCATGACTTACAAATTGATGACCATAACTCGACACAAACTAGCACATTAAGGATGGCTTGAAACAATTTGATGATTTTTACCATGGCCTCCCATTATACCTTGACACAAACTTTAATTATGTCTTGGAATAATTACAACATGACTTGAGAACCATCCAAATTTTGGAACAAATTAAACAAAGACTCGAAGTCAAAACTTAAAACAAGTTAAGTTAAATACTAAAGAATGGCGCAGGATCCACTTTAAGTATAACTTGAGGATTAATTGAGACGAAACTTGTAATCATTTTTGAGGTCAATTGACTTTATCTTGACTAAACGCTTATCAGGAAGATGGCGCCTTTTTCCTTCATCTCCACTTGACTCCACATACCTCACAGTAGCCTAGAGAAAAACCATGTAGCAATACAAATGTTTGGGCACATTCAAAAAAGAAGTAAAGTAGGACAAATTTAGGGTATGACAGATGCCCCTGTCTAATTGGCTTGAAACTTGTAAGATGAACTACTATGGAGTTTACTCTTTCAAGGTAGAAGCCGATTAGATATATAAAAAAAACCTGAATTTGTCCGAAAAGAAAAGAGATGCTTGGGCCTTGAAATACTGAATGAGGTATACCAATGACTACCTGGAAAAAAGGTCACCATCACCAAAAGGATGATGGGATGAAACACACACGGCCACTGCCACCAAAAGGATGGCGGAGCGAGACACAAAACACATCGCACAATCTATCATTAATGACCATGATAGACCCCCCACCAAAAGGATGACGGAGCAAAACACACGACAAATCGCACAATCTATCATTAATGACCATGATAGACCCCCCACCAAAAGGATGACGGAGCGAAACACACGACAAATCGCACAATCTATCATTAATGACCATGATAGACCCCTCACCAGAAGGATGACAGAGCGAAATACACATAAACTATCGCACAATCCATCATTAATGACCATGATAGACCCATCACCAAAAGGATGACGGAGCGAAACTCAAACACATAAACTATCGCACAATCCATCATTAATGGCCATGATAGACCCATCACCAAAAGGATGACAGAGCGAAACTCAAACACATCGCACAATCTATCATTAATGACCATGATAGACCCATCACCAAAAGGATGACGGAGCGAAACTCTAACACACAAACTATCGCACAATCCATCATTAATGACCATGATAGACCCATCACCAAAAGGATGACGGAGCGAGACATAAAACAAATCGCACAATCTATCATTAATGACCATGATAGACCCCCCACCAAAAGGATGACGGAGCGAAACACAAACAAAATATCGCGCAATCTGATATCGACGAAATGCCAGACCCACCACCGAAAGGATGATGGAGCGAAAACATAAACAAAACATCGCACAATCTGATATCGACGAAATATCAGACCTACCACCAAAAGGATGGTAGAGCGAAAACACAAACAAAATATCGCGCAATCTGACATCGACGAAATGCCAGACCCACCACCAAAAGGATGATGGAGCAAAAACACAAACAAAACATCGCACAATCTGATATCGACGAAATACCAGACCTACCACCAAAAGGATGGTAGAGCGAAAACACAAACAAAACATTGCGCAATCTGACATCGACGAAATGCCAGACCCACCACCAAAAGGATGATGGAGCGAAAACACAAACAAAACATCGCACAATCTGATATCGACGAAATACCAGACCTACCACCAAAAGGATGGTAGAGCGAAAACACAAACAAAACATCGCACAATCTGATATCGACGAAATACCAGACCTACCACCAAAAGGATGGTAGAGCGAAAACACAAACAAAACATCGCACAATCTGATATCGACGAAATACCAGACCTACCACCAAAAGGATGGTAGAGTGAAAACACAAACAAAACATCGCACAATCTGATATCGACAAAATACCAGATCTACCACCAAAAGGATGGTAGAGCGAAACACAAACAAAAACATCGCACAATCTGATATCGACGAAATACCAGACCTACCACCAAAAGGATGGTAGAGCGAAAACACAACACACAGGTCGCTATCACTAAAAGGATGATAGGACAACACAGATTTGAAGTTTACCCACACCAAAAGGATGTCGGCCAGGTTGAACTGACGAAGTTCGACTATCACCAAAAGGATGATAGTAAGGCAATTGACAACGGTCACGCTTGCTGGGTACAACCCATTGGGGAACCCCTGAGAAGAAGATTGAACTGAAACGAGTCGACGGGGTACGCCCACCGTCTCGTTTGGAGATCATAGTTTCGCTGAAATGATTTCATGAATTCTGAAGAGGATGTCCCTGACTGGGCTGAATTTGTCTTGATGTCTTGTTTTGCTCAACAAAAGGTTGAACAACTTCATGAGGAACGCTCATGGTCTTGCTGCAGATGCCCCTGCTCGGGTTGGATCTTGCACTGAACTCCTTGGATTTGCCTAATAAAAAGTTGAACAACTTCGTGGGGAACACCCACGGTCTTGAATGGTATGCCCCTGACTGGACTGAATGTTAATTTGCATATTTGATCAACCACGAGGTTGAAATTCGTCACGGGAGACGCCCATGGTCTTGGAAAAGATGCCCCTGACTGGGCTGAATCTTGCTTTAAATAACTTCAAATTTTGTGGGAGAAACCCACAATTGCAGAAGATTGCCCCTGACTGGGCTGATGACTGCTTTGAAGCTCTTGAAAATCGTGGGACAAACCCACCATCTTGCGGAGGATGCCCCTGACTGGGCTACCAATGGTCTTGGAAATCTTCGGGATTGATCCTGGACCTTGACTTGCATATATGAATGCTGGATGATAAATGACATTCCATACGAGTGGAAGTGCAAATGCAAGTGCTAACACACACGGAAATGCAAGAGCCGGGGAAGTATGATATGATTGGGTTTGCATATGATGCAAGATATTTATGAGGTCGAATGCGATGTGTATGATGCATATGATTGCAGACGGGTAATTAGAAATGCAAGGTGGAGATGCCAGCATGGTGGACTTTTGGTAGTTGCCCATGTGGATTGGACTTCGGGTGGTGGGAGAGATAGACTTCCTCGACACGCAGTTTGCTGATGACGCCATGATTTAAGCAGAAGATGCTCTGGATGTCCCAAGTCTGGGATATCTGGATGACTGTGAATTTGCTTCAGAGAAGGTTGCAACTCTGTTTGATGGTCAGGACAGCCTGGTCTTGCCCCAGTTTGAACATGGTAATGGTCTGCCCCTGCTCGAGCTTTTGAGCGATTTGCCCCAGTCTGTGGGTTTTGGGGTAGTCTTGTCTCATGTACGCTAGTGAAAGTCAAGTTTCTCCTCGATTGCCTCTTGCTGGAATGTCTTTGGATACCTAGCACTGTTTTGCAGTTGAAATTGTACATTCACAAATGGTAACAATTAATGCAAAGTTCGATGCAAGTTTGAAAAAGTATCGTTTATTTGAAGTGTTGTGATAATGAGATGAATGGACCACTAGCCCACACATTGTGCTGTTTGATTGGTGCGAAAAGATGTTTGCAAGAATAATGACACCAATGTTAATGATTAACAATCATGTGAGGAGTCAAGTTACGCAACCTTGCGATAATACGCTCTCAGAGTAAACCCCGTCTCAATTAGGTCTTTCGAGGGTTGTAACGTGGTCTGGTTCACGGTTATGAAAAAGGTCATTAGGCCCAAAGTATGATTTTTACCCACCCCTTCTTCTTAATGATCTCCAGTCCTACGCTCAGTTAATTCTACACTTGTCTGGACGGTGTAGGCTTGAAGGTTCAAGATTTGCTTGACGTGGCAGTCACCTTATTTTGGTTTTTGATGGATGCCAGTGCCCCTTTGATTTGGGTGGCCACTGAATCCTTTTTGTTTTTGTTGAGGATTTCGGGGTCCTCTTTTGCTTTTGTTTTGATCCCTAACTTTTGCATGGATTGACTTCGTTTGTCAGATCCATCGGGATTGCCTTGATTTTGCCTAAGTCCCCTCTAAGGTGTCTGACTTAGCAGGCTTTTGATGATTTTTTATTTTGTTGTGACTGCCATAGCATAGGTCATTGATGAACAGTCGTCTTCTGGATTTCGCTTTGTTGATTTGAGTGCGGGGTTGAATTAGCTGAACACTACCCTGTCCCAGGTTAAGTGTAAGGGTTTGAATATCCGAAGAAAACTGCTACTTCTAAGCTCGAAGTGGTTTACTAGGGATTAACTCCTTATATCTCCGGTGTTTGGGGAATTGAAGCAATGCCTGTACATTATTGACGAGATTCGTTCTGAAAGCATACGATTTGCAATTATGGGTATCTCGTTTTCATCATCCTCCCTCAAACAACAGTGAATAGAGTGGAGTGAATAAATGTGTCGGTGATAAGTAAAACATGAGTGAATACGACATAACTAATTCAAAACATGCATAAACGATACATTAATGAAAACCAAATACGAAATAGAAATTGTTCAGAGCATACAGTACTTAAACAAACAAAGACAAAATATAAGAACTGCGAAAGATTAAATGGCAGCATGACGGCCTTCTTCGGGGAACAAACTTGACTGGAATCAATCTGATGTTGGCGCTAGTTGACTGGTGGCATCGGATTGTTGATGATATTTGGAGACTTCCCATTAAAGTTGATAGCATCCCTGTCGATCATGTCTTGAATTATGTGCTTGAAAGCCCTGCAGTCCTCAATGGTGTGACCTGGAGCGCCCTTATGAAACTCGCAATGAGAATTTGCATCGTAATCGGCAGGAATGATGGTTGGTGGAGCTAAATCTCTTGGAACAACAACTTTCTTCTCCATCAACTGAGCAAAGATTTTGGCATATGACATTGGCAGGCGATCAAAAACTCTATCTGGCCTCCATGTTCTTTGCGGACGCTGCGGGCGAGTACCTTGTCGTTGCTGAGTAGCTTGCATCTGCTGTTGCTGAGGAGGATACTGATATCCTTGCTGGTTGTAGGCTTGTTGCTGAGGAGCCTGTTGCCGTGGTATCTGAGCTTGCGCTGCTTGAACAGCTGGCTGATAAGGCATTGGAGCGTATTGCGCAGCAGCAACATATGGATACTGATAGTAGGGAACTTGATAAGGCATAAGAGGAGCCTGTTGAGAAGCTTGCCCTTTCTGCGCAAAGATGGCATTTGTTTCGCCCTCCTTCTTTCTGTATCCATTGAAAGGCTTCTTGGCATTAGCCTGACTGTTGGAACCTCCTGGGATCTTCCCACTCTTCAGCCCTTCTTCAATTCTCTCACCGACGATCACCAAGTCAGAGAATCCAGCGGAGACACTACCGATCAGCTTTTCGTAGTACTGGCCTTGCAAGGTACCCATGAAGATGTCAATCAATTCACGGTCAACAAGAGGTGGATGCACCCTTGCAGCTAGCTCTCTCCATCGTTGCGCGTACTCCTTGAAGGATTCGTTGTCCTTCTGAGTCATACTCTGAAGCTGAGTTCGATTAGGAGCAAGGTCAGTGTTGTACTTGTACTGCTTGACAAATGCATCAGCTAGCTCGGCCCAAGTACGCACACTATTACGCTCCAGCTGCATATACCATTCGAGTGATGCCCCAGACAAGCTGTCCTGGAAGCAATGGATCATGAGCTTCTCGTCTCTGGCATAGGCAGCCATCTTGCGACAGTACATCTTCAGATGAATGTTTGGGCAACTGAGACCTTTGTACTTTGAAAATTCGGGCACCTTGAACTTTGGAGGAATGACAACATCAGGCACCAAGCACAATTCCAGAGCACTGAAAGAATTTGAGTTATGCCCCTCCATGGCTCGGAGTTTCTCGGCTAGATCTCGGCACATCTTCATGGCTTCTGAATCCTGAGCAGCGACAGGACTGGCAATGGGGATAGCAGCATGATAGTTCTGAACGCCGTCATACTGATCCATCAGAGTATCTTCGACATGAGGAACCGGGATCTGCACAGCAGCAGGCTGGGCGTGTGGGATAACTCCAACGGTAACTCCAGGCGCTGGGATTGGTTGAGAAGTGTTTCCCTCGACTGCGTTGTTGAAGTTCAGCGGCATCCCATGAGAACTTGGAATTGGAACCAAAGGGATGGCAGTAGACCCTTGTCCATTGTGGTTGGCGACAGTGGCGGCTTCACGCTGTTCTTCCTCTCTCCTGGCTGTGAGGATGGCTTCGAGGATCTGGTCGATCTTTCCTTTCATGGAATTCAACTCTTCCCTGAAGGCGACTTGCTCCTGCTGAATCTGCTCCATCATACGTCTGGTATTGGCTCGAGTTGCGTATTGGTGTCGAGGAATCAGCTTGGTTTACTGGAGAAGAAGGAACGGAGACATAAGATTCTGTTGAAGGACTGGAAATGCAAAATGCACAACATATGAAATGCAATGCGAATGATATGCAAGATGCAATGCAAGATACAAGATCCAGGATCACAGGATCACAATCAAAAAACTCCTGAAGCTGGTAACTGTAATAGATAAGTAACCATAATTCCTGCTCAAAGAAAAAATGACAGGTACGACCTATACAGGAAGGTCTAAACATTCTACCCATAAGCCCACTCACGGGATGGTTTCTATGTTTGGTTCCCAGGATCACGGACACTAATCGTATTAGCGTCACGCAACAGGCTGGCTGCATTACGACGATAATGACGATAAGGTCTCTCCTGAGCGGGGTCCTCGTGCTAGGCGCACAAGGAGCGAGTCCTTGGAGACTAACACTACACGACCACCAATATCGGAACTGGTGCTAACAAAAGGTTCCCAGAATCACGGACCCTTCATTAATCAAGTCGTGCAACAGGCTAGCTGTGTTACAACGAGATCTACGAATAGGTCTCCTCTGGAGGAGCTTTCATGCTAGGCATACAAGGAGCGAATCCTTGGTGACTAACACTACTCGACTACCAATTCTAAACTAAGTGTTCTCTCTGCTTTTACCAAAGCTCGGGCGTAGAGCCTTACTCATGATGTCATCCCAAGAACCAACAGGCGACAAAGCACAAATAAAATCTACAAGAGAACAAATACAAAAAGAAAAACAAATAAAAAACAAACACTCCTCACAAACCAAAATATAGGCTCGACTCTCTCTTTGCATGGAGCAAAAATGTCCCCAGCAGAGTCGCCATCTGTCGCACCTCGAAAATTCATTTCGAACATACGACCCTCGCGCGAAAGGCGCGGAAATGCGGTTCGACAGAGTCGCCACCAAACTTTATTTTTCCCGAACAAACGGGAGAGGAAAATATCGAGAAAACCTCTTAAAATGAAAGGATAGGAACAGGGCTGTCGCAACCAAGTTCCGGGTTCGGGAGTCGGTTACGTGAAGGGAAGGTATTAGCACCCCTCACGTCCGTCGTACTCGACGGGAACCTCTTAAGGTAATGTGGGGAGTGTTTGTTTAGGTTTACTTGTTTTCTTCTCGCTATTAAAGGTAGAATTGATAGGTTCAAAAGTTAAAGACGCTAAGGAGAGATGGGTGGTTAGAGGATAGGGTGCTCGCCAAGGATTGGGGCCCTTGTGCCTACGTATGCTCATTCGGACGAGAATGAGAAATCATAGCGTCGTAGTTCGATTACGGGAAAGGATTGGGTGGAAAACGGAAGATGGATAGAGGTAGCTCGCCAAGATCATCGCAATCTTGTGCCTACGTATCTTACATTCGGACGAGAATGAAGAATCAGAGCAGTCGTAGTTCGTGGTAACAACCACGAAAGATGAGGTTTGAATAGGGTTGAAGCTTGGGAAAGAGAAGAAAGGGTGACTTACAAGCAACCCAAGAGCGTGCCTCGAGAGCTTGCCACTCAAGAATTCAAAGGATGCGAGATTCCAAAAACTCAATTCATTCGGGAATTGACTGAATAAGTTGAAGAGATGGATGTTTTGAAATTGAAAGAATGAACTAATAACAACTCAAGGGCGCGCCTCGAAAGTTACTCATTCGAATATTCAAAGAATGCTAGATTCTGAGTATATCTCTCTTTCGTAAGTTTTAAAAATGTGCTTGTGAAAAGATCGAATCGAAGGATGGCATGCGAGGCCAAAGGAAGTTGGTTTGGAAGTAGTTCGACGACGTGTCGAAGATTTGATCGAAGATGGAACCGACTTGACGACGTGTCAAGGGTTACAGTTGTGAGAAACGATATTAGTCCCTGAGGGTGCCCCTAATATCGAAACCACGAGGAATTGTGAAGTGTGTGCGCAATGTTGATGATTGCGAATGCGTACGAGCATTCATCTTAGGAGAACGATTGGAAAGTGATTGAGTTCGAAGGGTTGAGTGAATAACAACTCAAAGGGCGTGCTTCGAGAATTATTCACTCGAAGACACAAGGAATGCTAGACTCCAAGTGCATCTTTCTTTCGGGGTTTTGATCAAAAGACGTTGAGAATATGCTTGAGAAAATCAAAAGATTGAATGAACAACAACTCAAGAGCGAGTCTCGAGAGTTACTCATTCGAAGATCCAAGAAATGCTAGATTTCAAGAATCTCCCTCTTTTGGAATTTTTCGAGAGAAAAAAAAAGTTTAAGAAAAGATTTGAAGCGAAAATGACATGGTTTTGACTGAATTATCATCTATCAACAATTTGACCGACAATAATCATTAAAGTCATCAATGACTAACAAAAGTGGATAAAAAACCAAAATGAAAGTTTTTTTTTTTGAAAAAAAATGGTAGAAATAGATCTAAATTAATTATAAATAAAAAATCCCAAAAAAAAAACTTATTTTTAAAAAAAAAAAACTAAATGGAATCGAAAGTAAACAACAATTTGATATAATTAAATGAAAAGCATGTCAAGAAGGAAGGGGAGGTATGAATCCCTGATGGCGGTAATGGCTACAATACATATGGGCCCTTCGACCCACTCAACAAATCAGTTTTAATCAAATTAGAACCTATATATATTTTTAAAATCAAATAAATAAAAGAAACAAACCAGATCCATGTTTAAACAAAATGAATCCAACACACTTCTACATGGCAAAAAGGGAATCCTAATTCATCACCGTTACCGATATATTAAATTTGGGAAAAAAAAACAACAGAGCGTACCCTTTCTCATAGCAAAGAAAAAAGAATAATCAAAACTCCATCCATGGTTATCGGGGATCGGAAAAAAACAACAGCATCAACTCGCTCAATGCCATCATTCTTTCTCGCACTCCTTGTCCGATTTGAAGTTTCTAGATCTAACGAATTCTTTGTCTCTCTTCACCTCACTCTAATCTTTGTTTTCGGTTCAATGGGTTTGGTCTTTACGTTGTTGTTAATGAAGGTTCTGAAGAAGGCTTTGGTGGTTTGATGGTGTTTCTGGTCCGATTTGAAATAGTTGAAGAAGAAGACACTGAGCTAGGCTTTGTTTGAAAATGGCGGAAGATATGGTTTCTGAAGGTGAGGTTTGAGCGTATGTCGGCGGAAGACGGTAGAAGGTGTTAAGAATGGAGGTGATGATTTAGGGTTTCTGGATTGTTGTTTGAAGAAGGTGAAGTGGTTCGTTTGGTTAGGGATTTAATGGCGGTGATTTGAAGTTTTGTTTAATGGTTGAGCAAAGGGGTGATGGATTTTAAATTGACGATGATGAATAGGAAAATGATTAGGTTTTTTTTCCTGAGAGAACCTCCTCCCTTTTTGTCACCTTCTCAAGGTCCTCTTATAGGATATATGAGGGGTACGTTTGAAAGAGAGCTGAGAGGGATTTTGCTTCCGTTTCATTTATTTTTTGTGCGTTTGGGATTTTTTCTTGTTACAGTGCGGTTGCGAGTCCTTTTGCGGAATGCGTGGAGCGCAACATTTACAGAGTGAGCTCTCCTTGCTTTTGTTCGTACTCTGATTTTTCTTTGCTATGTTGCGGCTGTTATTGTTGGTGTGCAAGTTGTCATTTTGATTTCTCGTACTTTTGCAGGTACGGTTTTGGAGGTGGCTGTGGATGTTATTGCAGGTGGATGAAAAACCAAGCTGAAGGCACATCACGTAGCTGGACCTCGCGTGTGTACATTATCCTTGCTAGTATGGGTGGTATGGTTTCCGTTGTGTACGGTTCTGTAAAAAAAGGTTGTATGTACCTTTTGCAAACCTCTACCCTTTGTCTTTTGCTAATCCCGTACAAATCCATTTTTTATTAACTCTCTTAATTTATAGCTGGTAAGAAATATATCCTTTTTTGCAGGTGATATTAGATTAGTTTATGCGGTAACTTTCTGATATTTGTCAAGAGTGGATGGCCCGTTGTTGTGCGAAAGTTTTTTTGAGGGAATTCAACCATATGCATTTGCTGCAAATTATTTGTTTGATGGGCATGCTGCGTGAGTTTCTCAAAGTTGGTGTGTTCACGTTACATTGCGTTTGCAGGATTTTTGCTGTAGGATTCTCTTGTGCTGCGTTGCAAGTCGTGGTCTGCTGCTAAATCGTTGACGACTGCGGGTGGCTGTAAGCTGGTGTGAGAATTATTGCGTGATGCTGCTGCTGTGTTGAGTTGCGAAATCTGCCGGCAGCGGGGAAATTGTTGATGAGTGGTCTCTCTTTCTTTTATACAAATTGCCTTGTTTTTGTATCGTTTCACAGGAAATGGTGCAGCGCATTTATTTAGTGCGTAAATTGGTTATTGCGAGAATCTCGTCTTAGCCTCTTGTTGTAAAATGGTAAGGTTGTTATACCAATTCAAATCACAGGTACTAATTTATGTCTGGTACAAACTGTTGTGTGATGGTTTTGTGGTTAAAGGAGAGAAAGGAATTTGGAGATGAGTCCTTGTGAATCGTCCCTCTCCTATTGCTGTCATTGTAACGATTTTATGTGTATTCTCTTAATACGAATCACAACAACCCCCCTGTTAATCACGATTTTCCTCTGATTTTATGTAGGTCCTTAGATGTTATTGAGAAGGACCAACTTTCATCTTGGCATGGGAAAAAAATGAAGGACGGGATGTATCTCAATTCCGCACGAGTTGTACGAGCTGGGGGGACAACTTTTGTTGGTTTGTCTTTTGTGTGTGACGGTCCATGTGCGTTTGGTTTTCTTGCAACGTCGGTGGAAGGTACAAGCTGAGGCTACACAATTGCTTTTCGGTCGTACTGGTTATTGCTGTAGGAATTCTGCGTGACCGCTTCATACACAGTGTTGTGGTATGGTCCTTTTGACAGGCTGTGGACGTATGGTTTGGCTTTGGTGGTGCCTGCTGTGCGAGACTTGCTGCACCTTGCAATTGGAATTCATCTTTCTGCATTGTTTTTTTTATTTGAGAACCGAAAGTGAATGACTCATCATCACTTCACTTTTGTACCATCTGAACATTTCTGGCCCCACCTTATATATTTCATCCTTATCTTGTATATTGGTTTTGTTTAGACTTGGTGCACTTGGAACAAATAAATCAATGGTGATTATTCTAATATTGTTTATATTGACACTTAGGGATCTGCATTATGGTTTGTGAGCCGTACTCAAACCATGGACGAGAAACACACACAGTTTGTAGCATAACTCACACATTGTTTAAAAATAAACCGTGCACATGGTATGAAATAAACCCACCTTCTTGGCCTAATTAATTTAATCACAGGACCTAAAAAAATTATTTAAAAAAAAATGCTAATGGCCTACTTGAAATATGACTTGACAAGGGATTCCCCATGACTTACAAATTGATGACCATAACTCGACACAAACTAGCACATTAAGGATGGCTTGAAACAATTTGATGATTTTTACCATGGCCTCCCATTATACCTTGACACAAACTTTAATTATGTCTTGGAATAATTACAACATGACTTGAGAACCATCCAAATTTTGGAACAAATTAAACAAAGACTCGAAGTCAAAACTTAAAACAAGTTAAGTTAAATACTAAAGAATGGCGCAGGATCCACTTTAAGTATAACTTGAGGATTAATTGAGACGAAACTTGTAATCATTTTTGAGGTCAATTGACTTTATCTTGACTAAACGCTTATCAGGAAGATGGCGCCTTTTTCCTTCATCTCCACTTGACTCCACATACCTCACAGTAGCCTAGAGAAAAACCATGTAGCAATACAAATGTTTGGGCACATTCAAAAAAGAAGTAAAGTAGGACAAATTTAGGGTATGACACCTAACAAGAACAACAATCCACTCAACTGAAGATACAACTCACCACTTGCTAAGGGAAATGTCATGAACGGTCTTCCAGAATACAAACCTTCTGGGAAATAGACAACTCACAGGGGAAATGGGACAACCTATCTCACCTGTCGGGGAATCAACGACTCTGCGGGAGATCAACTCTATTGGAGAACTCGGTCTGCACTGCTGAGAGATGAGGATTTACAGAAAATCTGCTGGAGAAAAATGGGTACTAACCCACTGCTGGGAAGAATTCCACATCTGCTCGGTGGAAAGAAATCCAATCTCGACTCGCTGGGAAGTAGGCACCAACATGCACTTTGTGGGGATCAAATGTACCAACCAACTGCCGGGGATAAGCGTACACGCCACTGCTCACTTAACCTGTATACCATTCTAATGGGGATAGAGATGCAAACTCCACTTGCTGGGGAACAGACTCTAGTTAGGGAGAAAACGAATTTCATCCATACCTCTTTGCCCCAAGGGTAACGACCCTGCAAAAATGAACAAAAAGATAAGATATCCTACCCAAAAGGAACTATCTTGGTCATCATCTGTGACGTTGTTCAGTTAAATCAAAGTTTTAACAATTATTGGGCAAGGCTTGCAAGCTTATGTATGTGTAAGTTTATCAAAAAACATCGGGCGTTTTTCACAAACAAAACAGTAAAAGTTAAAACAAAACAAACAAGACACTGAATAGTATATGTTTATTGACAAATGACGTGTAAATAGGCAAAGATTTACAACAGATGTAACCCCTGAAAAGAGTAAGTTGCGCAAAAATATACAGATATGCACAGAAATATACAAAAGTGTACAGAAATGTCGGAAATGTAGTACAGACAAACACCATGAGCTAATCCCTCTATGACTCGCCTGACCTCGATGTTTTCCCGATGCTTCGGCTTCAGAAGAGATTGGTTCGAATAAACGGTCCTCAGGTCCTCCCAATCCACTAAGCAATGAAACTCACACGCAGACCGCAGTCATTTGCTTTTTCAATCCCTAACTTTTGCCTGAATCGCCCTTTCGGGTTTTCAATTCACCGGGATACCCATTTTTTCCAAAGTCGCCCTTTTCAGGTTTTCAACTTTGTGGGTGTACATCTTTTCATTTTTATCCCTAATTTTTTCCCGAACCCAATCTTTTTTATGGTTCGTCGGGATGCCCCATTTTTGCCTGGATTTTCGTTTTTCTTTCCAGCGGGTCTCTTTAAGCAAAGTATTTTTTAACTGCGTCTGCGTTCATAGAGGATGTAAAATCCTCACCATCCATGGTGGACAACAACAAGGCTCCTCTGGAGAAGACCTTTCGCACAACATATGGTCCTTCATAGTTGGGAGTCCATTTGCCCCTGTGATCTGATTGTGGTGGGAGAATCTTTTTTAGCACAAGATAGCCCGTCTGAAAGCTTCGAGGACGCACCTTCTTGTCGAAAGCTTTCTTCATCCGGCTCTGATACAACCGACCGCATGCAATAGACGCTAGCCTTTTCTCATCCATCAGGCTAAGCCGATTCAATTAGTTCTTAACCCATTGTGCCTCATCGAGCTTGACGTTGACCAGAATTCTTAGAGAAGGAATCTCGACTTCCAATGGTAGGACAACTTCCATATCATACACCGGTGAGAAAGGAGTTGCCCCAATTGATGTGTGCACCGTAGTACGATAACCGTGTAAAGCAAATGGCATCATCTCATGCCAATCCTTGTAAGTGACAACCATCTTTTGCATTATCTTCTTGATATTCTTATTGGCTGATTCAACGGCGCCATTCATCTTCGGGCGATAGGGTGATGAGTTGTGATGCTCGATTTTTAAATTCTAGCACAATTCCTTAATCATCTTATTGTTCAGATTCGAACCATTGTCAGTAATGATTCACTCGGGCACTCTGTATCTACATATGATGTCCTTGTTTATGAACCGGGCTACGACCTGCTTCGTAACATTCACATACGAGGCTGCTTCAACCCACTTGGTAAAGTAATCAATGGCGTCCAAGATGAAACGATGTCCATTGGATGCAGTGGGCTTAATCTTGCCAATCATGTCAATGCCCCACATGGAGAAGGGCCACGGGGATGTCATGACGTTCAGAGGATACAGCGGCACATGAATCTTGTCTGCATAAATCTAGCATTTATGGCATTTCTTTGAAAATTTGAAACAATCTGACTCCATGGTTAGCCAATAATACCCTGCTCGCAACAGTTTCCGAGACATGGCATGTCCGCCGGCGTGCGTACCAAAAGTACCCTCGTGGACTTCTTCCATAAGCAGACTAGCGGCTTTCTCATCCACGCACCTCAACAATACTAAGTCATGGTTTCTTTTGTAAAGCACACCATCCGGATTCAGATAAAAGTTACCAGACAACCTCCTCAGCGTCTTCTTATCCTGGTTCGACGCTCCTAGCGGATACTCTTGGTTCCTGAGGAAATTCTGGATATCACAAAACCATGGCTTGCCATTAGAGGCATCCTCAATGGAGAATACAAAAGCAGGCCTATCAAGGCGAGACATGACTGTTCTTGGAGCATCATTCCAATAGTTCACCTTATACATCGAAGATAGCGTTGCCAGAGTGTCTTCCATCTGATTCTCCGCTCGCGGCACATTGTGAAACTCGACCCTGTCAAAGAAAGGTAATAGTCTCCTTGCATAGTTCATGTAAGGAATCGGATTTGGATGACGAGTTTCCCATTCTCCTTTGATTTGATTAACCACTAGCGCTGAATCGCCATATACATCCAAATTCTTGATCCTCAGATCAATAGCTTCTTCCAACCCCATGATGCACGCTTCGTACTCGGCTTCATTGTTGGTGCAAGGGAATGTCACCCTGGAAGTGAAGGGGATGTGGGTGCCATGAGGAGTCGTGATAATTTCCCCAATTCCACTACCATCGGAGTTGATAGCGCCGTCGAATATCATCTGCCATTGAGAACCCTTCTCTGGACCTTCAACGGGTAATGGCTCATCGCAGTCTTTCATCTTTAGGAACATGATGTCTTCGTCAGGGAAATCAAATTTCATCGGTTGATAGCCTTCGATGGGCTGTTCAGCAAGGTACTCTGACAAAACACTTCCCTTGATGGCTTTCTGGGAAACATATTGGATATCATACTCTGTCAGTACCATTTGCCACCTGGAAATCCTTCCTGAAAGCGCTTGCTTCTTGAAGACATACTTGATCGGATCCATCTTCGAAATTAGCATGGTTTTATGATTCAGCATGTATTGTCTCAAACGTTTGGCAGCCCAAGCGAGTGTGCGACACGTTTTCTCAAGCATTGAGTAACGGGACTCACAGTCTGTGAACGTTTTACTCAGATAGTAAATCGCATGCTCTTTTCTTCCGGTCTCGTCGTGTTGACCGAGAACACAAACCATATTGTTCTCAAGAACCATTAAATACATGATTAAAGGTCTTCCAGCTACTGGAGGTATCAGTATCAGAGGCTCCTGCAAATACTCTTTTATCTTATCGAACGCCTTTTGACAATTTTCATTCCAGACGATTGCCTGATCTTTCTTTAGAAATTTGAACATTGGTTCACACGTGGCTGTGAGATGAGATATGAACCGAGCAATGTAGTTCAACCTCCCCAAGAAACCACGAACCTCTTTTTCTATTTTTGGCGCTGGCATATTTTGAATAGCTTTTATTTTTGCAGGATCGACCTAGATTCCTTTTTTCACTGACGATAAATCCCAGCAACTTTCCTGATCTTACCCCGAAGGTACACTTGTTAGGATTCAACCTTAACCTGAGCCTCTCAAACAGCTTCAACAAATTGACCAGATGCTCCTCCTCTGTTTGGGACTTTGCAATCATGTCATCAACATATACTTCAATCTTATGATGAATCATATCATGAAAGAGAGTCACCATAGCTCGCTGGTAGGTTACCCCTGCGTTTTTCAACCCAAAAGGCACTACCTTATAACAGAACGTCCCCCATGGCGTGATAAACGTTGTTTTCTCCATATCCTCCGGTGCCATCTTAATCTGATTATAGCCCGAAAAATCGTCCATGAAGGAAAACACGGAATATTGAGTGGTATTGTCAACCAACACGTCAATGTGAGGGAGCGGGAAATCATCCTTTGGGCTCGCCTTATTCAAATCTCTGTAATCCACACACATTCGTACCTTACCGTCCTTCTTAGGTACAAGTACTATGTTAGCGACCCACAGAGGGTAAGTTGTCACGACTAAAAATCCTGTGTCTAGTTGCTTCTGGACTTTCTCCTTGATTTTTACAGCCATATCTGGTGTTGTCCTTCTAAGCTTCTGCTTGACTGGAGGACATTCCTCCCACAACGGCAAGTGATGAACCACTATGTCTGTGTCAAGCCCGGGCATCTCTTCATATGACCAAGCAAAGATATCACTATACTCACGAAGCATCTCAATCAGTCTTTGCTTGATGTCACTATGCAGTGTAGCCCCTATTCTGACATTTCTGACGACCTCTTCAGAACCCAAATTGATAACCTCAATCTCTTCCTGATGAGGCAGAATGATCTTCTCTTGTTGTTTCAAGAGTCTAGCTAGATCTTCTGGCAAGTCTTCATCCTCATCAATCTCTTCTTCAACTTGAAATATCGGGTTATCAAAGTCGAAGCGAGTCATAGGAGGTTCTGGATTGGTGTCATCTGCAATGTGGATCTTGCAATGATAATGATTAAATGCTTCAAATGATAAACAAAATAAGAAAAATCACATTGCCATTTTATTGTAAAAAACAAAATAAGAAAGACAAGGATCACAAAGTTTGAATGAGAAAAACGTTTTTTAATTAATTGATAAAGCAATATTCAAGAATAAACAATAAGGCCCTGAAGCAAAATACCGCTATGCTCCGGGTAGAACATAGAGTAGTACAATAATCAGAAAAACAAGGCATTAATGTTCTATTGTCACTTGAATGAATTCCTCGATAGACCAATTGTTGAGGCTCTGTCCTGGCGTGCATGGCTTGATTCAAACATCCATGTCGCAGTCACTATCCCCCTCTTCGTCTGAAACCACGTTGATCCTCTCGAAGATAACTCCTCCTTTAGTAAACTACACAGGTCCTTTATAGCATGGCACGCTCTATGAGGATGAAGAAGTAGATGACAGGCAGTACCCTAAACCAAACTTATCCTGCTTGTTGGGAATCTTCAGCATTCGACCACACCCTGGTGCTGCCCCGGCATTCACCACAACTTGGGCCTCCTTAAAAGACGACATGGCGCTTTTCTCACGATAGGAGATTTATCTTTGATCTGAACCATATCAAATGCTTGAAAAATAGTCTCATGTATTTCTCCATCCACCTCAACATATTTGAATGAGGACAGCTGACTGATCATTATGTCCTCTTCTCCACATACTATGACGATGCTGCCACCAACCATATACTTGAGCTTTTGATGCAACGTGGATGTAACAGCTCCAGCTGAGTGAATCCAGAGACGGCCCAACAAATAGTTGTAGGCAAGCTGGATGTCCATAATGTAGAACACTGCATCAAATACTTCAGGTCCCACCTAAATAGGCAATGTCACCTCTCCGAATACCGATCTCCTGGTACCGTCAAAAGCACGCACTACCAGATCACTTGGCGTGCAAATCAGCCCTTGCATGTCCAACTTCATCAAGGCTTTCTTCGGGAGTACATTCAAAGACGATCCTGTATCAACGAGCACATGAGACATGACAGCCCCTTGGCATTCTATGGATATGTGCAATGCACAATTATGGTTTCTGCCCCTCAGCGTCAAATCCAGGTCCGTGAAACCTAGCCCATTTTCTGTGTTTACGTGCGTAACAACCCCTTCAAGTTGATTAATCGAAATCTCCTGCGGCACGTAAGCAGTATTCAGTATTCTCAACAATGCATTCTGATGTGCTTCTGAACATAGCAACAACGACAATATAGATATTTTAGAAGGAGTTTGCTGCAGATGATCGACTATCTTGTAGTCACTCTTTCTTATCAGCCTCATAAACTCCTCTGCATATTTTAACAAAGGCTCCTTCTCCCCAGCCTGAGAAGTTTCCTCTACAACCAATCTCTTCCCTTTATCAGCCCTGTCAGCAACCACTTCGGGCGAGGAAAAGACTCTGCCACTGCGGGTAATTCCTCCTGCTCCAACAAGATTATCCACTAAATCAACAAGTGAACTCTTCAGATCTAGTTTCTGTCCATAGCAATATACCTCAGCTCCGTAGTTCCACGGGATAGCTTTGGTACTCTCATAAGGCACAGGGCCCGCCTTAGTGATGACAATTGTTGGCGGCCTTGGCGCAGAAATAGTAATGGTTTTGTATGGAATAGAGATCGTTGCAACCTCATTCCTCTTCTCAGCCAATAACTCTTCAGACTTGTTCTCAACAACCTAGTCAAACTGAATACCCCATCATCCATTATACTCTGAATACAACTTTTCAACTTATCACACCCCTCGGGATGACTTGAACATTCAGCACAGAATTCCTCACACCCTGGGAACACACCCCCTTTCAGCAACCTAGCCTTCACGAAGCTTAGCGGTGTCTTCAAATCATTGACATCGTTTACCAGATCTAAACCTTCATCTTCAATGATGGCGCTAACTTTGGCTGCCCCATGGTTGGGCATGGGGTTTTGTACGATGTTGGGAGCATCGTGAGAGAAATTTATGGCTTTACTGTCCACCAAATCTTGCACTTTGTGTTTGAACGCTTTACAATTATCAATAGTATGGCCAGGTGCCCTGGAATGGAACTCGCATCTTGCATTCGCATCATAACCGGGTGGAGGTGGTCCTATCAGAGGAGCCATAATCCTCTTTTGAACTAACTGCAATTGTAACAAAGCTTGCAATAATTGGGAATACGGCATGGGAGGCGCGTCAAAATGTTTATTCACTGCCGCCCGGCCTCGATCCTGATATCTTCTATAACCATGTTGATTCTGCTGATTCTGCTGTTATTGTTGCGGAACTATAGGAATTGTAACACTAGCAACCTATTGCTGACGATACTAATTCTGATACTGACCTTTACCTTTCCCACGAGAGCTGGATACTGAATTAGTTTTGCCTTCATGCTTTTTATTACCGAGTACCTTCTTACCTCCTCCTCTAACTAAGGGCATCTCACCAACGCTAATCCTCCCTAACTTGATACCATTTTCAACCCTCTCTCTGGTGATGATTAAGTCAGAGAAACTACCCGGCATGTTACTAATGAGCTTCTCATAGTAGACGCCAGGCAAGGTGGCGACAAAAATATCAATGAGCTCACGTTCCACCATGGGCGGCTGCACCCTGGCTGCTAACTCCCGCCACCTTTGGGCATATTCCTTGAAACACTCATTGTTCTTTTGCGAAAGATTTTGAAGCTGGACCCTGTTAGGAGCAAGGTCGCTGTTATATTGGTAATGTTTCACAAAGGCCTTAGCCAGGTCCCTCCAACTGCAGACTTCACAGTTTCTAGACTCGTGTACCACTCCAATGAAGGACCAGACAAACTGTCCTGAAAAAAATGCATGAGCAATTTCTCGTCGTTCGAGTAGGCAGACATTTTACGGTAGTAGGATCTTAGATGAACTCTTGGGTAGGTGGTACCCTTATATTTGTCAAAGTCTGGGACTTTGAACTTCAGCGGCACTCTCAGATCCGGGATCAACCCCAGATTAGCTATGTCAAGGCCCATAGAATTTTGACTTTCAAGAGACTTCATTTTTTCTTCAATTAGCTTGATTCTCTTATCAGCTTCAGAGGGTAACTCAACAACCACAACCCTCGGTGAGAACACATCCTCTTGTCTGTCTTCATTCCAGAGTTAATTCATATTACCATGTATAGCGCAGGTGGTATCATGACCATAACCATTCCCATTAACATTACCATTTCCAGCATTACCAAAACCAACATTGTCAAAACCAGCAGCATTACCAGAACCAACAACATTGCCATTGCCATTTCCATTACCATTCCCTCCAGCAGTAGGGATAACCAAAGTAGGCATAGAGTTATCAGCTCGAAGAGTCTCAACATGTGGAGGGTTGGTAGTGTTCCCACCATGCAACACACCGTTGCTATCAACACATGCAATCAAGGGTTGTACCAAACTACGAAGTTGTCCTTGCCCGTTGGCCACTCCCTGCATGACCACCATAAATTGGGCCATCCGGTCCCTCATCTTTTGCATCTCTGCTTGCATTTGCTCCATCGCTCTTCTCTGATTCCCCCTGGTAGCATACCTGTGAGTTGTTTGATCAGCAATCCTGAAACACACTAACAGACCACATGAAATAAGATTAACAGTTCTGATGCACCTGCAATGCAAAAAATGCAAAATGCAAACATGTATGTATGCAACAGGGAAATTTCCCCCTCGATTCCAGTTTCCGGAAGAACAGCAAGACCATGGAAAACCCCAAAGACAAGCATAGAATAGGAACTCCTCCTATATAATCACAGGCCAACAGGCAATCTACAAGTGCAACAAATGAGTACAGTAAGAAAGAACCTTAACCAACAAGTCTGGTGATGGTCAGTACAACAAGAATAAGCAACAAACTACGCATAGAAAAATGATCAAGCTGGATGATGAGACCGAAAGTCCTCTAGCAACTCCTGTGTCTCAGGATGATCTAGTCTGGTGAGTAACCCCTGGATAAGTAGCTCTCGCTGGCTAATAGTATGTTGTAGATCCTCAGTATAGTCTTCCCAGACTCCCTCTCCAAAGACATCCTCCAATTTTCACCTCTTCAAATCAGCTCAAGCTTTGAAATCCTCCAAGATTGCAAGCGCTTCGCGCAGCTTACAATCACTGTGTCGTCTGAGTGAAGCTTCATCTGAAATCCTCTCATCTTTTGCTCTGAGCTACGTCTTCAACTTGCTAATTTGTAGCTTTAACCCGTCTTCGTGCTCTTTGTTGTTGGTGAGCGTAGCATTCCATTGGTCGTTAAACTTAGAAATATCTAAATAAGCTCTATCCAGATCTTTCTTCTTGGAAGCATGCACACTACTAACACCCTTCATGTCTAGACCCAAACGTTCCCTGGCGCTAATCTGCTTGGTCAAGTCCGTACCCAACCTGTTCACCAATTCAGTGTGTTTCTTCAAAGAATAACCTGCTTCATTCTCCTCACTTCGAAGCTGGGCAATCTCTTTCTCCAACTCTTCATTCGATTTCCGCAACTCTTCTTTCTCGAACCACAACTGGTTGTACTTCTGAATGTCCACTGTGGTAGGTTCCTCAATCATTAGAGGATACAAAGGAGCAATTGGAGGAAACGACATCAGAAACTTCACAGCTCTCTCACGAATCCAAGTCAGGTAAGGGTCATAGGCTCGAATGTTGCTCTTCCCCAATAATGCTTTCCCTTTCCTATGAATATTGCCCCAAGCATGCTCAACTCTGGCTAAGGCATCATCTTCCAACAATCTGGTGAGATACAGAGATTCCTGTATCTCCTCTTCCTTAGGTGAATCTCTCAGCGTGTACCCAAACTGCCTAACCAACAAGGATGGGTTATAGTTTATGCATCCTTTCCTTGTGACCAAAGGGACGTTAGGAAATCCACCGTGTCGCTACTGCGAAGATCGGCGCCGGCTGAACAGAAGAGTCGCCACCGTGCGTTATTTATCCCACGGGAGGGAAAGGGAACGCTTAGAGTAAACCTCGCAAAGACGGGAAAAGGTATGGTCGTCGCAACCAAAACCTGGATTCGGGAGTCGGTTACGCAAGGGGAAGGTATTAGCACCCCTCACGTCCGTCGTACTCGACGGGATCCACGCTTGTTTTCGGGTATGGATTGTTATTCTATCTACGCTAAAGGTCTGGGGTCAAAAGAAAAGAAAATGGAAATAAAATGACTCGGCAAAGTATCGCACTTTATGCCTACGTATTCCCGTCTGGAACGAGAAATCAGAGTCAACGTAGTTCGCCTACCTACGGGAAAGGAGGGGAAGGTTGCTCGCTAGGATATCGCATCCTATGCCTACGTACTTCCACACGGCATGGAAGATCAGAGCAAACGTAGTTCGGGCTACGTACGACACAAGTCTGTCTTTGATTGATTTTATACCTTCTGAAAAAGGGTTTTCTGATTACTGGTCCAAGCGGACAAAAATGACGTCTTGATGAGTTCACATTCTTTTACGGAAGAAGTGTCTTTTATTGTGTTTGAAATCTTTATGTGTTTTTCTGTTTGTTTTGAGAGAGAAGAGACAGAACTCTAACCTACGGTTGCGAAGGGAATCAAACTAACCTAATGTTATCATGTATGGGTTAAGACCTAGTGTCTATCATGCTCCTCTCTTGCACAGAGAGAAACAGAGATCCTACGGGGTAGGCAGAAACAGAAACAATAACAGATATAATAAAGCGGTAAAATGCATGGATGCAACAAAACAAGTGAGGCAAGGGAGTCCCACTCAACCTCGAACCTAGAAAACAATAGGCGAAAATGAACAGGCTTCACTTTCAACCCAACAGGGTAAACAGCAAACAATACAACCAGGAAATCCAAACAATACATCAACAATGAAATACAACAGCAAAAGAAACAGCATCAGCAGCTCTGAACCAACATCTGGCTTCAAGTAATCTCCAATCAGCTACAGGCTTCAACAAGCATCAATCTCCATCTTCATGGCCTTCAGGCAAGGGCTTTAATCATCAGTCTTCCATCTGCAATGGCTTTTCTTCAAGTTCAAACCTCCAGGATGAGGGATCAGTTATCAGAGTGAATTGGGTGTTAAGCAATCAGTTGACTACCAAAGGTGGTGAACAGACTGCTTCTAACACAAAAGACATTTTTCTCTCAAGAGTTCTATCTCTTAGACACTGTCACCAAGCCTTCCAAAGGAAGGGGGTGAGTGTCTTAGAGAGACTCTGAATCATAGAGAAGGAATGGATGCAGACAAGACAATCCATGTTTGAGAAACAAGCTTTCTACTCTAGAGCTCTGCCTAGCTCCTAAACCCTAATCTCCACAGCAGCTACTAGCAAGAATCTCCTCTCCAACTCTGGCAGTTGCTCTTCAATCTCTGGCTCTCCAATGGCTTCAACTTCACAAGTCTTCAGCTCTCCCAAGTCCCCAGACAAACCCAATACCCAAACAATCAAGCAATAATCCCCAGAGGGCACACCACACCAGTCAATCAGATATAACAGTATATTAATAGCAGTAGGGGAATCCTGACTTTTCCTAAGGGGATCTAATAACTACCCATAGCCCCTATAGTCCCATAGCTAACCTATTCAATCTATAAGTCCTAAGGGGAAAGAATCAAATCTCCTAAGTCATCACCTAAAACCCTAGTTTTATCCATGTTGTTCACACTTACACTAAGCACCTAAATTTAATTTCTAAAAATGGGAACTAAATTGTTTCTACAATTTTAATGTCTAACCTAAACAACCTAAAAAGAATGAACAAAAAATATGAAAGCATTTGATAGAACAAAAAATAACAAAATCATGCATGAAATGAAACTATTAAAATGTCATTTATTTAGAAAATATGAGAAAAATATCAAATAAAAAATAAAATGCAATTTTTATTTTTTATAATTTTCTAGACATCCTAAAGAAAAATATGCAAAAAGAATGAATTAAAAATGATGATTTTGCTATTTATTATGAATTTTAGAAAATGCATGAAAAATTAATGAAAATAAAAGAAAATATAATGAAATAAAATGGAGGGGGTGAGAAAAGCAAAGAGAGCACGTTCAATGCGTTGGGCTTAATAACATGGGGGGTGTGGATAGCGCTCTGAGCCCAACCCCCCAATTAATGAAACGCAGCGTATCAGTTCTTTTGAAGTTTCCCTCCGTTTGAACTTTAAACCACAACCGTCAGATTAACTTCCAAGTCCAAGTCAAACCCTGGATCGTGTGGTTCTGACTTCATCTTCAACCTTAGAAACCCTAGGGTTTCTGCAACTTCACCATCATGCACGCCCTTTCCACCTCCCTGTTCTCCCTCAATCCTCCATGAAAGCTCTCACTGTAAAAACCAAAAATGCTCCAAATTTCTCCCTCTACACAGCCATGTCATTACCTTCTTCTAAAACTCAGACAATAATGCAATTCGATAGGTGCAACAGATCGTATCCATCATTCTCCACTGATATTGATCCTCTCAATTCTCTATGGAAATTATCCTAAACTAACCTACACCTCACCCTAGTCATTTTAATCACTCAATCCAAGATTATCTCACACGATTCTTGCCATTCTAAGCTTCAGCAGAAATGGTGCACCATAACCAATGTCCATGAAACTTGCTCAAACTTATCAAAATCAATCATCTCCCTTATCCTAACCAGTCTACACTAACAATTCCCTAAAATTCTCATTAAACTATGCAATTCGAATGAGGTTACCAACCTGTTATGATGCTGAAAACAGTGATGGAATACACTTGATCCAATGCTTGAGAGGTGGGGAAATTGATCAGTAATCTTGGAGATGAGTTCTGTATGCAATTAGAGAAGCTCCCAAGCTTTGAATCTTCTAATTCCAAGGTTCTTGCCCTTTGAATGATGATGATGAATATCACAATTCCTTGCTCAATTTTCCAAAGAAATGTGTGGATTCTGATCTCTGTGTGATGATGATGAAGATTGAATCAAGAATGTTGAAGTTTGATGAGAGATTGAGGGAATTTGAGAGACTTATGCAAGAATGAAAAATGAGTGAAAATGGAGGTTTTTGACAAAATGGTGGCACCAACCCTTGCATGATTCAGCTTGCATGAATATATAGGTTGCATTAGAACCTCCTAGAACATTGGAGAAATTTCCCTTTACACTTTCCCTTTCAATTTGGATTATGTTACTTTTAATCCAAGCAACCATGGATAACTCACAAATCATGACCTAAGCTAAAAATTCCACTTTAGCCAATGTCTTTAAAATGCCTTTTCCATTCAAAATGACCTATAATTTTGCATCATTTGGCCAAGATATGAAAAATATCATTTTTTAAGCCATTTTCCTTCATTAAATTCACCAATTTTAAAACCTTGTGCTATGGTCATTTACAATCTCTCATGGTCACTTTTCTAGACTCAAAATGTCATTTGGAGCAAGTTTGATGTTGTAAGTTTTTCCATTTGAGGCCTCCTTGTATGAGTTTTGGACATAGGTTAAAATGACCTGTAATTCACAAATGACCAAAATACCCTTTGCTTGCCAAGATCATAAGTTGAGTTCCACAAATCATATGAGGGCATACTATACCATTCTAGAAAGCTAAGACAATTAGGAACAATTCTTATGTTGACCAAAAATTCATTTGAAATCTCCTTGAGGGGTAAAAATAGCATGGAAGTCAAGTCACTTTTGCAGACAAAATTTCAGATACCCCAGATGACCTGTAACTTGCAGGGACCATAACTTGAGTTCCATAAATCTCCTTGATGTCTTCCACCACTCAAATTAAAGGTATTGGGATCCTCTACAAGTTTCATGTTGACCAAGGATCCATTTGAAGCTTGCATTTTGACTTATCCTGCTTGGGAATTTGACCTAAACTAGGGGATTTTACACAGAAACCCTAATTTAGAAACTCCTCTTCTCCTTGATTTCTCTTGATTTCTTCTTAGCATGACAACATATCCTTCTTTATATGTCAAATGATGAACCCCACACCTCTCCAATAGACCTGAATGCCTTTAAATCAGTCAATTGACCTAGGGTTGACCTAGGGTTGACCCAGATGAAACTCTAGTTGACTGTCTTCAACTGTAGCTCTTGTACTCACATCAATGACTTGTCTCCTTCTCCAAATGACTTTCTAAGTCTCCCAAGATATCTACATACTTTCCATGCCTCCAATTCACAGCTCACAACCCCCTTGTTGACCCTCAGATACCTTCAGATAGGAGATAGACTCAAGGCTTAATCTGCTGAACTCTTTGCTTTCAAATTCTTTTCTGATGACTTGAATGAGATTGAATCAGGATAATAACCTCTTGATAGGCCTCTAGAGATGAGAATAATGCTTGATCCCTTGTTGGATGATTTGCCATGCTATGCTATGCAGATGATTGGTCTATGTACATGACTCTATATGCAAATGCTAATGATATTGAAACATAAACCCAGTGAATAAGGTTTAGCAAATTTTAGGGTGCAACAGCTGCCCCTATTCAAGCGACTTGGACCCGATTGGGTGAAGAGCGAACGGCCTTCAAACATTCGAGGTACGAGACGGTTGAATACTAAGAAACCCGAAAATTTGCTAATCGCAGAAATAAACTGCACCACTGTCTGGGTAACGACATCCACTGCTTGGATCTGACTGTCCACAGTAACCCACTGATCTCGTAGCGACCATGTTGGGGATTATCTTCACCGTTCTGGAAACGATTCTGTCATAACAGATTACTTGCTCGTCCACGTTAGGACTCTGTCTACCATCCACACGAAGGAATCTCAACTACATCCTGTCCACGTTAGGACTCCACCTGCTGTTAACCCAGAAAATCTCGGCAACTCCGTTGGGGATAATTCGTCTGCATTGCGATAAATCGTCCATGTCAGGAATAAAACTCTTCTACGTTAGGAGTAACACCTGTCCATGTTAGGAATAACATCGCTTCTGTATCTGTCCACGTCAGGACTAAACTTTTCATCTTTCCACGTCAGGAAGCAATCTTCTCTCTACATAAGGAGAACCATATCAATCTGTCCACGTAAGGACTCCAATACCACTCGACATGTCCGCGTCAGGACTCCAATCTTTCCACGTAAGGAATACAACTTCGGTTCTGAACCTATCCACGTCAGGACTCAACTTTCCACGTAAGGAGTACATCATTCTTCCACGTCAGGAATCGACCATTCTCGAATCTGTCCACGTAAGGACCCCAATCTTTCCACGTAAGGAATAAATCTCTCCACGTAAGGAAACCAACTCTTTCTGATTTGTCCGCGTCAGAACTACATTTTTCCACGTAAGGAATGCCATCTTAAACTGTCCACGTAAGGACTCCATTCTTTCCACGTAAGGGATCCTCCTCCGATATGTCCGCGTAAGGACTCAATCTTTTCCACGTAAGGAATTATTTTCTCTTGCCACGTAAGGAATCTCAATCTTTCCACGTAAGGAACACGCTTTCTTTCCACGTTAGGAATACTTCTTCTTCTGAATCCGTCCACGTCAGGACTAAACTTCTTTGATCTGTCCGCGTAAGGACTCAATCTTTTCCACGTAAGGAATAAACTCGTCTTTCCACGTAATGAATCAAACTTTAGGAAACGCAACTTGACATGCTTTGTCCGCGTAAGGACTCCGATCTCTTGACTTACTGAGAAATAAAACTTGTCCACGTCAGGACTCATGCACCTTTGACCCGCTTGGGGAAGCGAGATTTGTCCACGTCAGGACTCACATCTCAACCTGCTGAAGAACCCGTCCACGTCAGGACTTGCGCGTCTTCGACTTGCTGGGGAAGCAAAACTCATCCACGTCAGGACACACGCTCTGTCAACAACCCGAAGAAGAACTCTCGTATCTTGTCATCACAAAAACTATAAACTTGCCCATGTCAGGACTCCAACACCATTACAAAATAGAGCTTTCTGCCGGAAATAACTGGTCCACGTCAGGACACCAACACGGAGAATAGCCAACTCGGTCCACGTCAGGACTCTGCTTTCCGATCAACCCCAAGAAATCAAATCCGTCCATGTTAGGACTAACACATCTCGTCAAACCTGTCCACATTAGGACTAGCGCCTTTATCCACCTGAAGAAATAAATCTGTCCATGTTAGGACTCCCACTTTTCTCGTACGAAGAAGAACTGCCAATATCGGAATGAACTGTCCCCGTCAGGACTTGTCGCTCTATCGATCCCAATCCACAAACTTCTTAGCACTGACGTGACAGCAATTTTGAAGCGGACCCTACTGGGGATATTAGGTAACCAAACTACCAGACGCCTGCGGCAGCTTCTGAAATTCTGACTTGTGACACCCTTTGATGACCAAAGACTCTGCAGGGAGTCGAGGAGACATTTCTTACCGTACCTATGCCGGGGAACAAGGGAAACTCACAAATAACTCTGCTTAGGGATTAGAGCCTTCAGCCAAGCGACTCTGTAGGGAGCAATGCTGAACATTTCCCGTCGAGATCTCGAATATCTGGTAACTCACTTGAGCACAAACTCTTTTCGCCTGCCTGAGAAACAACACCCGATTTATGTTTCAAAATGCGCATGTTTGGTAATGATGTACTGCTCCATCTGACACGGAAATGTTATGCAATTTTCCTCATTTGGTGAATGCAAGCATGATCCTATATGCTGATGCACATGCAGACTTGAACTACTGGGATACAGGAACTGCTTCAGCAAAATAAATGCTGAAGATAATGTCAACTCCGTTGGGGATAGCCAGGTGCTACAGAGTATTCCAGCAAAATAAATGCTGGAAGAGTGAAGTCGACTCAGCTGGGAAATTGGGGGACTTGAACCAACTACCTTGTAGCATCTTGCTGAGGAACCTAATCCTGCTGGGGAGTAGCGGATGTGCCCGGTATGACTGAACTTCTGCTAGAGAGTGAACTGATATCATATGGTATTATGACAAAATAAATGCCAAGACTCGCAACCAACTCCGCCGGGGGAGAGTCTTAATCTTCGAATTCCACTGGGAGGAATGAAAACACTTGCTGAGAAGAGAATTCCGCTGAGGATGGGATAATTCTCTTGGGGATAATCACCTGACCCCCCTGGGGGAGAGTGTATGATCCTGCTAGGCAAGGTGAACTTGTCTGAGTACAGCTCACAAATATTAATCTTATGCGGCCGAACCGCTCTGCTTGAAATACACTGTCTGAACACAGCCTACAATCTTGGAACCGCCCATTCTGCTGAGAATAAACGCCTTTGCTGGAACATGTCCTTTGGAATAAGCTACGACTAGCTGGGGAATTCTATCCTTCTTCAGGAAGAACATGCCTGACCTGCGTGAGGGTCGAATCTTTTATTACTGCAGTCTCTTGATCATCTTCCTCGTACGGCTATGAAACCTGCGACGGCACAAACAAGCCAAGACAAACATATGCAACCAAATCTATTCAGGTTAGCATTAGTGACATTATTCCAGTTAATTCACGGTTTTAGCAACTGTTGGCAAGGGCCAGTGACGTTATGCACATGCTAGTTTCATCAAACTTAGGCGTTAATCATGCACAAAATAGTAAAGAACAGTATCAGGTACTGAATAACGTATTTTATTGATTGGGCCCCTGAATGGGCAGAGTTTTGTACACAGGATGTAACTCCTGAAAAGAGGAAGCTACGCACAATAAATACACAAGTATGCACAAGAAGCATCAATATATTGACAAATTAAATTTATACACATGTCGGCAACGGGATGCAGACGAACATCACGAACTGATCCTCCTATGACTCGCCTGACTCTGATGCTTTTCCCGGTATTCACACGTTCGAAGAGATTGTACCTGATAATCGACCTCCTAAGTATATTCTCCCACGCCAATGCTCAATTGCAGTATCAAATTCGGACCGCAGTCATTTGCTTTTCAAATCCCTAACTTTTGCGTGAACCGCCCTTTACGGGTTTTCAGTTCACCGGGATACCCTTTTTTGCCGAAGCCGCCCAGTGTAGGTTTTCAACTTCGCGGGTGTACATTTTTTCATTTTATCCCTAATTTTTGCCCGAACCTTTCATTCTGTTTTTGGTTCGCCAGGATGCCCCATTTTTGCCTGGACTCTCTTTTTTCTGTCCAGCGGGTCAATTTTAAGCAAAGTATTTTTTAACTGCGTCCGAATTCACCGTTGATGTAAAGTCTTCACCGTCCATGGTGGACAATAGCAATGCTCCTCCTGAAAAGACTTTCTTGACAACGTATGGCCCTTCGTAGTTGGGGATCCATTTGCCCCTGTGATCTGCTTGCGGCGGGAGAATCCTTTTCAGCACAAGGTCGCCCGTCTGAAAGCTCCGAGGATGTATCTTCTTATCATATGCTTTCTTCATTCGGCTCTGGTACAAACGACCATATGCTAGAGAAGCTAGCCTCTTCTCGTCCATCAAACTCAATTGGTTCAACCTGTCCTTCACCCATTCTGCCTCGTCCAGCTGAACATCTCGTAATACCCTCAGAGAAGGGATCTCGACCTCCAATGGTAGCACTTCTTCCATTCCGTATACTAACGAGAACGGGGTTGCCCCGGTTGATGTGCGTACCGTCGTACGATAACCGTGCAGAGCAAAAGGTAGCATCTCATGCCAATCCTTATAGGTCAACACCATTTTCTGAACGATTTTCTTGATATTCTTGTTGGCCGCTTCGACAGCGCCATTCATCTTGGGTCGGTACGGGGAGGAGTTATGATGCTCGATCTTGAAATTCTGACAGAGCTCCTTCATCATTTTGTTGTTCAGATTTGAACCGTTGTCAGTGATTATCCGTTCAGGGATTCCATATCGGCAAATGATGTCTCTTTTGATGAATCTGGCCACCACCTGCTTCGTTACGTTTGCATAAGACGCCGCTTCTACCCACTTGGTGAAGTAATCGATTGCTACAAGAATGAATCGATGCCCGTTAGAAGCTGTCGGCTCGATCTTTCCAATCATATCGATTCCCCACATTGAAAATGGCCAAGGCGATGACATCACATTTAGAGGACTCGGAGGCACATGGATCTTATCAGCATAGATTTGACATTTGTGGCACTTCCTCGCGAACTTGAAACAATCAGTTTCCATAGTCAGCCAAAAATAACCTGCCCGCAGCAGCTTTCTCGTCATAGCATGCCCACCAGCATGCGTGCCAAATGCACCTTCATGTATTTCCTCCATGAGCAGCTTCGCCTCTTTTTCATCTACACACCGCAACAGCACCAAGTCGTGGTTTCTTCTGTATAAGACGCCATCCGGATTCAAATAGAAATTGCCCGCTAATCTTCTGAGAGTCTTTTGATCTTGACTGGATGCCCCAGCCGGATACTCTTTGTTCTTCAGAAAATTAAGGATATCGAAATACCACGGTTTATCGTCAGATGCCTCGTCAATAGCAAACACAAAGGCTGGTCTGTCAAGCCGAGAGATGACAATGCTAGGAGCCTCGTTCCAGAAATTGATTTTGTACATGGAAGCCAAAGTGGCCAGGGCGTCAGCCATCTGATTCTCCGCTCGCGGCACATGATGCAATTCAACCTTGTCAAAGAAAGGCAGCAGTCTCCTTGCATAGTTCATGTACGGTATTAAATTGGGCTGGCGTGTCTCCCATTCCCCTTTGATTTGATTAATCACTAGAGCTGAATCTCCGTATACGTCTAGATGTTTGATTCGCAAATCAATGGCTTCTTCAAGCCCCATTATACACGCTTCGTATTCGGCCTCATTATTGGTAACAACGAAAGTCAATCGGGCAGTAAACGGGATGTGCGACCCGTGCGGAGTGGTGATGATTGCCCCTATTCCGCTACCGTAAGCGTTCACAGCTCCGTCAAAGATCATCTGCCATTTGGAACCCAGCTCTGGTCCTTCGTCTGGCAACGGCTCTTCGCAATCTTTCATCTTTAGGTACATGATATCCTCGTCAGGAAAATCAAACCTCATAGATTGATAGTCATCAATAGGCTGCTCCGCCAAGTACTCAGACAGCACACTCCCCTTTATAGCCTTTTGCGAGACGTATTGGATGTCATATTCAGTCAAGACCATCTGCCAACGGGCAATTCTACCTGACAACGCCTGCTTTTCGAATACATATTTGATAGGATCCATCTTCGAGATGAGCATGGTCGTATGATTTAGCATGTACTGCCTCAAACGCTTGGCGGCCCAGGCTAGCGCGCAACAAGTTTTCTCCAGCATTGAATATCGAGACTCACAATCTGTAAATTTCTTACTCAAGTAATAGATTGCATGCTCTTTTCTTCCTGTCTCGTCGTGTTGACCGAGAACACAACCCATGCTTCCCTCAAGAACCGTCAAATACATGATCAAGGGTCTCCCTGCCACTGGGGGTATCAAAATAGGAGGCTCCTGCAGATACTGCTTTATTTTATCGAACGCCTTTTGACAATTTTCGTTCCATGTTACAGCCTGATCTTTCTTCAACAGCTTGAATAATGGTTCACACGTGGCCGTTAGGTGAGATATGAACCGAGCGATGTAGTTCAATCTTCCTAAAAACCCGCGCACCTCTTTCTCCGTTTTAGGCGTCGGCATCTCTTGAATTGCTTTTATTTTAGCAGGATCGACCTCTATTCCTCTTTCGCTTACGATAAACCCCAGCAGTTTACCTGATCTCACCCCGAAGGTGCATTTGTTAGGGTTCAGCCTTAGCCTGAACTTCCTAAGCCTTTTGAATAACTTCAGCAAATTCACCAGATGCTCTTCCTCCGTCTGGGATTTGGCAATCATATCGTCAACATAAACTTCGATCTCCTTATGCATCATATCATGAAAAAGAGTCGTCATTGCACGCTGATACGTTGCCCCAGCATTCTTCAATCCGAAGGGCATCACTTTATAACAAAATGTTCCCCAAGGCGTTATGAAAGTGGTCTTCTCCATATCCTCTGGTGCCATCTTAATCTGGTTATAGCCTGAAAAGCCATCCATGAAGGAGAATACGGAGTATTGAGCAGTATTATCAACTAACACGTCAATGTGAGGAAGTGGAAAATCGTCTTTTGGGCTTGCTTTATTCAAATCTCTATAATCCACGCACATTCGAACCTTGCCATCTTTCTTTGGCACTGGTACGATGTTAGCAACCCATGAGGGATATTTTGTCACAGCCAGGAACCCAGCGTCCCACTGTTTTTGAACTTCCTCTTTGATCTTCACTGCCATATCTGGTCTAGTTCTGCGAAGCTTTTGTTTGACCGGCGGGCATTCTTCTTTCAACGGCAGGCGGTGCACCACCATATCTGTATCGAGCCCTGGCATGTCTTCATACGACCAAGCGAACACATCACTATACTCTCGGAGCATTTCAACCAGTCTTCGCTTGACATCGCTTTGCAGCGCGGCTCCTATACGAATATTCTTCTCAACCCCTTCCGACCCTAGGTTAATGATCTCAATGACCTCTTCGTGAGGCAGAATGACTCTTTCTTCTTGCTTCACCAACCAAGACAGTTCTTCGGGAACGTCGCTATCTTCGACAACCTCTTCTTCGGCCTGAAATACCGGGTGCTCAAAGTCGGGACGAGTCATAGGCGGTTCAAGGATGTCGCCTGAAAGTGTGATCCTGCAAAAGGAATGGTTACATGCTTCAAAAAGCGTATAAAGCGAATAACCTCGTTGCCATTTTATTGAAAAACATAAAACAGGAAAAACAGGGATCAAAATATTTGCACATGAAAAAACGCCCTTTATTTAATGAGAAACATGCAATGTTCATAACAACACAGCCCTAAGCAAATCGTGGTGCCCCGGGCAAGACACCAGATTTCAACAATTAGTAAAACAAAGTATTACTGCTTGAAAGTCACAGGAACAATCTCCTGAATAGACCAGTTGCACAAGCCCTGTCCTGGCACGCTTGGCTGAATCCAAGTGTCCATATCGCAATCGCTGTCCCCTTCGTCAGACTCCGAAGCAGCGTTGATGGTCTCGTGGCATACTCCACTGGCAGTAATGGTTATTGGCCCTCTGAAACAAGGCGCACCTACAGCAGGTGTTGAGGACGACGGTTGATATCCTAGCCCGAATCGGTCCGTCTTCACAGGAATATCCAGCACTCTGCCCCAGCCTTTGGTTTCACCGGTCTCTACCAAAGCTTGAGCTTCTTTGTATGACGAAACGGCTATCTCCGATGCTTTGCTCGGTCCGGGACCTTTGTCCTTGATTCGCAAACCTTCAAATGCCTGGCAGGGCGTTTCGTGGATCTCCCCATCGACTTCCACATATTTAAATGACGACAGATGGCTGACCAGGATGTCCTCCTCTCCGCATACGGTGACCACGCTGTCTCCGACCATATATTTCAATTTTTGATGCAGGGTAGACGTGACCGCCCCAGCCCCATGGATCCAAGGTCTTCCAAGCAAACAGCTGTATGCAGGCTGGATGTCCATGATATAAAACTCGGTTGCAAATACCTCCGGCCCCACCTGTAGAGGCAATGTTATCGATCCGAAAACATTTCTCCGCGTACCATCAAACGCCCTAACCACCAAGTCACTGGGCGTGCACCGGATTCCACTAACATCCAGCTTCATCATTGCCTTCTTAGGCAACACATTCAAAGACGATCCGGTATCGACCAGTACATGCGACATGACCGATCCTCTGCACTCGACAGACACGTGCAGCGCCATATTATGATCTCTTCCCTTAGGAGTCAAATCGAAGTCCGTAAAGCCCAAGCTGTGGCCTGCATTCACATGTGCCAACACTCCTTCCAACTGATTCACGGAGACGTCTTGGGGTACAAAGGAAGTATCCAGGACTTTCAACAAAGCGTTTCTGTGAGCTTCAGAACACAATAGCAATGACAATATAGATATCTTTGACGGTGTTTGCTGCAGATGCTCCACAATTTTATAATCACTTTTCCGAATCAAGCGCATGAATTCCTCTACATCCTTCGATGCTGCTTCTTTTTCACTGGCCTGCACAGGGACGTTCTCCACCATCTTCCCCTTCCCTTTTGCTAGTCTTTCGGCCTCTACCTCAGGCGAGATGAAGATTCTACCGCTCCTGGTCATACCCCCGGAACCAACAACATTATCGACAGTCTCGGCTGGCTGCTTATTAACATCAATCTTTATTCCGTCACAATACACTTCCAACCCATATGACCATGGGACTGCTTTAGTGCTCTCGTACGGTGTCGGCCCGGCCTTAGTGATGGTGACCGGCGGTCGCTGGGCCGGTGCCGTGATAGTGATCGTCTTCCGAGGAATCGTTACCGTGGCCACATCACTCTGATTATCTGCTACTGCCCCTACAGGCTCTTCGGTTGCTGCTCGGTCAAACTGCAGCGTGCCGCTATCCATTAAAGCCTGAACACCTTTCTTTAAATCGTCACACCCCCCAACTAGGGTCCAACATTCCAAGCAATACTCGTCACAACCTGGATAAATACCCCCTCGTAGCAATCTGCTCTTTATCTCGCTTAGCGGCGTCTTCAGATCATTGACATTCATAATCAGATTTAAACCCTCCTCTGTCAGAATGGCGTTTGCCCCATGATTAGGCATGGGCTTCTGTACTATATTCGGACCCGCCGTTCTGAAATTGATGGCCTTATTGTCCAATAGATCTTGCACAACATGCTTAAAAGCATGGCAACCCTCTATATCGTGGCCCGGAGCCCCAGAGTGAAACTCACATTGCCTGCTTGCATCATAACCATACGGGGGAGTTCCCATTATCGGTGCCAGAGTTCTCTTCTCCACCAAGTTCAACCCTAACAATGTCTGTAACAAGTCAGCATACGTTGAAGGAGGCTTCTCGAATACTCTTCTTGGTTTACCACCTTGGAATCTTCGTTGGAAAGGCTGTGCCCCCTGCTGTGGCTGATGCTGCTGCTGCTGTTGTTGCGCTGGCGGTTGCTGTTGGAACGGAATAGTAACATTCGCCACCTGCTGCGGCTGCTGATACTGGTTTCGGCCTCTGCCCCGGCCTCTGCCTCGGCCGCCAAACACTGCGCTCGCATCGCCCTGACGGCGCCCACCAAAAGCCTTACGGTTACTGCCAGATGCAGCTGGTTCCTCGACCTGGAACTTTCCCTGCTTAATGTTACGCTCAATCTTTTCTCCCATCAGAATTAGGTCTGAGAAGCTGGCCAACGATGTATGAAACAACATATCATGAAACAAGCCTGTGAACGTGCCGACGAACATGTCATTCATTTCCTTGTCTTCTACAGGTGGACGGACCCTGGCAGCCATATCGCGCCATCTTTGCGCGTACTCTTTAAAGCTCTCCCCCTTCTTCTGAGACAGCCCCGCCAATTGGACCCGATTGGGTGCCAAGTCACTGTTATACTTGTAGTGAGCCACGAATGCCTCTGCTAGTTGCTTCCATGTCTTTATGTCGGTCGGTTCCAATCCCATATACCATTCTAAGGACGGGCCAGACAGGCTATCTTGAAAGAAATGCATAAGCATTCTCTCATCGGTTGAATATGCAGACATTCTTCGGTAATAAGCTCGCACATGCACTTTCGGACAGGTGTCTCCTTTGTACTTATCAAACGTAGGAGCTTTGAACTTGATTGGCACCCTCAAGCCAGGTACCAAACCCATTGTTGACATGTCTAATCCCACAGCACTTTGGTTCAAGACCCCCTTCATCTGTTCTTCCAGCATTCTGATCTTCTGGGAGTCATCCATCGGTCCTTCGAGACCTCCACCGGAGAAAGCGTCCTCCTGCTGATCTTCTTGCCAGTTACCGTTACCAGCTCCATATCCTCCATATCCATTATTACGGCCAGCTCTGATCTGGTTCATCATCGGGCCTCGCCCTCCATTTCCGTAACCTGGAACAATTCCCGCAGGTCCGAAAGCCATTAAGCCAGCGCCATTACTGTTTCCGAAACCTCCGTAACCCTGATTAGCCACGCCATAGCCGTCTTGCCCAAAGCCTTGAGCGTTGAAACCATATTTCCCGGCATTATCGAATCCCTGGTCATTGAATCCGAACCCAGCATTGCCAAAGCCGTTGCCTCCCATATTATCACCCAAATTGATATCACCAAGCCCAACATTATGGACAGCAGTCTCAACATTACCGTTCCCAGTAGCGGTAGCGTGGTTGACATTAGCAGCAGGTATATTGACTACAGGCGGAGCCACGGGTGTGGGAGTGCCGTCTCCATGAACTGTATCGACTCGTACAGACTGATGATCCTCATTTCCATGCCCCGAATTCCTTGTCAACAGAGGCTGAACCATAGCCTGCAAATTCTCCTGACCCTTTGCAATAGTCTCTATGGTCTGCATGAAGAGTGCCAACTTCTCACGCATATCTTGCATCTCGTTCTGCATTTGATCCATGATTCTTCGACAGTTGGTGCGAGTGGAGTATCTGTGCGGGCGCTGATCTGCAATCCTGAAAAGACCTGTTATGAGCAGGAAATAAGATACCATCCAATGATTACCTGTAATGCAACATGAATATGAATGCAATGCAATGTGTCTGTGCATTAGGGAGGTTCATTCCCCCAGTTCTAGTGTGAAGGTGCTAGTGCGGTGACAGTGCTGACAATAGGAAGAACGGAGCTGAATCATAGAAAGCCTCATATATTGCTAAGAAAACCAGAATACAATGTCGCTGAGAGTACAATAAGAAGGCATGACCTCAACCAACAATCCTGGTGATGGTCAGCACTATGCAAATAAAGCATACAAGTTACTATATGAAATGATCAAATCCTCCCAAAAGTCTGGTATTCTTCTATCAATTTCTTGGTCTCTGGATGACCTGGTCGGGTGAGCAGTCCTTCTACCAACAAATTCCTTCTCTTAAGAACACGACGTACGTCTTCAGCAGTTTCCTCCCATGTTGCTTCTCCGAAGCAATCTTCTAGCTTTCGCTTCTGAGACACCGCTTCATCTCTGGATTTGATTGCCTTGTTCAGTGCATGCTGGACACTATACCGGGTCATCACTTCTTCCTCACACTTCTTAATGCTAGACCTCAACTCCTCTTCGAGGTCGGAGATTCGCTGCTTCAGCTTATCTTCCCTCATCTTGTTGTTGGTGAGAGTAGCATTCCAAGTCTTATTGCAAGAGGAGATTTCTCGGTGTGCTGCGTCAAGCGCCTTCTTTTTGGATTCCAGCATGTCATGGGAGCTTCTGAACTCTTGCCCTAGACGTTCGCGCTTTTTCTTTTCCTCAGTCAACTCATCCCCTAACCTGTTTAGTAGCTCGATCTGTTGTTGGAAAGCATATACGGCCTTGTTTTTCTCACTGCGTACTTGAGCTAGCTCTTGCTCTAACCCTTCGTTGATCTTCATCAAGGCTTCTTTCTCCTTCACAACTTGCTCGTAGGCTTCCCTAGAAACGGTAGTTGGCTCTTCTATAGGAACAATGACGGGTGCAGCTGGAAATGGCATCCTCAACTGACTTGCTCTTTCTTGGACCCAATCTCGGTATGGCGCATAAGCCTGGCAATCGTTCTTACCTAACAGTGGCTTCCCCTTGCGGTTAATACTTGTCCAGGCATGCAGCAACTCAGCCAGCAACTCTCCCTTCAAATCACCTGTGAAGTACAGAGATTCCTGTACTTCCTCCTCCTGAGGTGGATTCTTCAGTGCATATCCGAATTGGCGAATGAATAAAGAAGGGTTGTAATTGATACACCCTTTTCTTCCTATCAGTGGCACATTAGGGTACCCAGAACAACTGAAGATGAGCTCGGATCCCAACAGGTCTCTATCAAACCATTCCATATCTTCCGACGACAACCTCATCAGGCGCTCTGGCCAACCAACTGGGATTGTAGTCTCTGCAACAGATCTTCTCTTAGGAAGGTGGCTCTCAAACCACATATTCAGCAAGGGTACACAAAGATGAACGTTCTTTCCTCTTCCTTTCTCATTCTTGTAATGCAGTGAGTGGTAGAAATCTCCGAGTAAGGTAGGCACAGGATTACCAGCGGCAAACAAGTAAAAAGCATCGAAGTCCACAAAATCCGGTATATTGGGAAACAGAACTATGCCATAAATGCACAAAGCCAACACAGCATTGAAAGCAACCCAACACCCGCTCTTAGCGTACTCCTGGGCTTTACCAACTAAAAACGGGAATGAGAAGCCTGGAACTCCACGGGAAACAGTAGTCACAAGTTCAGAAGCATCAACATGCAAGGCTTTTGCCAATTCCTCCGGTTTTGGCTTGGCGCCGTAATGAATGAATGGAACCTGGTTCTGCACGGGCAACTCAATATACTCAGCGTATTCCTCTAGAGTTGGTCCCATAATAAAGTCAGAGAACGTAAAGCATCTCAAAGCTGGGTCGTAGAACTGCATCAAAGCATACAGCCCATCTAACTCTATCTCTGTAGGTTTGCACACCAATCTCAATAACCTACCATAGCTCATCCGGAAGCTTCGACGAACACCCTCATCAGCAAGAGAGATCAACCCAAGTAGAGGAACAATACCAGGCGTAGGCAATTTGTAAGCAACTGTTCTTCTTAGGCTAGCCATGATCAAAACTCAGAAGTCTGGGCACTAGAACTAGGGAAATGCAAATGCACCTGCAGCACAGACACATGTTAGTGAAATGCAAATGGCAATGGATATGCAGTAATGCGATGCAAGTAACATGCAACAGGGACCAAAGCTGTAGCTAAATAGCCTGAACCCGATCAAGAAAGGTCTCAGATAGACCATCCAGAAGTCATCAAACCCTGGTCTCAGATAGACCTCAAACAAAGCTCCAATATTAGTCTCTGACAGACCCCAAACCATACATTGGTCTTTGGTAGACCTCAAATCACATCTCCAATTGGTCTCTGACAGACCTCTGAACACATCTCCACCTGGTCTCTGACAGACCTCAAAACTCTCCATAAATATCCAGGATCTCTGATCGAGAAACAAACCGGTGGTCTGAAGGTCTGGTTACCTGCATAACCCTGAATCCCCTCACAGGTGGGTGGCCCTATAACTGGCACAAGGTACGACATCCTATGCGGTCGTCGGCGTCACAGACTTTCAAGGTTGATGATACGATTCCCAGAAGGAGTGGCATCATCAATCCCTGAAGAGGCCTCACTTAGCCAACTTCCAAATGATCGGTCCCCAGAGTCGACAATCCAACTAACCAGCAACCCACGCCAACCAAAGGAAGGGGCAGGAGGCCAACCAGAGGAACCTCGTCTGAGTGTAGATTTCATGGGACACCAAAGCAAGCAAAGCAAGCGGGCACCCACTAATTTCTACTCTAATTCTAGGTGCACTCAAGCCCAGGTCCGGCTTATCTCTCAATATCAGAACACCCGTCACACCCCAGATACAGCAATAATAATCAATATATAAAGCTAAAAATACAAGGTTAGTAATAAAAAATAAATCCATACAAAATCCTCGACGGGAAAACAAGCGCTAGGATTGACTCGCTCAAAGGGACGTTGGATCCCAAATGCATAAGAACCATCGCAGTTCTTAGCAGCCAGGGGACGTTGGATCCCCAGCAGAGTCGCCAGCTGTCGCTACTGCGAAAATCGGCGCCGGCTGAACAGAAGAGTCGCCACCGTGCGTTATTTATCCCACGGGAGGGAAAGGGAACGCTCAGAGTAAACCTCGCAAAGACGGGAAAAGGTATGGTCGTCGCAACCAAAACCTGGATTCGGGAGTCGGTTACGCAAGGGGAAGGTATTAGCACCCCTCACGTCCGTCGTACTCGACGGGATCCACGCTTGTTTTCGGGTATGGATTGTTATTCTATCTACGCTAAAGGTCTGGGTCAAAAGAAAAGAAAATGGAAATAAAATGACTCGGCAAAGTATCACACTTTATGCCTACGTATTCCCGTCTGGAACGAGAAATCAGAGTCAACGTAGTTCGCCTACCTACGGGAAAGGAGGGGAAGGTTGCTCGCTAGGATATCGCATCCTATGCCTACGTACTTCCACACGGCATGGAAGATCAGAGCAAACGTAGTTCGGGCTACGTACGACACAAGTCTGTCTTTGATTGATTTTATACCTTCTGAAAAAGGGTTTTCTGATTACTGGTCCAAGCGGACAAAAATGACGTCTTGATGAGTTCACATTCTTTTACGGAAGAAGTGTCTTTTATTGTGTTTGAAATCTTTATGTGTTTTTCTGTTTGTTTTGAGAGAGAAGAGACAGAACTCTAACCTACGGTTGCGAAGGGAATCAAACTAACCTAATGTTATCATGTATGGGTTAAGACCTAGTGTCTATCATGCTCCTCTCTTGCACAGAGAGAAACAGAGATCCTACGGGGTAGGCAGAAACAGAAACAATAACAGATATAATAAAGCGGTAAAATGCATGGATGCAACAGAACAAGCGAGGCAAGGGAGTCCCACTCAACCTCGAACCTAGAAAACAATAGGCGAAAATGAACAGGCTTCACTTTCAACCCAACAGGGTAAACAGCAAACAATACAACCAGGAAATCCAAACAATACATCAACAATGAAATACAACAGCAAAAGAAACAGCATCAGCAGCTCTGAACCAACATCTGGCTTCAAGTAATCTCCAATCAGCTACAGGCTTCAACAAGCATCAATCTCCATCTTCATGGCCTTCAGGCAAGGGCTTTAATCATCAGTCTTCCATCTGCAATGGCTTTTCTTCAAGTTCAAACCTCCAGGATGAGGGATCAGTTATCAGAGTGAATTGGGTGTTAAGCAATCAGTTGACTACCAAAGGTGGTGAACAGACTGCTTCTAACACAAAAGACATTTTTCTCTCAAGAGTTCTATCTCTTAGACACTGTCACCAAGCCTTCCAAAGGAAGGGGGTGAGTGTCTTAGAGAGACTCTGAATCATAGAGAAGGAATGGATGCAGACAAGACAATCCATGTTTGAGAAACAAGCTTTCTACTCTAGAGCTCTGCCTAGCTCCTAAACCCTAATCTCCACAGCAGCTACTAGCAAGAATCTCCTCTCCAACTCTGGCAGTTGCTCTTCAATCTCTGGCTCTCCAATGGCTTCAACTTCACAAGTCTTCAGCTCTCCCAAGTCCCCAGACAAACCCAATACCCAAACAATCAAGCAATAATCCCCAGAGGGCACACCACACCAGTCAATCAGATATAACAGTATATTAATAGCAGTAGGGGAATCCTGACTTTTCCTAAGGGGATCTAATAACTACCCATAGCCCCTATAGTCCCATAGCTAACCTATTCAATCTATAAGTCCTAAGGGGAAAGAATCAAATCTCCTAAGTCATCACCTAAAACCCTAGTTTTATCCATGTTGTTCACACTTACACTAAGCACCTAAATTTAATTTCTAAAAATGGGAACTAAATTGTTTCTACAATTTTAATGTCTAACCTAAACAACCTAAAAAGAATGAACAAAAAATATGAAAGCATTTGATAGAACAAAAAATAACAAAATCATGCATGAAATGAAACTATTAAAATGTCATTTATTTAGAAAATATGAGAAAAATATCAAATAAAAAATAAAATGCAATTTTTATTTTTTATAATTTTCTAGACATCCTAAAGAAAAATATGCAAAAAGAATGAATTAAAAATGATGATTTTGCTATTTATTATGAATTTTAGAAAATGCATGAAAAATTAATGAAAATAAAAGAAAATATAATGAAATAAAATGGAGGGGGTGAGAAAAGCAAAGAGAGCACGTTCAATGCGTTGGGCTTAATAACATGGGGGGTGTGGATAGCGCTCTGAGCCCAACCCCCCAATTAATGAAACGCAGCGTATCAGTTCTTTTGAAGTTTCCCTCCGTTTGAACTTTAAACCACAACCGTCAGATTAACTTCCAAGTCCAAGTCAAACCCTGGATCGTGTGGTTCTGACTTCATCTTCAACCTTAGAAACCCTAGGGTTTCTGCAACTTCACCATCATGCACGCCCTTTCCACCTCCCTGTTCTCCCTCAATCCTCCATGAAAGCTCTCACTGTAAAAACCAAAAATGCTCCAAATTTCTCCCTCTACACAGCCATGTCATTACCTTCTTCTAAAACTCAGACAATAATGCAATTCGATAGGTGCAACAGATCGTATCCATCATTCTCCACTGATATTGATCCTCTCAATTCTCTATGGAAATTATCCTAAACTAACCTACACCTCACCCTAGTCATTTTAATCACTCAATCCAAGATTATCTCACACGATTCTTGCCATTCTAAGCTTCAGCAGAAATGGTGCACCATAACCAATGTCCATGAAACTTGCTCAAACTTATCAAAATCAATCATCTCCCTTATCCTAACCAGTCTACACTAACAATTCCCTAAAATTCTCATTAAACTATGCAATTCGAATGAGGTTACCAACCTGTTATGATGCTGAAAACAGTGATGGAATACACTTGATCCAATGCTTGAGAGGTGGGGAAATTGATCAGTAATCTTGGAGATGAGTTCTGTATGCAATTAGAGAAGCTCCCAAGCTTTGAATCTTCTAATTCCAAGGTTCTTGCACTTTGAATGATGATGATGAATATCACAATTCCTTGCTCAATTTTCCAAAGAAATGTGTGGATTCTGATCTCTGTGTGATGATGATGAAGATTGAATCAAGAATGTTGAAGTTTGATGAGAGATTGAGGGAATTTGAGAGACTTATGCAAGAATGAAAAATGAGTGAAAATGGAGGTTTTTGACAAAATGGTGGCACCAACCCTTGCATGATTCAGCTTGCATGAATATATAGGTTGCATTAGAACCTCCTAGAACATTGGAGAAATTTCCCTTTACACTTTCCCTTTCAATTTGGATTATGTTACTTTTAATCCAAGCAACCATGGATAACTCACAAATCATGACCTAAGCTCAAAATTCCACTTTAGCCAATGTCTTTAAAATGCCTTTTCCATTCAAAATGACCTATAATTTTGCATCATTTGGCCAAGATATGAAAAATATCATTTTTTAAGCCATTTTCCTTCATTAAATTCACCAATTTTGAAACCTTGTGCTATGGTCATTTACAATCTCTCATGGTCACTTTTCTAGACTCAAAATGTCATTTGGAGCAAGTTTGATGTTGTAAGTTTTTCCATTTGAGGCCTCCTTGTATGAGTTTTGGACATAGGTTAAAATGACCTGTAATTCACAAATGACCAAAATACCCTTTGCTTGCCAAGATCATAAGTTGAGTTCCACAAATCATATGAGGGCATACTATACCATTCTAGAAAGCTAAGACAATGAGGAACAATTCTTATGTTGACCAAAAATTCATTTGAAATCTCCTTGAGGGGTAAAAATAGCTTGGAAGTCAAGTCACTTTTGCAGACAAAATTTCAGATACCCCAGATGACCTGTAACTTCCAGGGACCATAACTTGAGTTCCATAAATCTCCTTGATGTCTTCCACCACTCAAATTAAAGGTCTTGAGATCCTCTACAAGTTTCATGTTGACCAAGGATCCATTTGAAGCTTGCATTTTGACTTATCCTGCTTGGGAATTTGACCTAAACTAGGGGATTTTACACAGAAACCCTAATTTAGAAACTCCTCTTCTCCTTGATTTATCTTGATTTCTTCTTAGCATGACAACATATCCTTCTTTATATGTCAAATGATGAACCCCACACCTCTCCAATAGACCTGAATGCCTTTAAATCAGTCAATTGACCTAGGGTTGACCTAGGGTTGACCCAGATGAAACTCTAGTTGACTGTCTTCAACTGTAGCTCTTGTACTCACATCAATGACTTGTCTCCTTCTCCAAATGACATTCTAAGTCTCCCAAGATATCTACATACTTTCCATGCCTCCAATTCACAGCTCACAACCCCCTTGTTGACCCTCAGATACCTTCAGATAGGAGATAGACTCAAGGCTTGATCTGCTGAACTCTTTGCTTTCAAATTCTTTTCTGATGACTTGAATGAGATTGAATCAGGATAATAACCTCTTGATAGGCCTCTAGAGATGAGAATAATGCTTGATCCCTTGTTGGATGATTTGCCATGCTATGCTATGCAGATGATTGGTCTATGTACATGACTCTATATGCAAATGCTAATGATATTGAAACATAAACCCAGTGAATAAGGTTTAGCAAATTTTAGGGTGCAACAGCTGCCCCTATTCAAGCGACTTGGACCCGATTGGGTGAAGAGCGAACGGCCTTCAAACATTCGAGGTACGAGACGGTTGAATACTAAGAAACCCGGAAATTTGCTAATCGCAGAAATAAACTGCACCACTGTCTGGGTAACGACATCCACTGCTTGGATCTGACTGTCCACAGTAACCCACTGATCTCGTAGCGACCGTGTTGGGGATTATCTTCACCGTTCTGGAAACGATTCTGTCATAACAGATTACTTGCTCGTCCACGTTAGGACTCTGTCTACCATCCACACGAAGGAATCTCAACTACATCCTGTCCACGTTAGGACTCCACCTGCTGTTAACCCAGAAAATCTCGGCAACTCCGTTGGGGATAATTCGTCTGCATTGCGATAAATCGTCCATGTCAGGAATAAAACTCTTCTACGTTAGGAGTAACACCTGTCCATGTTAGGAATAACATCGCTTCTGTATCTGTCCACGTCAGGACTAAACTTTTCATCTTTCCACGTCAGGAAGCAATCTTCTCTCTACATAAGGAGAACCATATCAATCTGTCCACGTAAGGACTCCAATACCACTCGACATGTCCGCGTCAGGACTCCAATCTTTCCACGTAAGGAATACAACTTCGGTTCTGAACCTATCCACGTCAGGACTCAACTTTCCACGTAAGGAGTACATCATTCTTCCACGTCAGGAATCGACCATTCTCGAATCTGTCCACGTAAGGACCCCAATCTTTCCACGTAAGGAATAAATCTCTCCACGTAAGGAAACCAACTCTTTCTGATTTGTCCGCGTCAGAACTACATTTTTCCACGTAAGGAATGCCATCTTAAACTGTCCACGTAAGGACTCCATTCTTTCCACGTAAGGGATCCTCCTCCGATATGTCCGCGTAGGGACTCAATCTTTTCCACGTAAGGAATTATTTTCTCTTGCCACGTAAGGAATCTCAATCTTTCCACGTAAGGAACACGCTTTCTTTCCACGTTAGGAATACTTCTTCTTCTGAATCCGTCCACGTCAGGACTAAACTTCTTTGATCTGTCCGCGTAAGGACTCAATCTTTTCCACGTAAGGAATAAACTCGTCTTTCCACGTAATGAATCAAACTTTAGGAAACGCAACTTGACATGCTTTGTCCGCGTAAGGACTCCGATCTCTTGACTTACTGAGAAATAAAACTTGTCCACGTCAGGACTCATGCACCTTTGACCCGCTTGGGGAAGCGAGATTTGTCCACATCAGGACTCACATCTCAACCTGCTGAAGAACCCGTCCACGTCAGGACTTGCGCGTCTTCGACTTGCTGGGGAAGCAAAACTCATCCACGTCAGGACACACGCTCTGTCAACAACCCGAAGAAGAACTCTCGTATCTTGTCATCACAAAAACTATAAACTTGCCCACGTCAGGACTCCAACACCATTACAAAATAGAGCTTTCTGCCGGAAATAACTGGTCCACGTCAGGACACCAACACGGAGAATAGCCAACTCGGTCCACGTCAGGACTCTGCTTTCCGATCAACCCCAAGAAATCAAATCCGTCCACGTTAGGACTAACACATCTCGTCAAACTTGTCCACATTAGGACTAGCGCCTTTATCCACCTGAAGAAATAAATTTGTCCACGTTAGGACTCCCACTTTTCTCGTACGAAGAAGAACTGCCAATATCGGAATGAACTGTCCCCGTCAGGACTTGTCGCTCTATCGATCCCAATCCACAAACTTCTTAGCACTGACGTGACAGCAATTTTGAAGCGGACCCTACTGGGGATATTAGGTAACCAAACTACCAGACGCCTGCGGCAGCTTCTGAAATTCTGACTTGTGACACCCTTTGATGACCAAAGACTCTGCAGGGAGTCGAGGAGACATTTCTTACCGTACCTATGCCGGGGAACAAGGGAAACTCACAAATAACTCTGCTTAGGGATTAGAGCCTTCAGCCAAGCGACTCTGTAGGGAGCAATGCTGAACATTTCCCGTCGAGATCTCGAATATCTGGTAACTCACTTGAGCACAAACTCTTTTCGCCTGCCTGAGAAACAACACCCGATTTATGTTTCAAAATGCGCATGTTTGGTAATGATGTACTGCTCCATCTGACACGGAAATGTTATGCAATTTTCCTCATTTGGTGAATGCAAGCATGATCCTATATGCTGATGCACATGCAGACTTGAACTACTGGGATACAGGAACTGCTTCAGCAAAATAAATGCTGAAGATAATGTCAACTCCGTTGGGGATAGCCAGGTGCTACAGAGTATTCCAGCAAAATAAATGCTGGAAGAGTGAAGTCGACTCAGCTGGGAAATTGGGGGACTTGAACCAACTACCTTGTAGCATCTTGCTGAGGAACCTAATCCTGCTGGGGAGTAGCGGATGTGCCCGGTATGACTGAACTTCTGCTAGAGAGTGAACTGATATCATATGGTATTATGACAAAATAAATGCCAAGACTCGCAACCAACTCCGCCGGGGGAGAGTCTTAATCTTCGAATTCCACTGGGAGGAATGAAAACACTTGCTGAGAAGAGAATTCCGCTGAGGATGGGATAATTCTCTTGGGGATAATCACCTGACCCCCCTGGGGGAGAGTGTATGATCCTGCTAGGCAAGGTGAACTTGTCTGAGTACAGCTCACAAATATTAATCTTATGCGGCCGAACCGCTCTGCTTGAAATACACTGTCTGAACACAGCCTACAATCTTGGAACCGCCCATTCTGCTGAGAATAAACGCCTTTGCTGGAACATGTCCTTTGGAATAAGCTACGACTAGCTGGGGAATTCTATCCTTCTTCAGGAAGAACATGCCTGACCTGCGTGAGGGTCGAATCTTTTATTACTGCAGTCTCTTGATCATCTTCCTCGTACGGCTATGAAACCTGCGACGGCACAAACAAGCCAAGACAAACATATGCAACCAAATCTATTCAGGTTAGCATTAGTGACATTATTCCAGTTAATTCACGGTTTTAGCAACTGTTGGCAAGGGCCAGTGACGTTATGCACATGCTAGTTTCATCAAACTTAGGCGTTAATCATGCACAAAACAGTAAAGAACAGTATCAGGTACTGAATAACGTATTTTATTGATTGGGCCCCTGAATGGGCAGAGTTTTGTACACAGGATGTAACTCCTGAAAAGAGGAAGCTACGCACAATAAATACACAAGTATGCACAAGAAGCATCAATATATTGACAAATTAAATTTATACACATGTCGGCAACGGGATGCAGACGAACATCACGAACTGATCCTCCTATGACTCGCCTGACTCTGATGCTTTTCCCGGTATTCACACGTTCGAAGAGATTGTACCTGATAATCGACCTCCCAAGTATATTCTCCCGCGCCAATGCTCAATTGCAGTATCAAATTCGGACCGCAGTCATTTGCTTTTCAAATCCCTAACTTTTGCGTGAACCGCCCTTTACGGGTTTTCAGTTCACCGGGATACCCTTTTTTGCCGAAGCCGCCCAGTGTAGGTTTTCAACTTCGCGGGTGTACATTTTTTCATTTTATCCCTAATTTTTGCCCGAACCTTTCATTCTGTTTTTGGTTCGCCAGGATGCCCCATTTTTGCCTGGACTCTCTTTTTTCTGTCCAGCGGGTCAATTTTAAGCAAAGTATTTTTTAACTGCGTCCGAATTCACCGTTGATGTAAAGTCTTCACCGTCCATGGTGGACAATAGCAATGCTCCTCCTGAAAAGACTTTCTTGACAACGTATGGCCCTTCGTAGTTGGGGATCCATTTGCCCCTGTGATCTGCTTGCGGCGGGAGAATCCTTTTCAGCACAAGGTCGCCCGTCTGAAAGCTCCGAGGATGTATCTTCTTATCATATGCTTTCTTCATTCGGCTCTGGTACAAACGACCATATGCTAGAGAAGCTAGCCTCTTCTCGTCCATCAAACTCAATTGGTTCAACCTGTCCTTCACCCATTCTGCCTCGTCCAGCTGAACATCTCGTAATACCCTCAGAGAAGGGATCTCGACCTCCAATGGTAGCACTGCTTCCATTCCGTATACTAACGAGAACGGGGTTGCCCCGGTTGATGTGCGTACCGTCGTACGATAACCGTGCAGAGCAAAAGGTAGCATCTCATGCCAATCCTTATAGGTCAACACCATTTTCTGAACGATTTTCTTGATATTCTTGTTGGCCGCTTCGACAGCGCCATTCATCTTGGGTCGGTACGGGGAGGAGTTATGATGCTCGATCTTGAAATTCTGACAGAGCTCCTTCATCATTTTGTTGTTCAGATTTGAACCGTTGTCAGTGATTATCCGTTCAGGGATTCCATATCGGCAAATGATGTCTCTTTTGATGAATCTGGCCACCACCTGCTTCGTTACGTTTGCATAAGACGCCGCTTCTACCCACTTGGTGAAGTAATCGATTGCTACAAGAATGAATCGATGCCCGTTAGAAGCTGTCGGCTCGATCTTTCCAATCATATCGATTCCCCACATTGAAAATGGCCAAGGCGATGACATCACATTTAGAGGACTCGGAGGCACATGGATCTTATCAGCATAGATTTGACATTTGTGGCACTTCCTCGCGAACTTGAAACAATCAGTTTCCATAGTCAGCCAAAAATAACCTGCCCGCAGCAGCTTTCTCGTCATAGCATGCCCACCAGCATGCGTGCCAAATGCACCTTCATGTATTTCCTCCATGAGCAGCTTCGCCTCTTTTTCATCTACACACCGCAACAGCACCAAGTCGTGGTTTCTTCTGTATAAGACGCCATCCGGATTCAAATAGAAATTGCCCGCTAATCTTCTGAGAGTCTTTTGATCTTGACTGGATGCCCCAGCCGGATACTCTTTGTTCTTCAGAAAATTAAGGATATCGAAATACCACGGTTTATCGTCAGATGCCTCGTCAATAGCAAACACAAAGGCTGGTCTGTCAAGCCGAGAGATGACAATGCTAGGAGCCTCGTTCCAGAAATTGATTTTGTACATGGAAGCCAAAGTGGCCAGGGCGTCAGCCATCTGATTCTCCGCTCGCGGCACATGATGCAATTCAACCTTGTCAAAGAAAGGCAGCAGTCTCCTTGCATAGTTCATGTACGGTATTAAATTGGGCTGGCGTGTCTCCCATTCCCCTTTGATTTGATTAATCACCAGAGCTGAATCTCCGTATACGTCTAGATGTTTGATTCGCAAATCAATGGCTTCTTCAAGCCCCATTATACACGCTTCGTATTCGGCCTCATTATTGGTAACAACGAAAGTCAATCGGGCAGTAAACGGGATGTGCGACCCGTGCGGAGTGGTGATGATTGCCCCTATTCCGCTACCGTAAGCGTTCACAGCTCCGTCAAAGATCATCTGCCATTTGGAACCCAGCTCTGGTCCTTCGTCTGGCAACGGCTCTTCGCAATCTTTCATCTTTAGGTACATGATATCCTCGTCAGGAAAATCAAACCTCATAGATTGATAGTCATCAATAGGCTGCTCCGCCAAGTACTCAGACAGCACACTCCCCTTTATAGCCTTTTGCGAGACGTATTGGATGTCATATTCAGTCAAGACCATCTGCCAACGGGCAATTCTACCTGACAACGCCTGCTTTTCGAATACATATTTGATAGGATCCATCTTCGAGATGAGCATGGTCGTATGATTTAGCATGTACTGCCTCAAACGCTTGGCGGCCCAGGCTAGCGCGCAACAAGTTTTCTCCAGCATTGAATATCGAGACTCACAATCTGTAAATTTCTTACTCAAGTAATAGATTGCATGCTCTTTTCTTCCTGTCTCGTCGTGTTGACCGAGAACACAACCCATGCTTCCCTCAAGAACCGTCAAATACATGATCAAGGGTCTCCCTGCCACTGGGGGTATCAAAATAGGAGGCTCCTGCAGATACTGCTTTATTTTATCGAACGCCTTTTGACAATTTTCGTTCCATGTTACAGCCTGATCTTTCTTCAACAGCTTGAATAATGGTTCACACGTGGCCGTTAGGTGAGATATGAACCGAGCGATGTAGTTCAATCTTCCTAAAAACCCGCGCACCTCTTTCTCCGTTTTAGGCGTCGGCATCTCTTGAATTGCTTTTATTTTAGCAGGATCGACCTCTATTCCTCTTTCTCTTACGATAAACCCCAGCAGTTTACCTGATCTCACCCCGAAGGTGCATTTGTTAGGGTTCAGCCTTAGCCTGAACTTCCTAAGCCTTTTGAATAACTTCAGCAAATTCACCAGATGCTCTTCCTCCGTCTGGGATTTGGCAATCATATCGTCAACATAAACTTCGATCTCCTTATGCATCATATCATGAAAAAGAGTCGTCATTGCACGCTGATACGTTGCCCCAGCATTCTTCAATCCGAAGGGCATCACTTTATAACAAAATGTTCCCCAAGGCGTTATGAAAGTGGTCTTCTCCATATCCTCTGGTGCCATCTTAATCTGGTTATAGCCTGAAAAGCCATCCATGAAGGAGAATACGGAGTATTGAGCAGTATTATCAACTAACACGTCAATGTGAGGAAGTGGAAAATCGTCTTTTGGGCTTGCTTTATTCAAATCTCTATAATCCACGCACATTCGAACCTTGCCATCTTTCTTTGGCACTGGTACGATGTTAGCAACCCATGAGGGATATTTTGTCACAGCCAGGAACCCAGCGTCCCACTGTTTTTGAACTTCCTCTTTGATCTTCACTGCCATATCTGGTCTAGTTCTGCGAAGCTTTTGTTTGACCGGCGGGCATTCTTCTTTCAACGGCAGGCGGTGCACCACCATATCTGTATCGAGCCCTGGCATGTCTTCATACGACCAAGCGAACACATCACTATACTCTCGGAGCATTTCAACCAGTCTTCGCTTGACATCGCTTTGCAGCGCGGCTCCTATACGAATATTCTTCTCAACCCCTTCCGACCCTAGGTTAATGATCTCAATGACCTCTTCGTGAGGCAGAATGACTCTTTCTTCTTGCTTCACCAACCAAGACAGTTCTTCGGGAACGTCGCTATCTTCGACAACCTCTTCTTCGGCCTGAAATACCGGGTGCTCAAAGTCGGGACGAGTCATAGGCGGTTCAAGGATGTCGCCTGAAAGTGTGATCCTGCAAAAGGAATGGTTACATGCTTCAAAAAGCGTATAAAGCGAATAACCTCGTTGCCATTTTATTGAAAAACATAAAACAGGAAAAACAGGGATCAAAATATTTGCACATGAAAAAACGCCCTTTATTTAATGAGAAACATGCAATGTTCATAACAACACAGCCCTAAGCAAATCGTGGTGCCCCGGGCAAGACACCAGATTTCAACAATTAGTAAAACAAAGTATTACTGCTTGAAAGTCACAGGAACAATCTCCTGAATAGACCAGTTGCACAAGCCCTGTCCTGGCACGCTTGGCTGAATCCAAGTGTCCATATCGCAATCGCTGTCCCCTTCGTCAGACTCCGAAGCAGCGTTGATGGTCTCGTGGCATACTCCACTGGCAGTAATGGTTATTGGCCCTCTGAAACAAGGCGCACCTACAGCAGGTGTTGAGGATGACGGTTGATATCCTAGCCCGAATCGGTCCGTCTTCACAGGAATATCCAGCACTCTGCCCCAGCCTTTGGTTTCACCGGTCTCTACCAAAGCTTGAGCTTCTTTGTATGACGAAACGGCTATCTCCGATGCTTTGCTCGGTCCGGGACCTTTGTCCTTGATTCGCAAACCTTCAAATGCCTGGCAGGGCGTTTCGTGGATCTCCCCATCGACTTCCACATATTTAAATGACGACAGATGGCTGACCAGGATGTCCTCCTCTCCGCATACGGTGACCACGCTGTCTCCGACCATATATTTCAATTTTTGATGCAGGGTAGACGTGACCGCCCCAGCCCCATGGATCCAAGGTCTTCCAAGCAAACAGCTGTATGCAGGCTGGATGTCCATGATATAAAACTCGGTTGCAAATACCTCCGGCCCCACCTGTAGAGGCAATGTTATCGATCCGAAAACATTTCTCCGCGTACCATCAAACGCCCTAACCACCAAGTCACTGGGCGTGCACCGGATTCCACTAACATCCAGCTTCATCATTGCCTTCTTAGGCAACACATTCAAAGACGATCCGGTATCGACCAGTACATGCGACATGACCGATCCTCTGCACTCGACAGACACGTGCAGCGCCATATTATGATCTCTTCCCTTAGGAGTCAAATCGAAGTCCGTAAAGCCCAAGCTGTGGCCTGCATTCACATGTGCCAACACTCCTTCCAACTGATTCACGGAGACGTCTTGGGGTACAAAGGAAGTATCCAGGACTTTCAACAAAGCGTTTCTGTGAGCTTCAGAACACAATAGCAATGACAATATAGATATCTTTGACGGTGTTTGCTGCAGATGCTCCACAATTTTATAATCACTTTTCCGAATCAAGCGCATGAATTCCTCTACATCCTTCGATGCTGCTTCTTTTTCACTGGCCTGCACAGGGACGTTCTCCACCATCTTCCCCTTCCCTTTTGCTAGTCTTTCGGCCTCTACCTCAGGCGAGATGAAGATTCTACCGCTCCTGGTCATACCCCCGGAACCAACAACATTATCGACAGTCTCGGCTGGCTGCTTATTAACATCAATCTTTATTCCGTCACAATACACTTCCAACCCATATGACCATGGGACTGCTTTAGTGCTCTCGTACGGTGTCGGCCCGGCCTTAGTGATGGTGACCGGCGGTCGCTGGGCCGGTGCCGTGATAGTGATCGTCTTCCGAGGAATCGTTACCGTGGCCACATCACTCTGATTATCTGCTACTGCCCCTACAGGCTCTTCGGTTGCTGCTCGGTCAAACTGCAGCGTGCCGCTATCCATTAAAGCCTGAACACCTTTCTTTAAATCGTCACACCCCCCAACTAGGGTCCAACATTCCAAGCAATACTCGTCACAACCTGGATAAATACCCCCTCGTAGCAATCTGCTCTTTATCTCGCTTAGCGGCGTCTTCAGATCATCGACATTCATAATCAGATTTAAACCCTCCTCTGTCAGAATGGCGTTTGCCCCATGATTAGGCATGGGCTTCTGTACTATATTCGGACCCGCCGTTCTGAAATTGATGGCCTTATTGTCCAATAGATCTTGCACAACATGCTTAAAAGCATGGCAACCCTCTATATCGTGGCCCGGAGCCCCAGAGTGAAACTCACATTGCCTGCTTGCATCATAACCATACGGGGGAGTTCCCGTTATCGGTGCCAGAGTTCTCTTCTCCACCAAGTTCAACCCTAACAATGTCTGTAACAAGTCAGCATACGTTGAAGGAGGCTTCTCGAATACTCTTCTTGGTTTACCACCTTGGAATCTTCGTTGGAAAGGCTGTGCCCCCTGCTGTGGCTGATGCTGCTGCTGCTGTTGTTGCGCTGGCGGTTGCTGTTGGAACGGAATAGTAACTTCGCCACCTGCTGCGGCTGCTGATACTGGTTTCGGCCTCTGCCTCGGCCGCCAAACACTGCGCTCGCATCGCCCTGACGGCGCCCACCAAAAGCCTTACGGTTACTGCCAGATGCAGCTGGTTCCTCGACCTGGAACTTTCCCTGCTTAATGTTACGCTCAATCTTTTCTCCCATCATAATTAGGTCTGAGAAGCTGGCCAACGATGTATGAAACAACATATGATGAAACAAGCCTGTGAACGTGCCGACGAACATGTCATTCATTTCCTTGTCTTCTACAGGTGGACGGACCCTGGCAGCCATATCGCGCCATCTTTGCGCGTACTCTTTAAAGCTCTCCCCCTTCTTCTGAGACAGCCCCGCCAATTGGACCCTATTGGGTGCCAAGTCACTGTTATACTTGTAGTGAGCCACGAATGCCTCTGCTAGTTGCTTCCATGTCTTTATGTCGGTCGGTTCCAATCCCATATACCATTCTAAGGACGGGCCAGACAGGCTATCTTGAAAGAAATGCATAAGCATTCTCTCATCGGTTGAATATGCAGACATTCTTCGGTAATAAGCTCGCACATGCACTTTCGGACAGGTGTCTCCTTTGTACTTATCAAACGTAGGAGCTTTGAACTTGATTGGCACCCTCAAGCCAGGTACCAAACCCATTGTTGACATGTCTAATCCCACAGCACTTTGGTTCAAGACCCCCTTCATCTGTTCTTCCAGCATTCTGATCTTCTGGGAGTCATCCATCGGTCCTTCGAGACCTCCACCGGAGAAAGCGTCCTCCTGCTGATCTTCTTGCCAGTTACCGTTACCAGCTCCATATCCTCCATATCCATTATTACGGCCAGCTCTGATCTGGTTCATCATCGGGCCTCGCCCTCCATTTCCGTAACCTGGAACAATTCCCGCAGGTCCGAAAGCCATTAAGCCAGCGCCATTACTGTTTCCGAAACCTCCGTAACCCTGATTAGCCACGCCATAGCCGTCTTGCCCAAAGCCTTGAGCGTTGAAACCATATTTCCCGGCATTATCGAATCCCTGGTCATTGAATCCGAACCCAGCATTGCCAAAGCCGTTGCCTCCCATATTATCACCCAAATTGATATCACCAAGCCCAACATTATGGACAGCAGTCTCAACGTTACCGTTCCCAGTAGCGGTAGCGTGGTTGACATTAGCAGCAGGTATATTGACTACAGGCGGAGCCACGGGTGTGGGAGTGCCGTCTCCATGAACTGTATCGACTCGTACAGACTGATGATCCTCATTTCCATGCCCCGAATTCCTTGTCAACAGAGGCTGAACCATAGCCTGCAAATTCTCCTGACCCTTTGCAATAGTCTCCATGGTCTGCATGAAGAGTGCCAACTTCTCACGCATATCTTGCATCTCGTTCTGCATTTGATCCATGATTCTTCGACAGTTGGTGCGAGTGGAGTATCTGTGCGGGCGCTGATCTGCAATCCTGAAAAGACCTGTTATGAGCAGGAAATAAGATACCATCCAATGATTACCTGTAATGCAACATGAATATGAATGCAATGCAATGTGTCTGTGCATTAGGGAGGTTCATTCCCCCAGTTCTAGTGTGAAGGTGCTAGTGCGGTGACAGTGCTGACAATAGGAAGAACGGAGCTGAATCATAGAAAGCCTCATATATTGCTAAGAAAACCAGAATACAATGTCGCTGAGAGTACAATAAGAAGGCATGACCTCAACCAACAATCCTGGTGATGGTCAGCACTATGCAAATAAAGCATACAAGTTACTATATGAAATGATCAAATCCTCCCAAAAGTCTGGTATTCTTCTATCAATTTCTTGGTCTCTGGATGACCTGGTCGGGTGAGCAGTCCTTCTACCAACAGATTCCTTCTCTTAAGAACACGACGTACGTCTTCAGCAGTTTCCTCCCATGTTGCTTCTCCGAAGCAATCTTCTAGCTTTCGCTTCTGAGACACCGCTTCATCTCTGGATTTGATTGCCTTGTTCAGTGCATGCTGGACACTATACCGGGTCATCACTTCTTCCTCACACTTCTTAATGCTAGACCTCAACTCCTCTTCGAGGTCGGAGATTCGCTGCTTCAGCTTATCTTCCCTCATCTTGTTGTTGGTGAGAGTAGCATTCCAAGTCTTATTGCAAGAGGAGATTTCTCGGTGTGCTGCGTCAAGCGCCTTCTTTTTGGATTCCAGCATGTCATGGGAGCTTCTGAACTCTTGCCCCAGACGTTCGCGCTTTTTCTTTTCCTCAGTCAACTCATCCCCTAACCTGTTTAGTAGCTCGATCTGTTGTTGGAAAGCATATACGGCCTTGTTTTTCTCACTGCGTACTTGAGCTAGCTCTTGCTCTAACCCTTCGTTGATCTTCATCAAGGCTTCTTTCTCCTTCACAACTTGCTCGTAGGCTTCCCTAGAAACGGTAGTTGGCTCTTCTATAGGAACAATGACGGGTGCAGCTGGAAATGGCATCCTCAACTGACTTGCTCTTTCTTGGACCCAATCTCGGTATGGCGCATAAGCCTGGCAATCGTTCTTACCTAACAGTGGCTTCCCCTTGCGGTTAATACTTGTCCAGGCATGCAGCAACTCAGCCAGCAACTCTCCCTTCAAATCACCTGTGAAGTACAGAGATTCCTGTACTTCCTCCTCCTGAGGTGGATTCTTCAGTGCATATCCGAATTGGCGAATGAATAAAGAAGGGTTGTAATTGATACACCCTTTTCTTCCTATCAGTGGCACATTAGGGTACCCAGAACAACTGAAGATGAGCTCGGATCCCAACAGGTCTCTATCAAACCATTCCATATCTTCCGACGACAACCTCATCAGGCGCTCTGGCCAACCAACTGGGATTGTAGTCTCTGCAACAGATCTTCTCTTAGGAAGGTGGCTCTCAAACCACATATTCAGCAAGGGTACACAAAGATGAACGTTCTTTCCTCTTCCTTTCTCATTCTTGTAATGCAGTGAGTGGTAGAAATCTCCGAGTAAGGTAGGCACAGGATTACCAGCGGCAAACAAGTAAAAAGCATCGAAGTCCACAAAATCCGGTATATTGGGAAACAGAACTATGCCATAAATGCACAAAGCCAACACAGCATTGAAAGCAACCCAACACCCGCTCTTAGCGTACTCCTGGGCTTTACCAACTAAAAACGGGAATGAGAAGCCTGGAACTCCACGGGAAACAGTAGTCACAAGTTCAGAAGCATCAACATGCAAGGCTTTTGCCAATTCCTCCGGTTTTGGCTTGGCGCCGTAATGAATGAATGGAACCTGGTTCTGCACGGGCAACTCAATATACTCAGCGTATTCCTCCAGAGTTGGTCCCATAATAAAGTCAGAGAACGTAAAGCATCTCAAAGCTGGGTCGTAGAACTGCATCAAAGCATACAGCCCATCTAACTCTATCTCTGTAGGTTTGCACACCAATCTCAATAACCTACCATAGCTCATCCGGAAGCTTCGACGAACACCCTCATCAGCAAGAGAGATCAACCCAAGTAGAGGAACAATACCAGGCGTAGGCAATTTGTAAGCAACTGTTCTTCTTAGGCTAGCCATGATCAAAACTCAGAAGTCTGGGCACTAGAACTAGGGAAATGCAAATGCACCTGCAGCACAGACACATGTTAGTGAAATGCAAATGGCAATGGATATGCAGTAATGCGATGCAAGTAACATGCAACAGGGACCAAAGCTGTAGCTAAATAGCCTGAACCCGATCAAGAAAGGTCTCAGATAGACCATCCAGAAGTCATCAAACCCTGGTCTCAGATAGACCTCAAACAAAGCTCCAATATTAGTCTCTGACAGACCCCAAACCATACATTGGTCTTTGGTAGACCTCAAATCACATCTCCAATTGGTCTCTGACAGACCTCTGAACACATCTCCACCTGGTCTCTGACAGACCTCAAAACTCTCCATAAATATCCAGGATCTCTGATCGAGAAACAAACCGGTGGTCTGAAGGTCTGGTTACCTGCATAACCCTGAATCCCCTCACAGGTGGGTGGCCCTATAACTGGCACAAGGTACGACATCCTATGCGGTCGTCGGCGTCACAGACTTTCAAGGTTGATGATACGATTCCCAGAAGGAGTGGCATCATCAATCCCTGAAGAGGCCTCACTTAGCCAACTTCCAAATGATCGGTCCCCAGAGTCGACAATCCAATTAACCAGCAACCCACGCCAACCAAAGGAAGGGGCAGGAGGCCAACCAGAGGAACCTCGTCTGAGTGTAGATTTCATGGGACACCAAAGCAAGCAAAGCAAGCGGGCACCCACTAATTTCTACTCTAATTCTAGGTGCACTCAAGCCCAGGTCCGGCTTATCTCTCAATATCAGAACACCCGTCACACCCCAGATACAGCAATAATAATCAATATATAAAGCTAAAAATACAAGGTTAGTAATAAAAAATAAATCCATACAAAATCCTCGACGGGAAAACAAGCGCTAGGATTGACTCGCTCAAAGGGACGTTGGATCCCAAATGCATAAGAACCATCGCAGTTCTTAGCAGCCAGGGGACGTTGGATCCCCAGCAGAGTCGCCAGCTGTCGCTACTGCGAAAATCGGCGCCGGCTGAACAGAAGAGTCGCCACCGTGCGTTATTTATCCCACGGGAGGGAAAGGGAACGCTCAGAGTAAACCTCGCAAAGACGGGAAAAGGTATGGTCGTCGCAACCAAAACCTGGATTCGGGAGTCAGTTACGCAAGGGGAAGGTATTAGCACCCCTCACGTCCGTCGTACTCGACGGGATCCACGCTTGTTTTCGGGTATGGATTGTTATTCTATCTACGCTAAAGGTCTGGGGTCAAAAGAAAAGAAAATGGAAATAAAATGACTCGGCAAAGTATCACACTTTATGCCTACGTATTCCCGTCTGGAACGAGAAATCAGAGTCAACGTAGTTCGCCTACCTACGGGAAAGGAGGGGAAGGTTGCTCGCTAGGATATCGCATCCTATGCCTACGTACTTCCACACGGCATGGAAGATCAGAGCAAACGTAGTTCGGGCTACGTACGACACAAGTCTGTCTTTGATTGATTTTATACCTTCTGAAAAAGGGTTTTCTGATTACTGGTCCAAGCGGACAAAAATGACGTCTTGATGAGTTCACATTCTTTTACGGAAGAAGTGTCTTTTATTGTGTTTGAAATCTTTATGTGTTTTTCTGTTTGTTTTGAGAGAGAAGAGACAGAACTCTAACCTACGGTTGCGAAGGGAATCAAACTAACCTAATGTTATCATGTATGGGTTAAGACCTAGTGTCTATCATGCTCCTCTCTTGCACAGAGAGAAACAGAGATCCTACGGGGTAGGCAGAAACAGAAACAATAACAGATATAATAAAGCGGTAAAATGCATGGATGCAACAGAACAAGCGAGGCAAGGGAGTCCCACTCAACCTCGAACCTAGAAAACAATAGGCGAAAATGAACAGGCTTCACTTTCAACCCAACAGGGTAAACAGCAAACAATACAACCAGGAAATCCAAACAATACATCAACAATGAAATACAACAGCAAAAGAAACAGCATCAGCAGCTCTGAACCAACATCTGGCTTCAAGTAATCTCCAATCAGCTACAGGCTTCAACAAGCATCAATCTCCATCTTCATGGCCTTCAGGCAAGGGCTTTAATCATCAGTCTTCCATCTGCAATGGCTTTTCTTCAAGTTCAAACCTCCAGGATGAGGGATCAGTTATCAGAGTGAATTGGGTGTTAAGCAATCAGTTGACTACCAAAGGTGGTGAACAGACTGCTTCTAACACAAAAGACATTTTTCTCTCAAGAGTTCTATCTCTTAGACACTGTCACCAAGCCTTCCAAAGGAAGGGGGTGAGTGTCTTAGAGAGACTCTGAATCATAGAGAAGGAATGGATGCAGACAAGACAATCCATGTTTGAGAAACAAGCTTTCTACTCTAGAGCTCTGCCTAGCTCCTAAACCCTAATCTCCACAGCAGCTACTAGCAAGAATCTCCTCTCCAACTCTGGCAGTTGCTCTTCAATCTCTGGCTCTCCAATGGCTTCAACTTCACAAGTCTTCAGCTCTCCCAAGTCCCCAGACAAACCCAATACCCAAACAATCAAGCAATAATCCCCAGAGGGCACACCACACCAGTCAATCAGATATAACAGTATATTAATAGCAGTAGGGGAATCCTGACTTTTCCTAAGGGGATCTAATAACTACCCATAGCCCCTATAGTCCCATAGCTAACCTATTCAATCTATAAGTCCTAAGGGGAAAGAATCAAATCTCCTAAGTCATCACCTAAAACCCTAGTTTTATCCATGTTGTTCACACTTACACTAAGCACCTAAATTTAATTTCTAAAAATGGGAAATAATTTGTTTCTACAATTTTAATGTCTAACCTAAACAACCTAAAAAGAATGAACAAAAAATATGAAAGCATTTGATAGAACAAAAAATAACAAAATCATGCATGAAATGAAACTATTAAAATGTCATTTATTTAGAAAATATGAGAAAAATATCAAATAAAAAATAAAATGCAATTTTTATTTTTTATAATTTTCTAGACATCCTAAAGAAAAATATGCAAAAAGAATGAATTAAAAATGATGATTTTGCTATTTATTATGAATTTTAGAAAATGCATGAAAAATTAATGAAAATAAAAGAAAATATAATGAAATAAAATGGAGGGGGTGAGAAAAGCAAAGAGAGCATGTTCAATGCGTTGGGCTTAATAACATGGGGGGTGTGGATAGCGCTCTGAGCCCAACCCCCCAATTAATGAAACGCAGCGTATCAGTTCTTTTGAAGTTTCCCTCCGTTTGAACTTTAAACCACAACCGTTAGATTAACTTCCAAGTCCAAGTCAAACCCTGGATCGTGTGGTTCTGACTTCATCTTCAACCTTAGAAACCCTAGGGTTTCTGCAACTTCACCATCATGCACGCCCTTTCCACCTCCCTGTTCTCCCTCAATCCTCCATGAAAGCTCTCACTGTAAAAACCAAAAATGCTCCAAATTTCTCCCTCTACACAGCCATGTCATTACCTTCTTCTAAAACTCAGACAATAATGCAATTCGATAGGTGCAACAGATCGTATCCATCATTCTCCACTGATATTGATCCTCTCAATTCTCTATGGAAATTATCCTAAACTAACCTACACCTCACCCTAGTCATTTTAATCACTCAATCCAAGATTATCTCACACGATTCTTGCCATTCTAAGCTTCAACAGAAATGGTGCACCATAACCAATGTCCATGAAACTTGCTCAAACTTATCAAAATCAATCATCTCCCTTATCCTAACCAGTCTACACTAACAATTCCCTAAAATTCTCATTAAACTATGCAATTCAAATGAGGTTACCAACCTGTTATGATGCTGAAAACAGTGATGGAATACACTTGATCCAATGCTTGAGAGGTGGGGAAATTGATCAGTAATCTTGGAGATGAGTTCTGTATGCAATTAGAGAAGCTCCCAAGCTTTGAATCTTCTAATTCCAAGGTTCTTGCACTTTGAATGATGATGATGAATATCACAATTCCTTGCTCAATTTTCCAAAGAAATGTGTGGATTCTGATCTCTGTGTGATGATGATGAAGATTGAATCAAGAATGTTGAAGTTTGATGAGAGATTGAGGGAATTTGAGAGACTTATGCAAGAATGAAAAATGAGTGAAAATGGAGGTTTTTGACAAAATGGTGGCACCAACCCTTGCATGATTCAGCTTGCATGAATATATAGGTTGCATTAGAACCTCCTAGAACATTGGAGAAATTTCCCTTTACACTTTCCCTTTCAATTTGGATTATGTTACTTTTAATCCAAGCAACCATGGATAACTCACAAATCATGACCTAAGCTCAAAATTCCACTTTAGCCAATGTCTTTAAAATGCCTTTTCCATTCAAAATGACCTATAATTTTGCATCATTTGGCCAAGATATGAAAAATATCATTTTTTAAGCCATTTTCCTTCATTAAATTCACCAATTTTGAAACCTTGTGCTATGGTCATTTCCAATCTCTCATGGTCACTTTTATAGACTCAAAATGTCATTTGGAGCAAGTTTGATGTTGTAAGTTTTTCCATTTGAGGCCTCCTTGTATGAGTTTTGGACATAGGTTAAAATGACCTGTAATTCACAAATGACCAAAATACCCTTTGCTTGCCAAGATCATAAGTTGAGTTCCACAAATCATATGAGGGCATACTATACCATTATAGAAAGCTAAGACAATGAGGAACAATTCTTATGTTGACCAAAAATTCATTTGAAATCTCCTTGAGGGGTAAAAATAGCTTGGAAGTCAAGTCACTTTTGCAGACAAAATTTCAGATACCCCAGATGACCTGTAACTTGCAGGGACCATAACTTGAGTTCCATAAATCTCCTTGATGTCTTCCACCACTCAAATTAAAGGTCTTGAGATCCTCTACAAGTTTCATGTTGACCAAGGATCCATTTGAAGCTTGCATTTTGACTTATCCTGCTTGGGAATTTGACCTAAACTAGGGGATTTTACACAGAAACCCTAATTTAGAAACTCCTCTTCTCCTTGATTTATCTTGATTTCTTCTTAGCATGACAACATATCCTTCTTTATATGTCAAATGATGAACCCCACACCTCTCCAATAGACCTGAATGCCTTTAAATCAGTCAATTGACCTAGGGTTGACCTAGGGTTGACCCAGATGAAACTCTAGTTGACTGTCTTCAACTGTAGCTCTTGTACTCACATCAATGACTTGTCTCCTTCTCCAAATGACTTTCTAAGTCTCCCAAGATATCTACATACTTTCCATGCCTCCAATTCACAGCTCACAACCCCCTTGTTGACCCTCAGATACCTTCAGATAGGAGATAGACTCAAGGCTTGATCTGCTGAACTCTTTGCTTTCAAATTCTTTTCTGATGACTTGAATGAGATTGAATCAGGATAATAACCTCTTGATAGGCCTCTAGAGATGAGAATAATGCTTGATCCCTTGTTGGATGATTTGCCATGCTATGCTATGCAGATGATTGGTCTATGTACATGACTCTATATGCAAATGCTAATGATATTGAAACATAAACCCAGTGAATAAGGTTTAGCAAATTTTAGGGTGAAACACACCGCAACTATAAATAATTTATGTGCCAAGCATATCCCTGTCAAACCAAGTAATGTTCTCTACAGAAAAACCCATCAACCTCTCCGACCACTCTGAAGTATCAGCAGTAGCAACAAACGGACCTGTCTTGGGCATATGACTAGCAAACCACCTGTACAACAAAGGAATACAACAAGATACATTCTTTCCCCTTCGGTTCTCATTCTTGTGGTGAACAGAATGATAGACGTCTCCTAGCAGAGTAGGTACCGAGTTCCCGAAAGCAAATATGTATAAAGCATCTACATCTACAAAATCTGGAAATTTAGGGAACAATACAATACCATAGATACAGAGAGCTAGAATGGCGCTAAACACAATCCAACACCCATCTTTGGCGAACTGCTGAGCCTTGTCAACCAGGAAAGACAAAGGAAAACCAGACATCCCACTCCTCTTGATCAATTTCCCTTCCAACTAAGACATATCCAAATGCAATGCAGCAACAAGTTTAGCCAGATCAGGCTCAGCCTCGGTGTGATAGAACAACATCTGGTCTAAGACATGAACACCCAATATCTCAAAATACTCCTCTAAGGTGGGCACCAAAATATAATCCAGAAAAACAAAACACCTCAGCTGGGCATCATAGAACTGCAGAAGGGTATAAATACCACTGATCTCATATGTTGAAGGCTTCCAGACACATCTCAACAATCTCCCATAAGATTGTCTGAAGTCTTCCTTCACTTTCCCAGCATCCATGGCAAAGAACTAACATCTGGAGTTGGAAACCTGTAGGCCACTACCCTCTTCAAGGGCTCCTGTCAAAAATAAGAACAAGATCACTAGAATCGGGGAGGAAATATGCACCTACAACATAAATACACGTTAATGAAATGCATATGAAAATGCAAATGCAAATTCAAACAGGGGATCAAGATTGTTGTGTCGTTGATCGAGAAGAACCAGCGCCTCGCTTTGGCAAGAACATAGCATAACTCTGATAATAGGAACCTCTGATATCGAGAACACAGATTCACACTACAAAGGAAATCGGGTAATCTGAAAGTCAAGGTTTCCTGCATAACCCAATCCCTCTCACGGGTATGGTCCTATCCACTAATAAGATTCGGCATCCTATGCGTTCATCAGCGTCACAGACTTTCACGAAACGATGATACATTCACCATTTCTGGTTTGTCATCATAATCTCCTGAAGAGGCCTCACTTAGTTGAATCACAAATGATCGGTCCCTAGAGTCGACAACCCTCAGATCCTAAGGACCGGAAAAGGAAATCATCAAAGAGAATCTCGTCTGAGCTTGTATTTCATGGGAACTTGTGTCTGCTAAGCAAGCAGGTCCACCACTACTCTCCACTATTAATGCTATGTCTGTACTCAAGCCCAGGTCTGGCTTATCTCTCAATGGAACATTCCCTCCCCACAGCACAGCAATAATGATGATATATACAATGCTGAAAGTAAATGCAGAAAAATAAACACATATATACAACACCTAAAAGATAAACAACCAAGCGCTAGGATTGACTCGCATAGGGGATGTTCCTATCCCCAACAGAGTCGCCAGCTGTCGCTACTACGAAAAAAGGGCGCCGGAAATTACAGAAGAGTCGCCATCATTTGTTATTTATCCCAAAAGAGGGAAAGGAAACGATCAGAGAAACCTGACGAAAACGGGAAAAGACAGGTCATCGCAACCATGTATCGGGTTCGGGAGTCAATTACGCAAGGGGAAGGTATTAGCACCCCTCACGTCCGTCGTACTAGACGGGATCCACGCTTTGTTGTCTATCTAAAATGTGTTTATCTATCTAGCTAAAGGTCTCAGGGACAAAAGAAAAGAAAAATGACTCGGCAGAGCATCGCCGCTCTGAGCTTACGTACTCCCTCGTGCAATGGAAAAGTCAGAGTCAAAGTAGTTTGGCTAACTACGGGTGAAAGGTGAGGGAAGGTTGCTCACCAAGATATCGCGTCTTGTGCCTATGTATTCTCATATGGTATGAGAAATTAGAGCAAACATAGTTCGGGCTAACAAGAACACCGGTTGGTTCAAAATGTTTTACCCGAGTAGGGTTAAACCTTTATTTTAGCAGTTAGGGATGATGCCTGTTTGCGGTTGAACCAAAGCTTAACAACACTCTTTTTATGAAAAAGGTTTTCCATTATTAAGATCCTGAAGGATGAAAAAGGTTTGAACTTGTTTTTGTGTTTTTTAGAGAAGAAGTGCATTGATTATTGTTTGTAATTCATGTTGCACTAAAGACTATGACTTAGGAGCGAATGCGTCGCATATCGTCCTAAGGACGTACACTAAACACTCTAAGCAATTGAGATGAATCAATTTGTCGCTACCGTGAAAATAAGGTGCCGGAAAAATAGAAGAGTCGCCACCTTTCGTTATTTATCCCACAGAAAGGGAAAGGAAACGATCGGAAAAACCTGACGAAAAGGTATAAGACAAGGTCATCGCAACCATGTCTGGGTTCGGGAGTCGGTTACGCAAGGGGAAGGTATTAGCACCCCTCACGTCCGTTGTACTCAACGGGATCCACGCTTGTTCTATTTATTTGACGGGTTGGTTTAACTATCTACCTATCAAGGCCGGTCTGAAAAGAAAAGAAAATTGACTCGGCAAAGCATCGCGCTTCGTGCCTACGTATTCTCGTCAGAGAACAAGATATCAGAGTCAACATAATTCGGCTAACTACGGGTAAAGGATGGGGGAAGGTGGCTCGCCAATATGTCAGTATTGCGCCTACGTACTCTCAACAGGTGTGAGAGATCATAGCTTATGTAGTTCGGGATAACTACGGGTAGACAGGGTGTTCTCGACCACACAGGGGTGAGAGAAAGGATTGACGATACTAGCGTACGCATTCTAACAGTTAGGTGTATGCTGCTCGACCATTGGAGACTTAGGCGTTACCTGTTTATAGTAGAACGGACATAGTATGTCGGGGTTTAAAGGTATGGGAACCTACGGGAACTAGAACTACGGTCTAGTCTCAATTGTGCTAGGGCAAGAGAAAGGGATATTAGTCGTTAGCAGGATAGTCTCGATCGCACGGCAGCGAGAGAACAGAGAAGTTAGTTGTTAACGTGCTTGCAAGGATATCGCATCCTATGCCTACATATTCTCGTTTGGTACGAGAAATCAGAGCAGCTGTAATTCAGCCAACTACAGGAAACGGGGAAAAGTGAGCTCGCTAGGATTGTCGCAATCCTATGCCTACGTACTCTCGTCTGGTACGGGAGATCAGAGCAAACGTAGTTCGGCGCATGCGAAAAAGAAGTCTCGATTGCACAGGGGCGAGAGAAGGGGTCTCAATCGCCAGGATGCGAGAGAAAAGGGTTTCGATCGCACGGGGGCGAGAACAAATAGGAAGCAGACCTAACACGCCTAAACGGGAAGGAACTCGGGACTCACACGCAAGAACTTAAGGCGTAGAAGCGAATGCGTCGTATATCACCCAAAGGGTGCTACACTAAACACTCTAGACGATTGAGGGGAGACCGCTCAATTTTCATTTCCCACGTATCTAACACTACAACTCACACCACTCGACGGTTGCATAGAGCCTTGAATAAGAAAGACGTAATCGAACGAAGCGGTTCCGTTGGCCCTTGACATTGTGCGCAAGCTCCATTCCAATCTTCTCCTCTCTGGATCCTTGATGATGACGTTTCGAATCAGAACCAATGTAACGCTAAACCGTCATGATTTTACTTATAAGAGAAATCAAACTCTAAGAGGTAGCGTATTGATATTCGTGTCAAAGATAAGATAGAGAAATGATATTGAGAATCATTCTCCAATTGAATCATGTCACACGGCCAGCACAGAATAAAATCAAAGTAAAATCAGATGGAAGAAGAGAAATGAGGAGAGAAATCCAATAACACTTGAAAATAATATTCAACTCCTAAAAATGGCGATAAACTCCTAATAGAAAACTCTAAAGAAATTACAAGGAACTTGCATATAGAAAATAGAAATGAAAATTCTATATAAAACTCTATATATCCTAATAGAAAATAGAATATAAAAATAGAATATAAAATCTATATACAATATTAAAAAATAGAATATAAGATTCTATTCAAAGAAACTATACCATAATATTATAAAGAATAAAATATTATAATTCTCTACAAGAAAAATAGTAAAAAAAATATTAACAACAATGTACAAAAGAAAATACAACACAGGGGTAGGGGTAATCAGTAGTAAATGAACGGTTAGGCTTCAGCCCAACAAGAATAAACAGCCAGCACAGGGGGTACCCGTATCAGTTCCGGGGGTTTATTACAGCAATATGGTTAGGCTTGGCCCAACTACTACACCATCAAACAAAACAACAAAAAAACAAAGAGGTGGTACAGTGAGGAGACTAAGGGTACGCTCCAGTGAAAACAATGAATCTGGGCCAAAAAGCCCACTAACCACCCTGAGGAGTCCACGAAGACTTTGATGCTTCCTCACTTTGCCATGCCAAAACCCTAGCTCGCCACTCCTCACCTCCGTCGCTTCCCTCTCACTCCGTTCAGCCTCCTTCCGGCTCAACCTTCCATCTTCGCACTCCAAAACCCCTGAGTAATTCGAATCTGAAGGTAGTGTGCTTGCTAGATTATGGAGAAACGAATGTAGATCTTGAGCTTGGTGAATATCGTATGAGTTCTTGAAGATTTCTGGATCCAGATTTGGTCGAAGTGGATGAATCGTTGCTTGCATGGTGAAGAAGAATTGATGAAGACGGTTGGGAGGTGAATCTGGAGATTGTGAGTTCATACAGAGTTCCGGATTTGAGGGATTAGTTATTGGAGGTTTGTATTTTCAGAAATCTAAAGTTGCATGTTGAAGACGAATTGCTTGGAGGCTGTTAGTGATGAGTTTTCTTTGATGGCTGAAGAGGATCGTGAAGAACTTGTTGCTTCATGTGAAGTTCGGTTGAATTTCTGAGGAAAGATCCAAGGAGATTTCGTGTTAGGATCTTGAAGCAATTTCTGGGAAAGTGACGAACATGATGAAGGTCTGATGAACATTTGACGAGTTCTCGATTTTGCTGAAGAATTCGGATTGAACAACGATGAATTTGGAGATTTGCGGATGGACATATGAAGCATTGGAGGAATCTTGATGAAGCTTTCTGGAAAGTTATACGACCGGATGAATGCTTCTGGGAAGACGAGTTGGAGATCTTGAACTTGGATGAACACGATGAAAATCGTGCGATTTCTGGGGAGAATCATGATGAGGACGATGAAGGTTCTTGGAGGTGGCTGATGAACATCTGGAAACAGTTACGGCGGTGTGGATCTGGAGATAATCGCATCTTCTAATGTTCTTGAGAAAAGAGATGAAGATTATTGAGGATCTTTGAAGAAAACCTGGAAAAGTTATGGTAATTGTATGAGGAATCAAGGTGGATTTGATGAACGCGGTGGAGAAGATGAAGATTTCGGTGGAAGTTAAAGTTCCCGGCGACGGTTACCGGCGAGTTTGGCACCGTATGATTTTGCCGGTGGGTGATCCGGCGTGTTTGCATGTGAGAGATGGGGGCGCGCCACCTAGCAGGCGACGTGGCAGCGTCTGGTGAGGAGGGATAGTGATGTGGCGTGCATGCATGATGGGGAGAGTGAAAACGTGGCGGCGTGTGGGGTAGGAGGGTAGTGAGGTGTCATCATCAGAGAGAGAAAGAGAGGGACACTTTATAATGACAAGTGGCAGCAAACTGGGCCTGGAGTTGGACAAGTGGCTACGAAAATCTGGCCTAATTAACTGACTAATGGACTTAATTAATGACTAAAAGCTGGCTAATTAATGATTAAAGCTTAATTAAAGACCTGATTAAAGACTTATTAACACTAATGATAAACGAAAAATTAAGGCTAATATTAGTTATTGGAAAAGAAACCATTAAAGTCTTGATTAAAAAAACTGATTATTAACTAAACTAAAACTAATGATATTCTAATTAAATCCTATTTATCTAGATTAATAAAATCTAATAATACCTGAAGAATTAAATTTAAAAAGAATTCAAAATCTATTAATTTCTAAAACAAATTAATTATTCTAAAAATAATTAAAATCTACTAATTTCTAAAAAGAATTAAATCTATAAAATAAAACCTATTATATTCTAAACAACTCAATTATTCTAAAAAGAATTATCAAAAAAAATTAATATTAAATCTAAAATAATATCTAAAAACAATATTGAAAGCTATTTTTTAAAACTAAAGAAATATATTCTAAAAAGGAAAAAAACTATTTAAAATCTAGAAATATTTTAATAACCCCTAAAATATAGAAAAACTATTAAAATTCTATTAAACTCTAATATCAAAAATGTCTTAAAAAATAAAGGATAGAAGCTATCTAGCAACTATTTCTATGCTAAAATTTAATGAAATAAACTCTAGAAAATTGCTAATAATTCCATGAGGAAAAAAAACAATGAACATCAATTAAATCGACAAACAAAAACTGCGAGAATGCAACGAGATAACCAGTAAAAATACGGACACCAAAATATCCTCAAAAACAACAAAAGTTGAACATACCGGGAGGAGCACCACTCCCAAAATAATCCTCCTTATTCGAACTGGTTTGCATTGCCTGAACGTGAGAAGAGGGCTGTAATCCCGATAGAAATCAATCTGACTGAAAAATGCAATGTACGCGGTATGCCAATGCAAAAATGAATCAAAACATAAGCCAAATACAAGAAACGGTTGGGCAAATTTTGGGGTGCAACATCTGCCCCTATTCAAACGGCTTGGACCTGAAGGGTTGATAAGCGAACAACTTTCAAACATTCAAAGGTAGAAGACGGTTGAATACCAAAGAACCCAGAAATTTGCCAACCTGCAGAAATAAACTGTAAAACTGATTGGGCAAAAATATCCAGAAAATTGAATACAGTTGCACGACAACCAGCTGACTGCTCATCAGATACAGAACACCTGACCTCACTGTCAGTCATCTATGTAACGCCATAGACATCGAACCGACAGGCTGGATCAACATGCACTTGATTCTTCACGCTACATAGGGTCGGATCAACATGCACTTGATCCTTTCACTTCGTCAGAAAGAGAAACAATACTCACGTCGTCTAAAAGTAGACAGAAAGTCACCGCTGAAAGCTGGATCAACATGCACTTGATCCTTCCACATTGTCTAAGGATAGACAGCAAGAAAACCACCACGCTCATATCTTCTGAGGGTAGACATCCAATACTCACGTCGTCTAAAAGTAGACGGAAAGAAGAACTTGTCCGAAGAACCACATCGTCAATAGGAATCGACGGAAAGAAAGATCAAATCAATGATTACGTCAACGAACTTCACCACTATTCAGCAAACTTCGGAATTCTTTCGTCCATAAGAGTTTATGGAAAGAAAATATATTCAAAGGGCCACATCGTCAATAGGAATTGATAGTAAGAGAACCATCTTCAAATAGTCATATTGTCAATAGGAATCGACAACAAGGAAATCAAACATTCTTCAGAGAGCCACAACGTTAATAGGAATTGACGGCACGAAAACCTTCTTAGAACAACATCTCATCCAATAAACTGAAAGAAAGCCATATCCGACACTCACATAGTCTAAGGATAGACGGAGAGTAAACCAAATCAGAAGTTCGTCTTGAAATCTCGCATCATCCAAGGATAGACGGAGAGAAAATAATATCCAAAATCTAAATCATTGAATGCTGAACAAACACAGAAGATCGTATTCACAACTCACGTCGTCTAAGGATAGACGGTAAGAAGACTTGCTGGGGAGACACGTCATTAATAGAGATTAACGGAAAGAGAATCTGCTCGGAGATACACCTTGTTAGTAGAGATTAACGGAAAGGGAGTCTGCTCGGAGATACACATCGTTAATAGGAATTAACAGAAAGAAAATCGGTCGACATCAGAGGACTGATGGACAAAGGAGCTTTGCTTGGGGATATCATCATCAGAGAACTGATGGACAAAACATAACCGACGTATGATCCGAAACCCGAGAGAAAGTAAGCTGATGAGTTGCCTAAACAAATCTGCTGGATAAATGCCCCTATATCGGCCGCAGGGTGATTCACGTTGCCACGGAAGGCTAATAACAAACTGGCTTATGCTTCGTATGCATATGCGTATGTTTGAATTTTTATATGGCGTAATGCTCCACATGGTGGAAATGCTACGCATTTGAGGATGAAATGCAAATATGATGATATATGCAAAGATGCAAATGCAAGCTCAGGCAGCCGGAGAGAGCTGGGTACGACAGATTTGCTTCAGCAAAATAAATTCCAAGGCCAACTCCGCTGGGGAATAACCGGATATCACAAAATCATTCCAGCAAAATAAATGCTGGAAAGGTGAAACCAACTCCGCCGGGGATTCGGGAGAACTATCAAGTAACTCTACTCTAGGGATTCAGGAATCATCCTGGACAAATAAACTCTGATGAGGACTTCAAGAATCATCCTAAACAAACAACTTCGCTGAGGACTTCAAGAATCATCTTTGGCAAACAACTCTGCCGGAGACTTTAGTCTAAACTATCGAGAGCTAAGCACTTGCGGATAGTCTTCTACGAGAAAACTTTCTGTTGACCCACTGCTGGGAATGAGTATACACCTCTGCGCATGACTCAACTGGGGCTATGATGATCCTTCCTAGGATACATCTGGTTGGGGAGAATCCGTCTCCACTTGGGGAGACACATCAATGCTCACAGCCCCATGTTAAGATTTTGTGGGGAAACACAACTGAACCTGCTGGGGAAGAAGGAGTCATCCTGCTTCGAAAAACATGCCATGAAATGAACTCGAAATGGCTTGCCCCAGAATCTTAACAACTTCTAACAATCTCTGCCAATATGGGGAGGAACGATTCCTTTGCTTTCAGCTTTTGCCCCAGTCCGTGGGACCTTCATAACATCCTTTCGAAAGGAAACCTGAGATCTCTATACTCTAGTGGTTTGATACAAATGACTTCAGCACTTTGAACCCCACGGAGGTGCTTCGAGTTAATCTCCTTCAGGATAAGGGTAGCTTCGACGCTCTCGGGGTGGCTTGCCCCGCCTAGTCATGACTTTGCCCCTCATGGGCAGATCTGTGGAGAGATGATCCTTGGCTGTGAGAGATTCATCAAATCTCGACCTGATTGCCCCGAATTAACTGCTCTGGGTGGCTGACTCCCATGCCGTGATCATTTGACATAGCTTGCCCCGGTTCACCGGAATATTCTGGCGTTCTGCATTCTATTCTGATCAAATCTTTCCATCGTGGAAACTTTCCCGCTGTCAAGCGCTTACTCGCTAGTAAAACAAACTGTTTTGCATAAAAGACATATCAAATGCAATGCATATGGCAGTTTTGAAAATCCAATCTGTTCACTGGAAAAAAATTTGTGACATAAAATGTATAAAATCATTCATCAACATGTTAATCCTTAATACAACACTGTGAAGGGAATCCTTTCTAGAAGTCAGTTCTGATGCGATTTTCACCGAAGTATTCTTTCGAAACAAACCTATTTCAATTAGGACTTTTGAAGGTTGTAACGTGGTCATGTTCACGGTTTAAGAAAGAAAGGATATAGGCTCAAAATTCATTTTAACCCACCCATTCTCCTTGATGTTCTCCAATCCTACGTTCAGCTAATTCGACATTAGCGTTCACCTTTCAAAGGTTGTATGATAGGAGTGACGGCTCAGGAAACCACAAGTTTTCAGAGTGACAGTCACTCGCTTTTCGTCCTTGTTTGGGCACCGGTAGCCACACGACTCGTTCTTTTTGAGGATTTTCTCTCGTAATCCTTTTTTCACTTTTCATTTTTCGTTCCCTGATTTTTGCCTGGACTAACTCTTTTGAGTTTCTTCGATTTTGAAGTCCAGCGGGATGCCCTAATTTTTTTGCCTAAGTCGCTTGCTTTCAAGATTCGACTTAGCAGGCTTTTTCTTTCGATTCTTTTTCTTTTCTTTCCCCTCTTTTTTTAAACAAATCGTGTGACACCGGCTTGTCTGACTCTTTGGGGAATAACATGACTGTTTCACTCCTGATCGGCCAGGTTTAACCATCATGGTTTTTTAGGTACAACCTATAGCGGTGTGATTGATCCTCGAACGGACACTCCTTTTGTAATTTGAACGCTTGGTCAATTTAACTAACACCTAACCTGCCCCGGGTTAAGATTGAGGGTTTTCCGTCTTCAGAAAGAAACTCCTCCTACTAGGCTCAAAGGGGTTAACAAGGGATTATCTTCCTTATATCTCCAGTGTTTGTGGATTGAAACAATGCTTGTACATCATCAACAAGTTTTTTGTTCAAAAGCATAGCATCAGAAGCTTACGCATTATTGGATTTCGTCATCCTCCCCGGATTCCGCTTAAACAGGCGTTTGACATCTGTTAAAACATTGAGTGAACACGAATGGATTAAATCAAAACATGCATATTCATTTCATTATCAATATCAATTGAAAACAATACAAGTTTTACGAATGCAATTTGCACTTTAACAGAAAAGAAACTACAAATGCAAAGAAATGACATGATAAAACACATATTGCCGGCTTCTGGGAACCAGGCTTTTCGAACTTGATTTGCTGTTGAGCCAGCCATCTTCAGAATTGCTTGTCGAAGTCATCCTGATACTCTTCTGAACATCTTCTCTCAGTGAACTCTCCCATAACATGAACTGATACACCCACTTGGCTGGATGAAGGAAGGTCGTTAATCTGAACACCCTGAGGCGTGATTGAGATCCTGTTAGAATCCAACAGAGTCTGAACTTGGATTCGAAGCACCTTGCAATCTTCAGTTGAATGCCCCTGTGCCCCAACATGGTACTCATAGCAGGCGTTGACATCAAAACCGGGCGGATATAGAGGAATTTCTGAATCAATCTTCTTCGGAAATACCAACCCACTTTTGATCAAATCCGACAATAAATGACTGTACGATACCTGTAGCTGAACAAAATGCGTCTCTGGCTTCCTTGGCCTTCGTCTAGCATGCTGACATGGTGGATGACGATACGACTGTTGACTCTGGTAGGGAACAGATATCTGACATTCATACCCAACAGGTTAATGGCTCTGAACACTCGAAGTGTCTGAACACTAAATCCGAGGTACGGAAGATTCTGGGGTAACATCACTTTCTTTCTCCCATCCCTCTTGAGAAATGACAACTGATTCACTTTCATAAACTGAGGTATCTGAGATGTCTCGAATTTTTCCATTCTTGATTCCGCTCTCAACACGTTCTCCTGTTATCACTAAGTCAGCAAAGTTCGACACTCTACCACTGATCAACTTGTCAAAGTAATGGCCTTTCAAGGTACCCAGGAATATGTCAACCAACTCCCTGTCCAGAAGCGGGGGTTGAACACGAGCAGCAAATTCTCTCCATCTCTGCGCATATCCTCTGAAGGATTCATTGTCCGCTTGAGATAATTCTTGCAACTGCATGCGGCTAGGAGCCATGTTAAGGTTGTAGTCGTACTGCTTTACAAAGGCATTGGCTAAATCTTACCATGACCTGATGCAATCACTCTTCAACTGCATATACCAATTCAACGATGCTCCACTCAGACTATCCTGAAAGCGGTGAATCATAAGCTGATCATTATGGACATACGAAGTCATTTTTTTGCAGATCATTATCAAATGTAGCTTGGGACAACTATCCCCTTTGAACTTCTCAAAATTTGGCATTTTGAATTTCGGAGGCATCACAAGACCTGGCACCAAACACATGCTCGAAGCATTCAGGTTAAGAGTATTCTGACTCATCAGGGCATCAAGCTTTTCCTCTAACATCTGACATTTTCTCATGAATTCAACAGTTTGTGGGTTCTCAGCATTAACTTTTACCTCTGACAGGGATCTGCACAGGCTGAGCTTGAGCAACATTATTTACCGGGATTATCTGAATGTTGGTCTCATCTCTAGTCATAGCTGTCACAGCTTCCATGAATTGACTCAACCGATCCTTCAATAATTCAAACTCGGCCCTCGTAACAATCTGATTCTGCTCTGCTGAGTTCATAATCCTTCCAAAAACTAACTCAAGTCCAATGCGAATGCCGGGATATCAACTGCGAGTTGGACAAAAGACGGGTAAGCTTTCTGTTCCGGTTGAGGATGGACATGCAAGCATGAGATGCACATGAAATGCAATGCAAGATGCAAACAAACACGGGGTCACAGCCACCACAAAGCTCTGAATACTGCTGCACTGCTGACGGGATAAGTTTGCTCTGAAGACAAAACCAAAATACCTGGTTGGCTGGAAGTCGAGTTTCCTGCAAGAACCCTCCCACTCACGAGTATGGACCTAAACTGACAAAGGTTTGGCATCCTATGCGTTTCCCAGCGTCACATACTTTCACAAAATGATGATACATTCACCATTTCTGGTTTGGCATCATCACTCCCTGAAGAGGCCTCACTCAGCTGAGTCACAAATGATCGGTCCCCAGAGTCGACAACTCTCCAGACCAACAACCCCTCAAGCCCAAAGGGCTGGAAAAGAAGTCAACCAAGAGAATCTCGTCTGAGCGTGGATTTTGCGAGATACTAGTACATGCAAAGCATGCACGCGCCCACTACTTTCCACAACTAATGCTAGGTATACACTCAAGCCCGGGTCTAGCTTATCACTCATCAGAGCCTCTCTCCTACAACAGCACAGCAAATAATCATATTATACTGAAAGTAAAGTGAGGAAAGTAAGATGCGATAAATAAACGCAAACCCAACAAGTAAAGAAACAAGCGTTAGGATTGACTCGCATAGGGGACGTTGGATCCCCAATAGCTATAAAGTCCCCAGCAGAGTCGCCAGCTGTCGCTGCCGCGAAAATAAGGTGCCGGCAAAACAGAAGAGTCGCCACCTTTCGTTATTTATCCCACATAAAGGGAAAGAAACAATCAGAAAAACCTGACGAAAAGGTATAAGACAAGGTCATCGCAACTATGTCTGGGTTCGGGAGTCGGTTACGCAAGGGGAAGGTATTAGCACCCCTCACGTCCGTTGTACTCAATGGGATCCATGCTTGTTGTGTTTATCTGACGGGTTAGTTTAACTATCTACCTATCAAGGCTGGTCTGGAAAAAAAAATTGACTCGGAAAAGCATCGCGCTTTGTGCCTACGTATTCTCGTCAGAGAACGAGAAATCAGAGTCAACAGAGTTCAGCTAACTACGGGTAAAGGATGGGGGAAGGTGGCTCGCCAATACGTCAGTATTGTGCTTACATACTCTCAACAGGTGTGAGAGATCAGAGCTTACGTAGTTCGGGATAACTACAGGTAGACAGGGTGTTCTCGACCACACAGGGGTGAGAGAAAGGATTGACGATACTAGCGTACACATTCTAGCAGTTAGGTGTATTCTACTCGAACATTGGAGACTTAGGCGTTACCTGTTTGCGGTAGAACGGATGTAGTATGTCGGGGTTTAAAGGTATGGGAACCTATGGGAACTAGAACTACGGTCTGGTCTGAATTGCGCTAGGGCAAGAGAAAGGGATATTAGTCGTTAGCGGGAAAGTCTCGATCGCACGGCAGCGAGAGAACAAAGAAGTTAGTTGTTAACGTGCTCGCTAGGATATCGCATCCTATGCCTACATATTCTCGTCTGGTATGAGAAATCAGAGCAGCTGTAGTTCAGCCAACTACAGGAAACGGGGAAAAGTGAGCTCGCTAGGATTGTCGCAATCCTATGCCTACGTACTCTCGTCTGGTACGGGAGATCAGAGCAAACGTAGTTCGACGCATGCGGAAAACAAGTCTCGATTGCACAGGGGCAAGAGAAGGGATCTCAATCTCCAGGATGCGAGAGAAAAGGGTTTCGATCGCACGGGGGCTAACACGCCTAAACGGGAAGGAACTCGGGACACACACGCAAGAACCTATCGCGTAGAAGCGAATGCGTCGTATATCACCCAAAGGGTGCTACACTAAACACTCTAGACGATTGAGGGGAGACCGCTCAATTGTCATTTCCCACGTATCTAACGCTACAGCTCACACCACTCGACGATTGCATAAAGCCTTGAATAAGAAAGACGTAATTAAACGAAGCGGTTCCGTTGGGCCTTGACATTGTGCGCAAGCTCCATTCCAATCTTCTCCTCTTTGGATCCTTGATGACGACGTTTTGAATCAGAACCAATGTAACGCTAAACCGTCATGATTTGACTTATAAGAGAAATCAAACTCTAAGAGGTAGCGTATTGATATCTGTGTCAAAGACAAGATAGAGAAATGATATTGAGAATCATTCTCCAATTGAATCATGTCACACGACCAGCACAGAATAAAATCAAAGTAAAATCAGATGGAAGTGTCACACCCTAATTTTTGACCATAAGATCCCACCTCTCTTGTGTGTTTTCTTGCATTAGTTGGCTCTATTTTTGTTTATTGCGATTAACTAGCTTGTGCAGGTATGTAATTCCAAGTGGAGATAGCATTCATTCTCACACACAAATACTTGAAGACCTGACTAGTTGTTCCTGGTCTGAAATGGCTCTGAGTTCACTGGGTTGCTTCCCTCAAGACCCATCATATATGAAATTCACTTCCGCCAAGAAGCCCTAGTGTTTATTCCAGGGAGGATCTGTTTTTTTTTTCCTTTTCACATTAGCTTTTCTGAAGCAGAAATTCTCGAAAAACAACATAGGAATATGCAATTGGATTCAAGTAGAAACGTTCGAGAGTTTTTTTTAGGGGAGTCCAAGATTTCAAGTGTCATCAAGATTCAGAAGGCTCAAAATGATAGTTCATTTTTTTATTTGGCAAAGTTGGGACAAACTTGTTTGGTGCAATTTTAAATGGCAGTTGTTTCAAAAGAAGGTATCACTTAATTATAATAAAGAAGTAACCCCATGTAGGATTAACGAAATCCACTTTTGCTGGTCCTCGAGGCAACTCGGTCCCACCCGTCTTTTGTCACCAAGTTTTTCAAGACAACACCAAACCATTACATTTCTCCGTGAGATTTATTGAACACTTTTCCATTCTGCACATTATTGGACTACATGAGCTAATTATTTACATCAATTCCGATGTTTTATTTTCAAGATGAGATTAAGGGTAAACTAAAGGCGATGCTGGGAGAAATATAATTTACACCCTAAAGAAATAAAAGTAATGAAAACAAACAAGTACTGTTGTTATTGTTTCTATTTTCATTTCTAATTGGAGCCTGCTAATGGGACTGGTAAACCCTACATCAAGTTTCAAAGTACAATACTGATACATCTCATTAGTATATATTACAATAAACAATTGACACTACAACAACACATTGCCAAGAGAAATAACGGCGTCGAGTTTGATAGCCGCGTCGCATCCTCGAAGGTTCTCGATTTCACTTGCGTCCAGCAGGGTGGGAACCTGGGCAGCAGACATACGAATTCAATCAACCTTTAACCCGCTCAAACCCCAACATCAACAACAACACATTGATCATCTCCGTCGCAGGCTATCTTTCTGTTTCCTCAAATATCTACTTGAAACTTCTACATAAGCAACGCGAAAACACAGAAATTAAGCACTCACAAGCTGAGGAAGAGATAATTGAACCATAAAATCAAGGAATTCATGACAGGCTTACCTAACAGCAACTTTCCAAGCTACGAAAGCTGCGACATAACACATGCAATCTAGCAGCCTTCACTCTATCACAACTCCTCGAACGGGATGCGCATGTATCAGAGTACCACTTCAAGCTCCCAGTTATGCCATGAAGACAAGGGCTCTTTAGGCAGCACCTTTTCAAACTAGCATCTCGCATCCAATCTCCAAGTTGACCAAATCTACTGCTTTGTCAGACCCTGTCATAACCAAAGATAGCAAGCATTAAAGATAAAGCAGAGGTTAATTAAGAGACCGTAAACGTCAAGATTCTCAAAGCAAACCCAACACATTCAAATCATAAAAGGAGAATTTCAGTACATAAGAATGGAGAATGACAAAGAGCCCGCTAAGTCTTCACGCGAACCCCTCTTATTTTCTCCTCAGACTGCAAACACTTTTATTGCTATTATAATACGCCACCCTATGTCAAGAGGTTAAACTTGAAGTGCTGACTGCAATTGCAAGTGAAGTTAACACCTGCGAGATAGTAACAGGATCATGCAAATATGCCACAACAATATGATGTCAATGCCATTAACTCCTACAAGATGTTGGAAAAGGATTAGGTTACCTCTAAAACTCTGATGCGTGTAAGATCTCCTAAGCAATGCCCTCATTAGAGGCAGGATTATGTTGCTGTTGTTGGAAATATTGGTAGCAGCAATGTTCAAGAACTTAAGGCTAAGGCAACCCTCATATGGATGTTAGGAGAACACTCCCAAGGGATGCTTGATGCTCTGCATGTCCTGGAAACTCTAATTGAGGTTGTTGTGTTAAAATAAGAATTAAAATTTAAAGCAATTGATAAGCTGAAGATGACATAGAGATTGATTATGCACCTACAGTGTTGTATGCTCTCATGGATACATTGTTCTCTTACTTCCACAGTAATCAGCTCATATGCGGTCTGATTTTGATCAGTTAATGCAGATAAAAATAACAATGATGAGGGCGATGACTTGTGCGATACCTCACTCCAGCTCCCCAAGCACCATCACCAAGTACATGAAAAGGAAAACAATGTTAGATACATATCAATTTGACCTGAAAACAAGAATGGAGATTGAAATGGAAAGAAAAAACAACGACCTTGCTCTTCTTCTTGTCTTCTACTCACTCATGTTATGTTGCAGCTGCTAACGCCCAGAATCCACAAGACAGCATGCCACACATTCAGTTCTTTTGTTCGCAAGAGAGAATTTGAGATGATACTAATCATCACCAGCATCTTTATGTGAACCTCCACCAAAGAGCATCAAGAGTGATTGAAGCTCATTGTAAAACGTATTGGCCGAAGCTCGTTGCAAAGCGTATCAGATGTCAAGGAGTCGAGTTGGTGTTACTCTGGGCTGTTATCTTCCCTGGCCCAAAATCATCGCTATCCACACCTGCCAAATCACAAATCCCGAATTAGCAAATCAATCGAGGAATATACCCGTTTGGGAAAAAGATTCGATTCAGACAGCTAGCAGATTTTCAGAACAATGAATCTGGACAGACATAGCATTAAACATGATTGATCCAAATATCACAGATTGAGATTTTCATTAACAAGCATCAAGGAAATCAGGCGGAAAAGGAAAGATTTCAAATTCTTGTCTGAACCAAAATGGAAGGCCCAATCAAGCATTCAAAACGGTTTAATCAGATTTCAAAGGAGAGATCCTCAGTGAAGCATATAAAAAGGGAGGGACATGAGAGACGAAGGGGGATCGAAAATCATCACAAAAGAAACTAGATTTCGTAAACTTAAGAGATCGAAGAAGAAGAACTTATCTATTCAATCGACGAAACCATCATCAGCCGCCGCGAGTCCAAGCCGACGAAGCTTCCATTTCGTCATGTTCCGTTCCTCAGCCACCAACCTTCGGTAAAATTCTTCATATATGTTGAGGTTATTGAACGATTGATACTTTGATCTGTGTTTCAGGTACAGGAATGGGGGAAACGACTATGGTTTTGGTGCGAGAACAAAAACAGAGGGAGATGAAACGGAGAGAAGAAGCCGAGCGAGCGAGCGATTTGGGATTTAGGGTTTCCTTCATCGTTTTGGATTTTCTTTTCTGTGTTTTTTTACTTTATGTTGTTTTGTTTTGTTGTAATTCGTATACATGCACGACCACAGTAGTACCGTGGTCCCTCGGTCCAATCACCACACACTTCACCCACCTCATGATCACATGGTCTTTATCGCGCGCCCACAATAACTCCGATACACCTCCGCACACCATATCCAACGCGTTTTTATTAACTCTAATTAATCTTATTAAAATAATCTGTTTTTTAATATAATGTTAACTTCTTTTTTTAGATTAATCAACCTTTAAGCATTTTTATTAAAACTATAACTTTTAAATCAACCTCATAATTAACCCTTAAATCAATTAACTATTTTTATAACTAAAACCAATTTTATAATTTATTCTCTCAACTTACTTATATTATTAATTTACCTTAATAATAAACCTTTTATTTTATTAAACATGTAATTTATCCTATTGTACTTTTAAAACCTTTTTCTAAATAATTTAATTTGTATAAATAGCAAAAAATAAAACCTTTCATTTAAAATTAATATAATTAATTTAGTTCTCTTTTATAAAATCAATTTCACTAAGAATGCATTTTCTTGCAGATTAACTCAAATAACTTGTATAATTTTTATATAAAAAAATAATAACTAATCGACTTATATTTAAGAATCCAACACAACTTTTTCAACTAAAATTAAGTCAACATTCCCTTAAAATCAAATTCATCTCTAATTTGTTAACTAATCAATATATTTTCTGATAAGTATAATTTAACTATTTTCCTAAAATCAACTCGCCTTAAATCAACCAACATCGTAAAACTCAATTAATCGTGCACGCTTCCACATTCACAATTCACACACCTTAGCGCTTTCATGCGTTCGTGTATGTTTATTTATCGTCTTTATCTTCCGCAATTTACATTTACCGCATTTACTTTATCGCATCGCATTCCGTCCAAAGGAAGAACTTGCACGTAACGTAAAACTTGCGCGTATGCATCCCATTTGCATCATATCCCCCATGATCCTTGATCCCCTTCAAGTTGATCTTCTAAGTAAGATCCTACCCCATAGGAATGACCTTTTATCTTTACAACTTAGAATAAACAATTCAACAACTCAATTCAAACATTATTCAAACACATTAGAGAATAAGATGTTAATCATCTTAAGTGGGATAAAACTTCTACCCCATAACAACATAATCAATTTTCCTACAACGTTGTGGTGGTTTAAGTCAAGTAATCTCCCTTAAAATGACAACTCATCTTTTCTCCTAAAATCAATCAATCAACTACTCTAAACCCGTAGGAACTTTGACCACAGTCAAAGATCTCCTCAAACCCTTTAAGGGAACTACAGATACTCTTATTCCACTCCCGTAAGGATATGTAGGCAGAAGATGAGATATCTTGTTGAGTATACTTAGAAATAAACCCCTAGGTCTTCAACCATTAAGCAGATAAGCTTAGCAATAAATAAACATAAAACAATAGGTTCCTGTAGAGTACTACAGAAACTTAGGATGCTAGCACCTTCCCTAAGTTTAACCAATCCCCGAACCTAAAACTCTCTAACCTTTGCATGTGCATTGCATTGTGGGAATTTCGATCTTTATCCCTTCCTTTGGACAAATCAAAGACCGGTTGCAAATTAATTAGATTCAAGCTCATCAATAGCTTGGTATCCAAATTTCACCGCGACAGAAATGACGACTTCACTGGGGACTCTCAGTGGGTTTCCCTAACTTGCTTTTTTATGTTTGTTTATATTTGCTTATATTTGCTTAATTGTTTGCTTGTATACTTGTTTGTTTGCTGCCTTTGGGTTGATACTCGTGAGTGGTGAGACAAAGTCCTACACCCGGACTTGAGTGAACCTAAAATAGGATAGTGATATGTTCGACGAGGCTTATAGGGGGTGGAATCCCGACCAAGCTGACTTGAAAATCACGCTCAATTGAGGCCCTCTCGAAAGTTGTATTGTTGAACGAGTTTTTAATCGTGAAAACATGCACTATATTTGATGTTGGAGCCTATGATATTGAGGACTGTAGTTACCTTAACCCCACTTTGGCTTTTATTAGGATGTAGGGCGGGGCTATGAGGGGGTGCCCCCAAAATAGTGCTACGCGATGCTACACTCAAAAGAGGTTCTCTTGAGAATATTATTAATCACCAAGTACTTGGGAAGTTGATAATATCTGAAAGATGGGTTAATGACTTTGTGAATCTTCTTAGAACCTTGTTCTGCAGGTACAATCAACCTTTAGTCTGTGTCCTTTGGGAATGGGTATACCCTTTGGCTCCATGCTCGTTGCAAACATAGGGTCCCCTTTGTTTGTTTACCTTTTTGCATCTATATGCTTACTTGTGTTTGTTACATTCATAAAACATCATACCGCATTGGACTTCATGGGATTCACCTTTGTTTATGAACATTGTAGGGCACTATGGATCCCAACAGAAGACACACTTTGAAATACACTTTTAAAAGTCCTAAATTGGGTGACCTAAGGAAGTTGGTAACCTTGATTGAAGACCAAGAGAAGTTCAAGAGCAAATATGGGAAGCTAATATCTTTATTGAGTCGCCAAGTAGACGAAGGACTTCTTTCCACTTTATTGCAGTTTTATGATCCGCTATATCACTGTTTCACATTCCCAGACTTTCAACTATTACCTACATTGGAAGAGTACTCATTTTTGGTTGGTCTACCTATCCTAGAAGAATCTCCCTTCCCTTTCTTGGAGAGAGACCCCGAGGAAAGAGATATTGCTAAGGCTCTTTATCTAAAGGTATCCGACGTCAAGGGAAATTTAATTAGCAAAGGTGGTATTTTTGGTTTGACTACGAATTTCTTTATCAGTAAAGCTATGTTTTATGCCGATTACACGAACAAGACTCCATTCGAGGCAATATTCGCCTTACTCATTTATGGAGTGTTCCTGTTCCCAAGTTTTGAAGGGTTCGTCGACCTTAATGCGATTAAGATCTTTTTGAAGAACAACCCAGTACCAACTCTTTTGGGGAATGCCTATCATTCTGTGTATCTCCGAAACTTCTATGGTGGAGGAATGATCACCTGTTGTGTGCCCTTACTCTACAAGTGGTTTATTTCGCATTTGCCTAAGTCTAGTTCTTTTTTGAATCTCGATAGAGGGATTTGGTCTCCGAGAGTTATGGCGTTGACCCATTCAGACATTGATTGGTACAACCGAGCATACGATGGGATGCTAATTATTGATGGTTGTGGGGATTTTGCTAATGTGTCGTTACTCAGTTTTAATGGAGGGATCAGTTACAATCTAGTTTTAGCTCGTCGACAGTTGGGATATCCGTTAAAGGAACCGCCTAAGAGTGTCCAAGTGGAGAGCATTTTCTTTAGGGATGACAAGGAACTCTGAGACAAGATTCTGGCTGCATGGGATCGTTTGCATAAGAAAGGGAAGAAAAGCCTTGGGAAACTTTATTGTGTGTCCTTGGAACCATACCTTCAGTGGGTCAGAGAGAGAGCAATCAAATTGAAAATGCCCTATTCTCGTCAAGATCCTATATCTCCGAGAAGAGATACCACTTATGTCTTTATGTCCGAAGCTGAGAAGTTAGAGGCCGCTTAGAGGAAGTCGCAGCATGAGTCAGAGTTATGGAAGAACAAGTGTCAAGTAGTGGTTGTAGAGAACGATGAACTTCAGAAACAGAAGGATGAACTTCAGAAGCAGCTACAGTTGAAGGATGAAGATTTACTTCCCCACAACAAGAGGAAAGTTCTAGAGGATTTATTTTCCTCCGACCCACAATGTACTATTTGGAAACTGATTGTGGACAACCTTATCCGTGAGAAGACCCAGTTGGAAGCGGAGCTCAAGCGGCGAAATTCAGAACTTCCTTAGGGCTTTCATTAGCTTTTATTTAGCTATTTATTTGGGACTTTTAAAAGCAATTATTTGTAATCTGTTTCAAAATTAATACAACGTTTTCTTTTACCGCAATGTTTATAAATAGTTGGGATCCCATGAAGTCCTACTCATCTTGCATTACATTCTTTTCTTTATTCACTTCAAGAAACTCAATTTCGTTTCACAGGTATTGTAACCATGGACTTCAAAAGAGAAGCATTGAAGTACACTTTTAAGAGTCCTAACATTGAAAGCTTAAGAGAACTAGCAGATCTCATCGAGAACCGTCACGCTTTTGCAACAGAATATGGAGAAGCCTTCCGTTTTCTCGAGCTCAAGATGAAAGAAGGGCTGTTGGAGACTCTTGTTCTGTTTTATGACCCGTTGTACCATTGTTTTACTTTTCTGGATTACCAGTTGATGCCAACCCTGGAAGAGTATTATGATTTCTTGAAGATACCTGTGACTGCCCGACCTATATTCACTGGACGGGAAGACATACCCAACCACCAAGAAATTGCAAATGATGCTCATCTCAGCCTAGAAAATGTCCAAGCACACTTAACCACCAAAGAAGGAGTCCTTGGATTCCCAGCTGATTTCTTGATCGAAAAAGTCCGCTACCATGCTGAAAGAAAGGAGGTCCTTATCTTGGAAGCTACCTTTGCTTTGTTGGTTTATGGGATCTTCTGGTTCCCAAAGATTAATGATTTTGTCGATATGGATGCGATTAAATTGTTCATACTCAAGAATCAGGTTCCCACCTTGCTAGCTTACACCACTCAATCCACTCGAAGACTGCCGAAGGGGGAGGACACATTGTCTGTTGTACCGCCTTGCTATACTCATGGTTCATCGCTCGCCTAACTTGGCATCCGTCTATTTAGGAAGAGATAGAAACACCCCGTTGGTCCAAGATAGTTATGGCCCTTACTCACTCAGATATCGTGTGGTACGACCCCGCTTATGGAGGTGTATGTATGATTCCCAGCATCGGAGGATTCACCAACATACTGCTCATTGGGAGAGAAGGATGCATAAGTTACAATCCAGCTTTGGCCCGCAGACAATTTGGGCATCCCATGATCGAAATACCTGACCAAGCTCTGTTGTAAGGGATCTTTCTCAAAGAAGGAGAAAATCCAAACCTGAAGACTGTCATAATTTACGCATGGAGATACGTCAATAAGGAAGGGATGACTGCTTTAGGATACCCCAACTGCGCTGTCTCTGAAGAATATCTACATTGGGTGCGAGAGAGGGCTCTCGACCTCAAGATTCCGTTCCCTTTTCATGAACCTATGGTGTTGACTTTTCATGATCCCGATTGGTTTGATGTGAGTGAGGTAGATCAATTGAAGACCGCCTTGGATGAGGCTCGGAAACTGAAGACTGCCTGGAGGAACAAGTTTTTCACCCTCAAGGTAGAGAAAGAGAAGTCTTAAAAGCTGCCAGAGATAGAATCTGCGAGAAAAAGGAAGACGTGAGAGGATTTATTTTCCTCTCACACCTCTTTAAGAACTGTCACGAGAGATGAGCCTTCCCCGGCTACTGTAGCTTAGAAAGAATGTGTAGACCGACTCATCAGCGAGAAGGCTGAATTGCAGGAACGCGTCAATCAGTTGGTAGAAGAATTTCAATGTAATAATCTCTTAAAAGAGTACTTTGCTTTGTAATGCTTCTCGAATATCAAAATAAAATAAGTTTTTCCAACGTTATAATACCAAAAAATAATTTGAGTTTCTTAAAGTGTCATACTCATTTGCATCTTTTGCATCAGCATAACATTGTTTGCATTCTAGGGTCTCACTCTTACTTCATCTCCACAGACAAGCTGAATCTCCAGTACAGTACTCGTGCCAATCAACACCAAAAGATGGACCAGCTTGAACAAGAGAACAAGGTGCTCCGTGATGAAGTTGCAATTCTGAAAGAAAACTTGGAGAGATTAAATGGTTTAGTTGAAGCTCTGTCCAACCAGTCTTCACTCAACAATCAAGAAGTTCAGAGGACTGTTATCTCCGAAGTTGTGTCAGCACCGATCCTAGTGGTGCCTACTATTGCCGAAGTGACCTACAGCATGCCGCCAGGTTTTCTGTGGGGAATGCCTCCTCATTTCACTCCTGCTGGCTATCGCCCACCTGTTCCTAAGGTCCCTGTCGTTACCACTGTGCAAGCTATCCCTGCCACTGCTACCGTAATGACCACTGCACCGCCGCATGTGAATGTTACTCCGTATATTCAGGACGAACCAATTTTGCATGGGTCTCTGACTGTAACTGTGGGTTTTGAAGAGTGGATGGATGGTTTCAAGACCAATTTTCTGAGATTCAGAAGGAATTAAAGGCCCTTCGTGGAAAAGATCTGTTTGGAAAGAGTGCTTCTGACTTGTGCTTGGTCCCGAATGTTAAGGTTCCACCAAAGTTCAAGGTTCTTGATTTTGAGAAGTACAAAGGAAATACCTGCCCTCAAAGTCATCTCATCATGTATGCTAGAAATATGTCTGCACAAACTGATAATGATCAATTGCTCATCCACTACTTTCAGGATAGTTTGACAGGCGCTGCGCTAGAATGGTATATGGGGTTAGATAGTGCGAAGATTCGGTCTTTCAACGATCTAGGCGGGGCCTTCACTAAGCAGTACAAATATAATGTAGACATGGCTCCTGACAGAGATCAGTTGAGGGCCATGATGCAGAAAGACAAAGAGAACTTTAAGGAATATGCTCAACGTTGGCGCGAGTTAGCAGCGCAAGTAACGCCGCCATTAGAGGAAAGAGAAATGACCAAGATTTTTTTGAAAACCCTTGGTCCGTTCTTTTATGAGAAAATGGTTACAAGCGCACCCAGCGACTTCACCGAGATGGTGAATATAGGAATGAGTTTAGAGGAGGGGTTCCGAGAAGGAAGATTGGTCAAAGAAGAGAATGTTACTAACGGTACTAAGAAGTATGGAAGTGGTTTTATGAAGAAGAAGGAGAAGGAGGTGAATGTTGTACAAGGATGGCAATTCAGAAAGAGATATTCATCGCCACGTCAGGTTGCCGTAATATCACCTGTATTCGAAGCTCCAACTTATCAACCGCAAGCACAATATTAACGCAGTCCGCAATCTCCTTAACAGAATTAGCCATTTAACAATCAAGGACGCGTATACAGGAAAATGAACTTCGATCCCATCCCTATGAAGTATGCTGACCTCTTCCCGGATTTTATTCAGAAAGGTCATATCCAGACAAGAGCTCCGCCTGAGATTCCTAAGAATCCCCCTCCTTCATACAGAGCTGACAGGTTCTGCCCATACCATAAAGGTGCTCCAGGTCATGACATTGAGAGTTGTTTTGGAATGAAAGCAGACGTCCAACAGGCTCATTAAGCGCGGTATCTTATCCTTTAAGGATTCCAATCCTAATGTGTAGGTCAATCCATTGCCACCACATGGTTAACCCTCCGTAAACATGATTCAGGGTTGCTCAGAGGGAGGTAATCAGGAAGTTTCAGATGAGGAGACTGAAGAGGTATTTGTTATAGTGCCTAACTTCAAGGAAGTGGAGCGTATTGAGATCACATATGATAGCAGAAGGTCGACTGTTACTCCCTTAGTAGTTAATGTGTCAGAAACGGTCCCTTACACTTCTAGTAAGGCTATCCCATACCGTTATAACGCTACAATGTTGGAAGATGGAAAAGAGGTACCGTTACCTACTTTTTCTTCGGTTGTTAATATTGCAGATGTCACCAGAGTAACTAGAAGTGGCCGAGTGTACCCTTCAGTGCCTTCAAAAGACAAGGGAATTTCAGTAGAGCAGCCGAGTTCAAAGGACCAAATCGCGAATCAATTTGGTGGATCCAATCTGTCCAAGATGGATGAAGTGCTGAAAGTAATCAAGAGAAGTGAATACAGAGTTGCAGATCAGCTTCTGCAAACTCCACCCAAGATCTCGGTACTGTAGTTGCTAATGAGTTCTGAAGCACATAGGGAAGTGCTCCAAAAGATATTGGAGCAAGCATATGTAGAGCAACATGTTACAATGGAGCAATTTGATAATATCATCGGTAACATCACCGCATGTGACAATCTGGGTTTCAATGAGGAAGACCTCCCAAAAGAAGGAAATAAGCATAATATGGCCTTGCATATTTCTGTGAATTGTGGGAACGACTCTTTGTCCAGTGTATTGGTTGACACCGGTTCTTCTCTGAATGTGATGCCCAGAACCAATTTATCCAAGTTATCTTATCAGGGATCGCCGATGAGGCCCAGTCATGTCATCATCAAAGCATTTGATGGATCTAGAAAAGCAGTAATTGGAGAAGTAGACCTACCGATGACTATAGGTTTGCAGACTTTCATGATCACGTTCCAAGTCATGGACATTCGCGCCACCTATAGCTGTTTGTTAGGGAGGCCGTGGATACATGAAGCTGGGGCAGTTACCTTCACCCTACATCAGAAATTGAAGTATGCTTTTGAGGGCAAAACGGTTACAATTTGTGGAGAGAGAGCTTTGGTGGTGAGTCACTTGTCATTGTTTTCTTATGTTGAAGCTGAAGAAGAGGTTGGTACGCAGTTCCAGGTTTTATCTATCGCAGGAGACAGTGTTCCAAAACCCAGAGTACCCATGTCATCAATCAAGGACGCGCAGCAGGTTGTGAGCAGTGGTCCTTAGACAGGTTGGGGCAAGATGTTGTTTTTGCCAGAGAATAAGAACAAGAAAGGTTTTGGTTTTTCTAGCGGGTCTGCTCAACAGGTCAGTAGAAATCAAGATTTCCCGCCGATCAACGAGGTGTTCCGCAGTGGAGGGGTCATCCATCCTCCTCATATCAACGCAGTGTCAGAAGACGAGTCTGAAGGTTACATATCAGATGGGTCAGCAAGTCTCTCCATTCCATATAAGCATTATGAGCCCTATATGGAAGATCCAGGTTATGTCTCAGACGAGTTTGATTAAAATTTTGGAGTCTATGCTGTTACTGAAGAGGGTTCTGATGAAGATGTACCAGATTTCGTCTCTCCGGGAGTTCAGATCAAGAGTTGGAGCATGGTTGAAGCCCCTTCTGTGATTCATATATCAAAGTAAACATTTGTCTTTAAAAGTTTTCGCTCTGCCCAAGGCGAAAATGTTTGTTGTGTGGGCTTGCTTTTAATAATTCCTTTTGCTCTGCCTAAGGCAAAGGTGACCCTGTTGGGCATTTCTTTGTTCGGATTTTGCTATCATCAATAAATATTTGTTTCCATTTGCGTGCTTTTTTCTTTTATTATTATTATTACTATGTTGGAAAATAATAATGAGTAGCATCTCGCGTACAGACATGTTTCACTTTTTAAACTAAATAAAATAATATCACATGCGCAGATTGCTACACCCATTACATCCCGGGAATAATGACCCTCTTCCTTCGCCGAACTTCGAATTCCCCGTGTTTGAGGCTGAAGACGAAGAAGAAGATATTCCAGAAGAGATCTCCAGATTGCTTGAGAAAGAAGAGAAGGCTATCTAACCTCATCAAGAGCCTGTGGAAGTGATCAATTTGGGAACAGAAGAAATCCGTAGGGAAGTGAAAATTGGAGCTCTGCTCAAGTCAGATGTGAAGGAACAATTGATTGAGTTGCTCAAAGATTTAGTTGATGTGTTCGCGTGGTCCTATCAAGACATGCCTGGATTGGATACTGCCATAGTTGAACATCGCCTGCTGTGGAAACCAGATTGCCCACCGGTTAAATAGAACTCAGAAGAACTCGGCCCGATATGGCTTTAAAGATCAAGGAAGAGGTACAAAAGCAGATTGATGTAGGTTTTCTCGTTACAGCTGAATATCCGCTTTGGTTAGCTAACATTGTGCCCGTTCCAAAGAAAGATGGGAAAGTTCGTATGTGTGTGGATTACAGTGATCTAAATAAGGCTAGCCCGAAAGATGACTTTCCATTACCTCACATCAACATTTTGGTTGATAGCACTACGAGGTATGAAATCTTCTCTTTCATGGATGGATTTTCAGGATACAATCATATCAGAATGGCTCCCGAAGACAGAGAGAAGACGTCGTTCATTACTCCCTGGGGCACCTTCTGCTATAAAGTTATGCCGTTTGGATTGAAGAACATCGGGGCAACATTTCAAAGGGCTATGACTACTTTGTTCCATGATATGATGCACAAAGAGATTGAAGTTTATGTGGACGATATGATAGCTAAGTCGAAGACTAAAGATGATCATGTCAAGCATTTGTTGAAGCTGTTCGGTCGATTGAGAGAATACAAGCTTCGTTTGAATCCTAACAAGTGCACGTTTGGAGTACGATCAGAGAAATTATTGGGTTTCATTATCAGCCAGAGAGGTATTGAAGTGGATCCTGATAAAGTGAAGGCTATTCAGGAAATGCCAGCTCCGTCTACAGAGAAACAAGTCAGAGGATTTTTGGGGCGTTTGAACTACATCTCCCGATTTATATCTAATATGACTGCTAAGTGTAAGCCCATTTTCAAGCTGTTGAGGAAAGAACAAGGGTATGTTTGGACTGAAGATTGTCAAAAGGCTTTTGACAGTATCAAAGAGTATCTACTTGAACCACCCATTCTGATACCGCCAGTGGAAGGGAGACCTTTGATCATGTATTTGACTGTGTTGGAGGATTTGATGGGTTGTGTGCTCGGTCAGCGAGATGAGACAAGAAAACAGGATCATGTCACTTATTATTTGAGTAAGAAATTTACTGACTGTGAGTTCAGATAAACTATGCTTGAGAAAACTTGTTGTGCTTTGGCCTGAGCCGCTAAGCATCTGCGATAATACATGTTGAGTCACACTACTTGGTTAGTTTTGAAGATGGATCCTATCAAGTACATCTTTGAGAAACCCACACTGACTGAGAGAATTGCTAGATGGCAGATGTTGTTATTAGAATATGACATCGAGTACCGCACTCAGAAGGCCATTAGAGGAAGTATTTTGGCTGACCACTTGGCACATCAGCCTATCTTAGATCATCAACCTTTGAACGATGACTTCCCGGATGAAGAGGTTATGTATTTGAAAATGAAGGATTGCGAAGAACCTCTACCAGGTGAAGGACCTGAGCCCGGTTCTCAATGGGGTCTGATTTTCGATGGAGCCGTCAACGTTCATGGGAGAGGAGTAGGCGCGATTATTGTGACTCCTCATGGGACTCATATCCCAGTTACCTCTAGGCTAACATTCAAGTGTACCAATAATGAAGCTGAGTATGAAGCATGCATTATGGGCCTCGAGGAGGCAGTGGACTTAAGAATTAAGAATTTGGACGTGTTTGGTGATTCTGCTGTAGTCATTTATCAAATCACAGGAGAGTGGGTAACTCGACAGGATAATTTGGTTCCGTATAGAGATTATGCAAGAAGACTGTTACCTTTCTTTGACAGGGTCGATTTTCATCATATCCCTCGTGATGAGAATAGGATGGCAGATGCATTGGCGACTTTGGCCTTCATGATTGTGGTGAATTCTTGGAATGCGTGCCCTCGAATTGAAGTAAGATGTCTTGACAGACCGGCTTTCGTCTTCGCCATTGAAGACATTGGAGATGACAAACCCTGGTACCACGATATTGAAATGTTTCTCAGAACACAAGAGTATCCTTTGGGAGCCTCCAACAAAGATAGAAATACATTGAGAAGGTTGGCTGGTAATTTTCTCCTGAGTAATAATGTGTTATACAAGCGGAACTTTGACATGGTCTTGCTAAGATGTGTCGACAAGAGGGAAGCAGACCTGTTGATGAAGGAAATTCACGAAGGGTCCTTCGTTACTCATACAAATGGACACGCCATGGTTAAGAAACTTTTAAGGGCTGGTTATTATTGGATTACAATGGAATCCGACTGCTACAAGTTTGCTCGGAAGTGTCACAAGTGTCAGATCTACGCCGATAAGATTCAGGTACCTCCGACTTTGTTGAATGTTATCTCGTCTCCTTGGCCATTCTCCATGTGGGGAATTGATATGATTGAATTATAGAACCCGAGGCATCTAATGGACATCGTTTTATCCTAGTGGCAATTGACTACTTCACTAAGTGGGTCGAAGCTACGTCCTATGCCAACGTAACTCGACATGTGGTTGTCAAATTTATCAAGAATCAGCTTATCTACAGATACGGTGTGCCGAGCAGAATTATTACAGATAATGGGTCTAATTTGAACAATAGTATGATGAAAGAACTGTGCGAAGAATTCAAGATCGAGCATCATAATCCTTCTCCCTACAAGGCGAAAATGAATGGGGCTATTGAGGCCGCCAACAAAAATATTAAGAAGATAATTCAGAAGATGGTAGTCACATACAAGGATTGGCACGAAATGCTCCCGTTCGCTCTACATGGGTATCGTACTTCGATACGCACATCAATTGGGGCAACTCCGTTTTCACTTGTCTACGATATGGAAGTTGTGCTCCCGATAGAAGTCGAGATTCCCTCCATGAGGATATTAAGGGAGACAAAGTTATCAGAAGCTGAATGGTGCCAGAGCCGATATGATCAGTTGAACCTAATCGAAGAGAAGAGGATGACGGCCTTGTGCCATGGGCAGTTGTACCAGCAGAGGATGAAGAAGGCATTTGACAAGAATGTTCGACCCCGAGAATTCAAGGAGGGCGACCTTGTGCTCAAGAAGATCCAGTTTTTCCTCACTGATGCCAGAGGAAAGTGGGCCCCAAACTATGATGGGCCGTATGTGGTAAAGAAAGTTTTCTCAGGAGGCACCCTGATGTTAGCAACAATGGACGGAGAAGAAATCACCCGCCCCGTGAACTTAGATGCTGTCAAGAAGTATTTTGCTTAGAACTTAAGAAGTTTCGGTCGACTTAGGAACAAAATCATTATTCCATTGATGTAATCACTATTATTACTTTCCAACATTGTAATATTGGAGTCGCGCTGTTCTGCCGACTACCATTTTAATAAACGATGTTTTTCAATTATGGCACGTTAAATATTTTCATCATGATGGCAAAATCTTGAATAATCTTTTAAAAGAAAACCATGTGTTTATTTGATATACGAATAACAAAAGGATGTCCATGGATGTTTATTTCATCCACGGAGGCGAGGTTTTGTCATACCCCGTACAAGACAGGTGATGATTTCCCTCAAGGGATGGCTGACCTGTGGAGACATAGCTTGAGCTGGGACCTTTGGTCTTTGACCTGTTTGGTTTTGTTAACATACACACATCATATAGATAGATAGCAAAGCATTTTTCATTTTTGCATCTTTGTGTTTGTTTGTTCTTTCACCTTGGCCGTGTTTATCCCCGAGTGACTGGGTGTGTTCTCTCTTTCCAAATATAGTTATCAACCCTAGGCAGAAAGAGCAAAATATTTCTATTTCCCCATGAAGTTTGGTCCTCGTGGAAGACGGTTGTTTCAGTACGTTGATAGTTGAGTTCACACCTTGATAGTTGAGTCTTACTTGATAGTTTCTCTTCAGTTATTTCCTGAATTGAACTTAGGTCCTTGACAATCGCATTATGGATAATCTCCAACTTTCGGACTTGGATTAAGTGTGCATTTATTTTGCACATTATTCCCCAGGAATAATATTTTTGAAGAATCTTTATAAAGACAGATATTTCTCCAACAATATCACAAGATTTTCTCAACCATCTACATTTGGACTGCAACACATCTCTTTATTTGAGCAACTCGTTTTGACGGAGATCTTATTCAAAATGACAAATGACAATCTCTACAATGGCAGTTCATCCATCCCAGTGGGTGTATCAGCATTATCAACTCATTAAACGACATCTCTTCATAGATCCATCAGAGAAGTTTGCCGAAGATATTACAAGACACTTCTCTTTATTTGAGAGTTCACAGAATATTTTACAACTACAATAAAGACACTCCTCAGGAATATTTTCCCCAGTGAGATCACTATACAAGTTTGATTCTATCAAATGGCATCTCTTAGAAGATCCCCGATAAAGCTTTACAAACTCCAGTGCATTATGGCTTACAGCCGAAGTTCTATAATGACATCTACAATCTACAATGACACCTACGATCTACAAAATTTTAAATCCCCTGTGAAGATGCTTTCATGAGTTCTCATCATTTCGGGTAGAGACTGAGACCAGCTCATGGCACCCAGACCATGACGCTCGGGGAAGTTCTTACATCAAGAGACTGAGACCTGCTCATGGCACCCAGACCATGAGGCTCGGAGAAGTTCTTACATCAAGAGACTGAGACCAGCTCATGGAACCCAGACCATGACGCTCGGGGAAGTTCTTACATCAAGAAACTGAGACCAGCTCATGGCACCCAGACCATGACGCTCGTGGTGGTTCTACATCAAGAGACTGAGACCAGCTAATGGCACCCAGACCATGACGCTCGGGGAGGTTCTACATCAAGAGACTGAGACCAGCTCATGGCACCCAGACCATGACGCTCGGGGAAGTTTTTACATCAAGAGACTGAGACCAGCTCATGGCACCCAGACCATGTTGCTCGGGGAGGTTATACATTTTACTATTTCCAGTTGGATTTCAATAGAAAAAAATAAACATAAAAAAAAAAGAAGAAAGGAAAAGAATATGAAATGAAGCTGAATTGTATCTCAATCATGAAAATTAATTTTGGTTATTACCGTCGTCTGGATTGCTCCGTGTTGGTAATAAGTTACTCTTCGATTGTTTAAATCCCTATATCCTTGGTGTATGTACCATTGCTATACTTTGGAGATTCCCCATTGGTGTTTGTTTCCTATCTCCGTGGAGTCCCGCCTCGTTGGGTCTGTTGCCCCTTTGCCTCGCGTGTTGTGCCTAGTTCGTCCCCTGTGACATCTTTTCCTCACAGGAGTGTTTGTCTTGCATTTTCATATCATTGCATATCATTCGCATTCGGTGGCTTCTTAGGGCCAAAAATTCGTGCAATGTTTATATTTAAGTCCCTCCTATCACGTCGAGACGGATATTTCAATCTTTATACCTCCGGATAGAAGTAACTTAAATAGGGGCATCTGTCACACCCTAGTTTTTAACCATAAGATCCCACCTCTCTTGTGCGTTTTCTTGCATTAGTAGGCTCTATTTTTGTTTATTGTGATTAACTAGCTTGTGCAGGTATGTAATTCCAAGTGGAGATATCATTCATTCTCACACACAAATAATTCAAGACCTGACTAGTTGTTCCTGATCTGAAATGGCTCTGAGTTCACTGGGTTGCTTCCCTCAAGACCCATCATATATGAAATTCACTTCTGTCAAGAAGCCCTAGTGTTTATTCCAGGGAGGATCTAGTTTTTTTTCCTTTACACATTAGCTTTTATGAAGCAGAAATTCTCAAAAAACAACTTAAGAATATGCAATTGGATTCAAGTAGAAACGTTTGAGAGTATTTTTTGAGGGGAGTACAAGATTTCAAGTGTCATCAAGATTCAGAAGGCTCAAAATGATAGTTCATTTTTTTATTTGGCAAACTTGGGACTAAACTTGTTTGGTGCAATTTCAAATGGAAGTTGTTTCAAAAGAAGGTATCACTTAATTATAATAAAGAAGTAACCCCATGTAGGATTAACGAAATCCACTTTTGCTGGTCCTCGAGGCAACTCGGTCCCACCCGTCTTTTATCACCAAGTTTTTCAAGACAACAAACCATTACATTTCTCCGTGAGATTTATTGAACACTTTTCCATTCTGCACATTATTGGACTACATGAGCTAATTATTTACATCAATTCCGATGTTTTATTTTCAAGATGAGATTAAGGGTAAACTAAAGGCGATGTTGGAATAAATAGAATTTGCACCCTAAAGAAATAAAAGTAATGAAAACAAACAAGTATTGTTGCTATTGTTGCTATTTTCATTTCTAATTGGAGCCTGCTAATGGGACTGGTAAACCCTACATCAAGTTTCAAAGTACAATACTGATACATCTCATTAGTCTATATTACAATAAACAATTGACACTACAACAACACATTGCCAAGAGAAATAATGGCGCCGAGTTTGATAGCCGCGTCGCATCCTCGAAGGTTCTCGATTTCACTTGCGTCCCGCAGGGTGGGAACCTGGGCAGCAGACATAATAATTCAATCAACCTTTAACCCGCTCAAACCCCAACATCAGCAACAACACATTGATCATCTCCGTCGCCGGATATCTTTCTGTTTCCTCAAATATCTACTTGAAACTTCTGCATAAGCAACACGAAAACACAGAAATTAAGCACTCACAAGCTGAGGAAGAGATAATCGAACCATAAAATCAAGGAATTCATGACATGCTTACCTAATAGCAACTTTCCAAGCTACGAAAGCTGCGACATAACACTTGCAATCTAGCAGCCTCCACTCTATCACAACTCCTCGAACGGGATGCACATGTATCAGAGTACCACTTCAAGCTCCCAGTTATACCATGAAGACAAGGGCTCTTTAGGTAGCACTTTTCCAAACTAGCATCTCGCATCCAATCTCCAAGCTGACCAAATCTACTGCTTTGTCAGACCCTGTCATAACCAAAGATAGCAAGCATGAAAGACAAAGCAGAGGTTAATTAAGAGACCGTAAATGTCAAGATTCTCAAAGCAAACCCAACACATTGAAATCATAAAGGGAGAATTTCAGTACATAAGAATGGAGAATGACAAAGAGCCCGCTAAGTCTTCACGCGAACCCCTCATATTTTCTCCTCAGACTGCAAACACTTTTATTGCTATTATAATACGCCACCTTGTGTCGAGAGGTTAAACTTGAAGTGCTGACTGCAATTGCAAGTGAAGCTAATACCTGCGAGATGGTAACAGGATCATGCGAATATGCCGCAACAATATGATGGCAATGCCATTAACTCCTACAAGATGTTGGAAAGGGATTATGTTACCTCTAAAACTCTGATGCGTGTGAGATCTCCTAAGCAATGCCCTTGTTGGAGGCAGGATTGTGTTGCTGTTGTTGGAAATATTGGTAGCAGCAATGTTCAAGAACTTAAGGCTAAGGCAGCCCTCATATGGATGTTAGGAGAACACTCCCAAGGGATGCTTGATGCTCTGTATGTCCTGGAAACTCTGATTGAGGTTGTTGTGTTAAAATAAGAATTAAAATTTCAAGCAATTGATAAGCTGAAGATGACATAGAGATTGATGATGCACCTACAGTGTTGTATGCTCTCATGGATACATTGTTCTCTTACTTCCACAATCATCAGCTCCTATGCAGTCTGATTTTGATCAGTTAGTGTAGATAAAAATAACAATGATGAGGGCGACGACTTGTGTGATACCTCACTCGAGCTCCCCAAGCACCATCACCAAGTACATGAAAAGGAAAACAATGTTAGATACATATCAATTTGACCGGAAAACAAGAATGGAGATTGATATGGAAAGAAAAAACAACGACCTTGCTCTTCTTCTTGTCTTCTACTCACTCATGTTATATTGCAGCTGCTAACGCCCAGAATCCACAAGACAGCATGCCACACATTCAGTTCTTTTGTTCGCAAGAGAGAATTTGAGATGATACTAATCATCACCAGCATCTTTATGTGAACCTCCACCAAAGAGCATCAAGAGTGACTGAAGCTCATTGCAAAACGTATTGGCCGAAGCTCGTTGCAAAGCATATCAGATGTCAAGGAGTCAAGTTGGTGTTACTCTAGGCTGTTAATCTTCCCTGGCCCAAAATCATCGCTATCCACACCTGCTAAATCACAAATCCCGAATTAGCAAATCAATCAAGGAATATACCCATTTGGGAAAAAGATTCGATTCAGACAGCTAGCTGTTGCAGTGAAAATCGGATATCAAGCTATTAAATTAACTTGAATCTTAATTCTTTTACAACCGAACTTTATTTTATCCAAAGGAAAGGTCTAAAGAAAGAAAAACCCTTTTTGCGATGTAACAATAACGCTAAGAGATTCGGGGATCGGGGGTTGGTTATACCTAGGGAAGGTGTTAGCACCATAAGCATATGTAGTACTCTACATGAACCTTTTGTTTGTTTGTGCTAAGTTTGTTAAACGTTTGCTATGGATTGGGAAAAAGGTGTAGATTAAAACCTAAAGATATATACACTAAGTTTTCTCGCAAAGACATCGCGTCCTCTGCCTACGTATCCTAACTAGGATAGAATCAGAGCAATCGTAGTTCACCTCACAAGGGTGAAGAACACTTGATTATGATCAAGGTTCAAGGGGGAACAAACATGACAATGTTTGTGTAGAGTTTATCAAAACTCCCTAATCTAAGTTGAGATACTCAAGGCGGGAAGTAAGAATTCATGATGATGATTCTTACATAGAGTTGACAAACTCTATCCTAAGGTTCTAGTTGAAGAATACTCCTAGTACAGGTGGGCTTCTTAGACTTAAAGCAAAGTATAATGGCTTCTAAGCTAAGGTTAAGGATGACTTAACAAAGTCAAAGGGGGTGATAAGTGAGCTATCCATGACACAAGGGTCAATGGAGAGACTTTTCCTTTGGAAGGAGAGAAAGGAGGCAACTTGGACGAGAACTAACGAGTTCCATCACTTGGGGAAAAGGAATTACTTAACACAATAATAAACATGCTGAAGATAAGAGCACGGTGACAACCATGTAAAGCAGGCTTAAAGATATCAAATGTAACCACAAAGTATGCATTGATGACGATCAAAGCAAATAATCGAGCGAGAAGTGTGACGACAGATCAAGCTTAAAATAATTAAGAGGAAAAATACATATCATGGTGACAACCAAAGGAAAATAAATCATAGCATGTTGACTAACATGGGAAGCAGAGATCTCACAAGGAGTACTCAGTCACTGTTCAAAGAAATTCAACAACAAGTAAGATAACAATCTCAAAAATGAACATTTTTCCACATAGGCAAAAGACATCACAATTAATGGTAATATGCAATATTTTTACACCATATGAAAATGGACCTCAAAACTAACATGTTGCAAAAAGAATCAATCAAAAAGGATAAAAAATGAGAGAGTTATAAATTTATGAAGTTTCAAGAATAAAAAAAATGTACAAATAACACAACAAGTAAAAAAGAAAAACGAAAACGCAAGGGGTGGGAGTTCAACCCACGCCCTCTGGTTTGTAGGTAAGCATTTTGGCCAATGAGACACTCACACGCGCGCATGGTAGGATGAAAATGTGGAAAAGGAAAAAAAATCAAAAGGGTTGATCCTCCTCAGGGATCGAACCCAGGCTAGCAAGGTGAAAGGCGTGTTAGAGGCAAGGTTCTTACCACTGGGGTGGCTATACATCCGTTATGTAAAGCCACCCCATAAATATATATGGGATACTTCAAGTGAAATTCTGGGCAAGGCAAATGACAAGAAAACTGGTTTGCATTTTGATCCCTAACTTGGTCAATTCTTGATGGATTGCAATGAAATTTTTATCAAACTTGAGTATTTCTTAACAAGGAACACAGTGGTGATGTTAGTTTTGAAAGATCATGCTTCTCTTTTGAAATTCGATAGTGTGTGCAAATGATCACTTTAAAATGCATTTTGAAGTGAATCTCAAGTTCCAACCAGTTTTAAATCAAACCAGTCACACACACACACCATGAATATGCTGTTGAATGAAATCAAGCACAAGAATAAGTTCAAAACAGTTTGTGATGCAAAGTGATACTCAAATTGCAAAACTGATATGTTTGATGCATAAGGATGTTCAATTCATGTTCCAAGCATTTTCAAGTCAAATCAAACACCTACACACATTCCAAACACATAGATGAGTGAATTCAAGCAAGAGATTTGGTTCAAAATAGTTTGTGGTGTAAAATGAAGTTCATGCTGCAATTTGGTAATTTAAGGTATTCATGAAAAGTTCAAAACATGTTTTAGGCACAATTACATCAAGTAGATCACATATACACCTTGCAAACATGATAATGAATGATTTTAAACACAAGATGGAGTATAAAACATACTGTGATGAAAAATGATTGTCAAGTTGCAATTTGGCATGAGTAAAATGCAGGCTGAAGTTCAGTTCAATTTCTATGCACATTCAGACCAAACAAATCACACACACATGTCATACACGTGTTGATAAATGAGTTCCAACACAAAACTGAGTTCAAAACAGGTGGTAGTGGAAAATGATGTTCATGTTGTAATTGGTATCTTGGTAAAGCATGAGAAACTTCAAATCAATTGTTATGCACATTTGGACCAAACAAGCTATGCACACAAACTTTAAACATGTTGAGGGACACTTCTATGCCACTCAGCAGGTGTTTTCCAAAATGAATGAGATTCATGCCAACCAATGATGCACACATACCATATACATGAAAATGAGTGTGGTTAAGCTCATAAAACAGGCATATTTCAATCATAGTGAAATTGGACATGTTGATGCTAGGCGCAAAGCAATTTGAAAATGCAGCAGGGCTGTTTATTGGCAGACATTGAGGTTTCATGAAAACAAGACATACACACATTTCATACATTATAACAAGTAAAATGAGCCTAGAACTTGGGGTACATGGTATCCAAAATAGGTTTTGAGTTTCTCATGGAAAAGCATAGCATTTTTATGACAGTAGGTGAGATTCAAGTAGGAATTGCTTTAAACTAAACTGAGAGCACATACACACCATAAATGCATTAATAGTCATGTAGAACTCAAAATTTGGGGCACATGTACTTTGATTCAAAAAGATAGCATCGTGATGATGACATTTTGCAAAATATCAAAAGAGCACCAACTGTCACAAAACCAAAACAGCAAGATATGTCCGTATGATTATCCACACAAACCTCAAACATGTATCCTAATGATTATAGGCATTAACATTAATCAAAAATCAGCTGTCATGAAAAGTTGGCATGCTCATGGTTCATACTTTTCAACATATTTCTCAAAAATGCCAAAACATGGAAAATGATGTAAAGTGCAAGATTCATAGACTACATACCTCTTATAGACTATGTTGAACAAGTTAGAACACCAAGAAACCCAGAGAAACTTCAGATACCACTCAACTTTGGACCTTTCTTCCTTGTGAAGCAAGATGCAAACCTTAGGACAGATTGAAAATTAAGCTTCTCCACTGATCTTCTATGCTTTGGACAGTTGAAATATGATGTATATGAGGTGTTTGGATGATTAGAACATCAAGGAGAAGCCTAGACAAGAACTTGGCAGATTTTATGCATTGTGGTCAAAGTTGCTTGGTATGAAAGTTGACTTTTTGCAAAATGATGTTTTTTGAGTGTTTTAATGGTTGGAACACCTTCTATACCATATTTGTGGATTGTGTGTAAGGTTTTTGGTGAGTTTGAATGTGTGGAAATGAGTTTAGGGGGCTGGGCTGCCAAGACAGTTTTTTTAGTGTGTTTTGTGATTTTGAGATTTTGTAAAATTGGAGTAAGGAGGGAAAGAGAGAGAGCTTGTGATTTCTCTGGTTTTTAGAGGGGCTCTTGTGTATAGAATGAGGTAGAGAAGGCCTCTATTTATAGGGAAATGAGAGGGAAAGGACAGATTGGAGGTTTCCTTCCTAAGAGGGAAAAGTTTGGCAATTTGGATCAAATCTTCCAAAAGGTACTCCTTGGCTTCAAAGTGATCTAAAGTCAAGTGTAATGATGAATTTAGAGTGGCTAAAGTGAGGCTAGGGAGAGTAGGAACATGGCTGGTTGCAGATTTTCACTTTCCACCTTATTGTATTTTGAATATTATAATGCGCCAACTTGCAATGCTTCTAACTTTCACTTCCTCTGCATTTATTTCACAATTCAATGCTTCAAAACATCTAAATATCAGAAACAATAAGATCCAAGGGCTGAGAAATGGTACAAGTGATAAAAGAATGAATTTATGAAAAATCACCAATGTGGAACTCAAGTGTGAAAACACCATCTTGCTAAATCCATAACTCTCAGCTCACAAATGCCATTGATATGTTCTAGTACTTTTTAGAAAGCCCTCAAATAGATCTAAAAAATTCATATTTTCATGAGTTTCAAATTCTCAAAGGATCTTGGCCAAAAAGCCTCTCAAAGTTGCTAAAAAACAAGCTTAAAAGTGACATTTCTCTAAGTCATTTTCCCTTCTTGAAATGAATTTGATCATAACTTCAAATCTATGCACTTTCTGATCATAGACCACTTAGGTACTTTTTTAGAATTTTCCAAGAGCTTTCTAATGAGCTTTGAACCACTTCATTTGGATGTGTGGTTAAAGAGTTATGGTCTTGCCCCTTTCGAAACCCTAATTCCCGACTTTTGCGATTACTCCTCAACCCTTGATCCAATTGTCATGAAATTTTATAGGTAGATGCAATATGTCATTAGGAACATTTTTGATTCACATCTTGAGGTCAGATTCCTTATTGTTGAAAAGTTGACTTTTCGGTCAACCGAACGATCGATCGGTGGCTACCGAGTCGACTGTTGATGCTCTGGACCTCCTGAGGCTTTGAAGTTTCTTGAATGGACTTTACCAAGCCATATGAACACTATGGACCATAATCCCACCATTGTAGCACCTTTTAGATCAAAAGTCAAACCACCGTTGACTTTTCCTACTCGAAACCCTAATCGGGTATCCTAAATTCCACTGCTTTTGATTCCTGGGTGACAACCTCAAATTGGATTCATGCTTGATCCAATGGAATACTCTTGATGATGTGGAGATCCAATCTCAAAGAAACCAATCCAAAACATTGACTGGTCAACCCTTGAAACCTCGATTTCAGCTGTACAAAACCCTGCTCCTCCTGTAACTTGACAAAGATCACTCGGAAAAGGTTAAGGTTAGATAAACATGTGAACATGCTCCTAAAATGATGATGAAGATATAAGGGGTCAAAATTTGGGGTATGACACTAGCAGATTTTCAGAATAATGAATCTGGACAGATAGAGCATTAAACATGATTGATCCAAATATCACAGATTGATATTTTCATTAACAAGCATCAAGGAAATCAGATGGAAAGGGAAAGATTTCAAATTCTTGTCTGAACAAAAATGGAAGGCCCAATCAAGCATTCAAAACGGTTTAATCATATTTCAAAGGAGAGATCCTCAGTGAAGCATATAAAAAGGGAGGGACACGAGAGACAAAGGGGGATTGAGAATCATCACAAAAGAAACTAGACTTCATAAACTTAAGAGATCGAAGAAGAAGAACTTATCTACTAAATCGACGAAACCATCATCATCCGCCGCGAGTCCAAGCCGACAAAGCTTCCATTTCGTCATCTTCCGTTCCGCCGCCACCAACCTTCGGTAAAATTCTTCATATATGTTGAGGTTATTGAACGATTGATACTTTGATCTATGTTTTAGGTACAAGAATGGAGGAAACGACTAAGGTTTTGGAGCGAGAACGAAAACAGAGGGAGATGAAACAGAGAGAAGAAGCCGAGCGAGCGAGCGATTTGGGATTTAGGGTTTCCTTCATCGTTTTGGCTTTTCTTTTCTGTGTTTTTTACTTTCTGTTGTTTTGTTTTGTTGTAATTCGTATACATGCACGACCACGGTAGTATCGTGGTACCTCGGTCCAATCACCACACACTTCACCCACCTCATGATCACATGGTATTTATTGCGCGCCCACAATAACTCCGATACGCCTCCGCACACCATATCCAACGCGTTTTTATTAACTCTAATTAATATTATTAAAATAATCTGTTTTTTAATATAATGTTAACTTCTTTTTTTAGATTAATCAACCTTTAAGCATTTTTATTAAAACTATAACTTTTAAATCAACCTCATAATTAACCCTTAAATCAATTAACTATTTTTATAACTAAAACCAATTTTATAATTTATTCTCTCAACTTACTTATATTATTAATTTACCTTAATCATAAAACTTTTATTTTATTAAACATGTAATTTATCCTATTTTACTTTTAAAACCTTTTACTAAATAATTTAATTTGTATTAATAACAAAAAATAAAACCTTTCAATTAAAATTAATATAATTAATTTAGTTCTCTTTTATAAAATCAATTTCACTAAGAATGCATTTTCTTGCAGATTAACTCAAATAACTTGAATAACTTTTATATAAAAAAATAATAACTAATCGACTTATATTTAAGAATCCAACACAACTTTTTCAACTAAAATTAAGTCAACATTCCCTTAAAATCAAATTCATCTCTAATTTGTTAATCTAATCAATATATTTTCTCATAAGTATAATTCAACTATTTTCCTAAAATCAACTCGCCTTAAAATCAACCAACATCGTAAAACTCAATTAATCGTGCACGCTTCCACATTCACAATTCACACACCTTAGCGCTTTCATGCGTTCGTGTATGTTTATTTATCATCTTTATCTTCCGCAATTTACATTTACTGCATTTACTTTATCGGATCGCATTTCGTCCAAAGGAAGACCTTGCACGTAACGTAAAACTTGCGTGTATGCATCCCATTTGTATCATATCCCCCATGATCCTTGATCCCCTTCAAGTTGATCTTCTAAGTTAGATCCTACCCAATAGGAAGGACCTTTTATCTTTACAACTTAGAATAAACAATTCAACAACTCAATTCAAACATTATTCAAATACATTAGAGAATAAGATGTTAATTATCTTAAGTGGGATAAAACTTCTACCCCATAACAACATAATCAATTTTCCTACAATGTTGTGGTGGTTTAAGTCAAGTAATCTCCCTTAAAATGACAACTCATCTTTTCTCCTAAAATCAATCAATCAACTACCCTAAACTCGTAAGAACTTTGACCACAGTCAAAGATCTCCTCAAACTCTTTAGGGGAACTACAGATACTCTGATTCCATTCCCGTAAGGATATGTAGGCATAATATGCGATATCTTATCGAGTATACTTAGAAATAAACCCCTAGGTCTTCAACCATTAAGCAGATAACCTTAGTAATAAACAAACATAAAACAAGAGGTTCCTGTAGAGTACTACAGAAACTTAGGATGCTAGCACCTACCCTAAGTTTAACCAATCCCCGAACTTAAAACTCTCTAACCTTTGCATGTGCATTGCATTGTGGGAATTTCGATCTTTATCCCTTCCTTTGGACAAATCAAAGACCGGTTGCAAATGAATTAGATTCAAGCTCATCAATAGCTTGGTATCCAAATTTCACTGCGATAGGAAGAAGAGAAATGAGGAGAGAAATCCAATAACACATGAAAATAATATTCAACTCCTAAAAATGGCGATAAACTCCTAATTGAAAGCTCTAAAGAAATTACAAGGAACTTGCATATAGAAAATAGAAATGAAAATTCTATATAAAACTCTATATATCCTAACAGAAAATAGAATATAAAACTAGAATATAAAATCTATATACAATATTAAAAAATAGAATATAAGATTATATTCAAAGAAACTATACCATAATATTCTAAAGAAGAAAATATTATAATTCTCTACAAGAAAAATAGTAAAGAAAATATTAACAACAATGTACAAAAGAAAATACAGCACATGGGGAGGGGTAATCAATAGTAAAGGAAAGGTTGGGCTTCTGCCTAACAAGAACAAACAGCCAGCACGGGGGGTACCCATATCAGTTCTGGGGGTTTATTATAGCAATATGGTTGGGCTTGGTCCAACTACTACACCGTCAAACAAAACAATAAAAAACAAAGAGGAGGTACAGTGAGGAGACTGGGGGTACACTCCAGCAAAAATAATGAATCTGGGCCAAAAAGCTCACTAACCACCCTGAGGAGTCCACGAAGACTTTGATTCTTCCTCACTTTGCCATGCCAAAACCCTAGATCGCCGCTGCTCACCTTACGCTCACCTCCGTCGCTTCCCTCTCACTCTGTTCAGCCTCCTTCCGGCTCAACCTTCCATCTTCGCACTCCAAAACCCCAGAGTAATTCGAATCTGAAGGTAGCGTGCTTGCTAGATTGTGGAGAAACGAATGTAGGTCTTGAGCTTGGTGAATCTCGTATGAGTTCTTAAAGATTTCTGGATCCAGATTTGGTCGAAGTGGATGAATCATTGCTTCCACGATGAAGAAGAATTGATGAAGACAGTTGGGATGTGAATCTGGAGATTGTGAGTTCATACAGAGTTCCGGATCTGAGGGATTAGTTATTGGAGGTTTGGATTTCCGAAAATCTGAAGTTGCATGTTGAAGACGAATTGCTTGGAGTCTGTTAGTGATGAGTTTTCTTTGACAGTTGAAGAGGATCGTGAAGAACTTGTTGCTTCGTGTGAAGTTCGGTTGAATTTCTGAGGAAAGATCGAAGGAGGTTTCATGTTAGGATCTTGAAGCAATTTTTGGGAAAGTGACGAACATGATGAAGGTCTGATGAACATTTGACGAGTTCTCGATTTTGCTGAAGAATTCGGATTGAACAACGATGAATCTGGAGATTTACGGATGAACACATGAAGCATTGGAGGAATCTTGATGAAGCTTTCTGGAAAGTTATACGAACGGAGGAATGCTTCTGGGAAGACGAGTTGGAGATCTTGGACTTGGATGAACACGATGAAGATCGTGCGGTTTCTAGGGAGAATCATGATGAGGACGATGAAGGTTCTTGGAGGTGGTTGATGAACATCTGGAAACGGTTACGGCGGTGTGGATCTGGAGATAATCGCATCTTCTAATGTTCTTGAGAAAAGAGATGAAGATTATTGAGGATCTTTGAAGAAACCTGGAAAAGTTATGGTAATTGTATGAGGAATCAAGGTGGATTTGATGAACGCGGTGGAGAAGATGAAGATTCCGGTGGCAGTTAAAGTTCCCGGCGACGGTTAGCGGCGAGTTTGGCGCCGTATGATTTTGCCGGTGGGTGATCCGGCGTGTTTGCATGTGAGAGACGAGGGGGCGCCACCTAGCAGGCGACGTGGCAGCGTCTGGTGAGGAGGGATAGTGATGTGGCATGCATGCATGATGGGGAGAGTGAAAACGTGACGGCGTGTGGGGTAGGAGGGTATTGAGGTGTCATCATCAGAGAGAGAAAGAGAGGGACACTTTATAATGACAAGTGGCAGCGAACTGGGCCTGGAATTGGACAAGTGGCTACGAAAATCTGGCCCAATTAACTGACTAATGGACTTAATTAATGACTAAAAGCTGGCTAATTAATGATTAAAGTTGAATTAAAGACCTAATTAAAGATTTTTAACTAAACTAAAACTAATGATATTCTAATTAAATCCTATTTATTTAGATTAATAAAATCTAATAATACCTGAAGAATTAAATTTAAAAAGAATTCAAAATCTATTAATGTCTAAAACAAATCAATTATTCTAAAAAGAATTAAAATCTACTAATTTCTAAAAAGAATTAAATCTAGAAAATAAAACCTATTATATTCTAAACAACTCAATTATTCTAAAAAGAATTATCAAAAGAAAATTAATATTAAATCTAAAATAGTATCTAAAAACAATATTGAAAGCTATGTTTTTAAACTAAAGAAATATATTCTAAAAACGAAAAAAACTATTTAAAATCTAGAAATATTCTTATAACCCCTAAAATATAGAAAAGTTATTAAAATTCTATTAAACTCTAATATAAAAAATGTCTTAAAAAATAAAGGATAGAAGCTATCTAGAAACTATTTCTATGCTAAAATTTAACGAAATAAACTCTAGAAAATTGCTAATAATTCCATGAGGAAAAAAAACAATGAACATCAATTAAATCGACAAACAAAAACTGCGAGAATGCAACGAGATTACCGGTAAAAATACGGACACCGAAATATCCTCAAAAACAACAGCAAAAGCTGAAAACACCGGGAGGAGCACCACTTCCAAAATAATCCTCCTTATTCGAACTGGTTTGCACTGCCTAAAACGTGAGAAGAGGGCTGTAATCCCGATAGAAATGAATCTGACTGAAAAATGTAATGTACGCGGTATGCAAATGCAAAAATGAATCGAAACATAAGCCAAATACAAGAAACGGTTGGGCAAATTTTGGGGTGCAACACCACTCAATCAGCATTTTCCAAGTACTTAAGGCTCGTAACGCACAACATTAATTATCCTTTATTAAGTGTTTTAAGAGAATTTGAAGATGAGAAGAGAAAGGACACACTAAAGGGAGACTAACTCAAACCTAAAAGTTGTCATGCAAAGTGGACTTAGAGTTGGGATGAAAGGGATTCTACCTAATGTTCTCATGCATAGGTTCAAACCTAAGGTCTATCATAATCTCAAGAGATTAGAGGTCCTGAGGGAACATGGCAAAGAAGAAAGAAGAAGAAGGAAGCATGAAATAAGAAAGATGCAAGTATGCAAACATATAATGCACAATTAGGATGAAAGTGAGGGAGGAACAAAGTGTGAGGCAGCTGCCTCCACAAGCACATCTCAACCTCAAGCATGCATATGAGAAGATGCAAAAAGAAAGGAGAAGGAAATGCACAAAAAGAAATCACACAAGTGCACCAAAATGGGATGAAATGGGAGAATGAATCCTACAACCATTACCATCAACCAAAGTGCCCAAAGGCAAGCCAAATGAAAAGAGATGAAGATAAAATGAAATGTGAGCATGGGAGGCAATGTGAGGACAACAAGGAACTCATATGGGTAACTCAACCATAGGCAACACGAGAATCACGCAAAAAGGCACCAAAAGTGTCCTCAAAGAGTCACCATTCGAGATATGTTCCAAGTACCTCCTAAGGAGGGACAAAACCATCTCAAATAGGATTCAAAGGTCATTGGACAGAAGCAAACACAAAAAGAGAGAGTGCACCAAGCAATAAGTATCACACATTAAAGCAAGAACAAAAATAGGCACATTCATCACTTTGAACAACAACTATGAAAGTGTGCATTCAAGTGGAAATCAAACACGTGTATCGATAAAAACATGATTAAACAATCAAGAACAGTGGAATATATCCAAAGCATCTCACTCCTAATGCATCACATTGATCTATGAATATTTGAAGTGAAACGATGCAAAACAAGCATGAAAAACACCAAAACAGACCTACTGGCACAATGTTAATCAGTTAACACTGTAGGTTAATCGGTTAACTTGTGGAAAATGTTTGAAAATCATGAAATTTGTACATGTTAGTCGGTTAACACCAGGCGTTAACCGATTAACACCTTGAAAACTTTGAAAATTTTAAATATCTGTATTAGTTAATTGGTTAACCAAATATGTTAACCGACTAACACTGCGCCAACAGCAGAAAAACAGCAACAAAACAAGATTTTCAGCAAATAAGCACTTATCCGATCAACCGGATGATCGCATAATCACTTAATCACGAAAGTAAACCAGCAAACCATGATTCAAACAGCATATGAACAGATTAACACAACAAGATAATGGATCAAACGGATCGAATCCATCAAAACCCAATCAAATATGAAAATCTACATGATTATGCAAATAAGCTAAAAAAACATATTCAGATCAAGAATTTCCAACCTACGAAGCGGAGATTTGCTCCGGTTAGTGTTCATTCGCTGGAAATAAGCAGATCGAAGCAAGAAAATCGTAGATTCTTCGAGATCCAAGTATGTTCTTGTTGTAGGAGTGAGGATTCACCAAGATCAAGCCAAAATAAGCCAAATAATCACTTCTAAAATCACTTCCAAGTTCAGATCCAATTTTGCACGAAAATTGGATGAAGAAATTGATTCAATGGAGAGAATGGATGAAGGTTTAGCTCTTAGAAATCAAGGATTCCAATGAAGAATCAATGATTTCAACGAGAAGAGTTATGGTGAGGGTTTTGGAGAATGGAAAATTGAGAGAGAATTTGAGAGAATTTAGATGAATTCTGAAAATGAGAGCGAGTTATGAGAGATTAGATTGCTTTGGTTTGGAGTGGATAACTTAAATATCACTTAGGCTTGGATCCAAATGAGAGGTTTGGAATATGGTTTGTGAAATTATGGATTGGAATTAGGAATGGGCATTTTGGAGGGAAAATGAAATTAACCAAATTTCAAATAGGTTCTAGATCCTTCCCAAGTGTAAAATTGAATTTCCAAGTGATCAAAATTGGACCCCAAAGTGGCTTGCATTGAAAATTCACGTGTAGAGGCAAAATCTGCACTGGTTAATCGATTAACCATATAGGTTAATCGGTTAACACCCTCAAAACTTCAAATTTAACCTGATTTTGACTTGGTTAATCGATTAACCATATGTGTTAATCGATTAACACCGTCAAAATTTGAATTTTGGCGCCTTTTGTTGGAAAATCTGCCCATTTGCCCGTTTTCAAACATTTTGGACTCTACTAAACTTCTGAGACTTGCTCTTAAATGTTATAACCATTAGAATGCTTAATAAAGCCTGAATACTGCCTTCTGGGCTGTAAACGTCCTACAAAACAAAATAAAATCGACTGCTCAATCGCCGGGCAAAATAAATTACAGAGTTCCTGATGCTCACTGTTTCGTCCCTTACCCTAAAATTAAGCCCTGAGTCACAGGAAGACCTTAATCCTTTGTCCCAAGAACAAATGCTATGTAATGCAGAAATAGAAAAATGCAAAGAAAACACAAGCCAAGTGCAAGAAACGGTTGGTCAAATTTTGGGGTACAACACCAATAAACATGTAAACACATTAAACCAGCAAGATCACATATCATACGAATCAAATTAGCAAAATCAATCGAAAATGAAGATCTACATGCTAATTATGCAAATAAGCTCAAAATCAAAATCGAATCAAGAATTCCAACCTACGAAGCGGAGAATTGCTTCGATTAGTGTTGATTTGCTGGAAATAAGTAGATCGAAGCAAGAAACCCGAAGATTCTTCAAGATCCAAGTGATTGCTTGTAGTAGAAATGAAGATCCACCATAATTAAACCAAAATAATCCAAATAAGCTCCTTCCAAGCAACTTCAAAATTCAAATCCAAGCTTGCACGAAAATTGGATGAAGAAATTAAGATGATGATGATCAAGGATGAAGGTTTAGCTCTTAGAAATCAATGATTCTAATGGAGAATCAAGGATTTCAATGTGAGAAGAGCTTTGTTGAGGGTTTTGGGAAATGGAAAGTTGATAGCAAATTGAGAGAAAATGAGAGTGAATTCTGAAATGAGAATGAAATTATGAGGATTAGATGTGTGAGGTTTGGAGTAGATCACTTAAATATCCCTTAGGCTTGGATCCAAATGAGGCTTGGAATGTGGTTTGTGAAAATTGCTTTGGAATGAGGAGTGGAAATTTTGGAGGGAATTTGAAATGATTTGAAAGTTAACCAAAATTCAAAATGGTTCTAGATCCTTCCCTTGGTGAAAAATCAACTCACAAGTGATCAAAATCGGACCCCAAAGTGGCTTCACTTGAAAAATCACATACAGAGGCAAAATTTGCACTGGTTAATTGGTTAACCATATGGTTAATCGATTAACACCTCTTGAATATTTGAATTTGGCCTGATTTTGACTTGGTTAATCGGATAACCATTTGGTTAATCGATTAACACCTTCAAAATTTGAATTTTGGCGCCTTTTGGAGGGAAATATGCACATTTACATGTTTTCAATCGTTTTAAGTCATGTTCAGCCTCTGAAACTTGTTCTTGAATATTATAACCGTGAGAATGCTTGATATAGCCTGAATGCTGCCTTCTGTTCTAAAAATGTCCTGCAAAATAAAATAAAATCGACCGCTCGATCGCCGGGAAAAATAAATGTCGGTACCTCTAATGCTCGTTGTTCAGTCTCTTGCGCTAAAAAGAGCCCTGAGCCACAGGAAAACCTTGATCCCCTGCATCAAGAAAAAAATGCTATGATATGCAAATGCAAAAATGCAGAGAAAATGCTAGAACAATGCAGTGAAAACATAAGCCAAGTAAATAAATAGTTGGGAAAATTTTGGGGTGCAACAGCTGCTCCTATTCAAGCGACTTGGACCTGAATGAGTGAAAAGCGAACTGCTTTCGTACAATCAAGGTAAATGACGGTTGAATACCAAAGAACCCGGAAATTTGCCAACCGCAGAAATAAATTGCAAACACTGATTGGGGATAGAAATCTCCGGAGATAACTGAGTTGATAGTTGCAACAATAACAAATGAACTGATGACTAATTTCAAATCGTCGACACTAAGTTGGAAAGATCATCTGACATCACGTAGCGGAAACTGAACCTCTGACCTCGCCATCAGGCTTCTGCATCAATTTTGGGAAACAGCTGACCTCACCGTCAAGTAATAACATCCATTTGGAAAGAAGATATCTCTGAATTCGCCGTTAGGCCTCTGACCTCGCCGCCAGGCATTGACATTAATTTGGCACAACCCACCTGACCTCACCGTCAGACCTCGACATCAAGTCAGTAAAAGCATCTGACATCACCGTCAGAACCATTGAATCCAATAAGCAATAAACCGATCGGCTCAACATACAGCTGAGAAGGAACATCTGACATCGCCGTCAGACAAACTATTAAATAAAAACAAGTATCGAATCCGGATACAGGTACTTCAGACATCGCCGCCAGGAGTTCGCTAAATAAAAGCGAATAACAAAATCTAAAATCAGATCAACACAGAGCATTTGACATCGCCGCTAGGCATCTATTGAGTTGATGAAGACATCTGACATCGCCGCCAGGAATCTGTGGGGACTAAAACATTTGACCTCGCCGTCAAATATCCACACATTTGATACCCATCTAACATCGCCGCCAGAAATCCATGAAGTTGACACATATCTGACATTGCCGCCAGAGATCCACAAAATTGATACACATCTGACATCGTCGCCAGGTATCTATGGGGACAAAACATCTGACATCACCGCTAGAACTCTGCAGGGGATAAAACATTTGACCTCGCCGCCAGATATCCACACATATTTGACATCACCACCAGACAACCATAATGTTTATAAACATTTGACATCACCGCCAGACAACCACACATCTGAGAAACATCTGACATCGCCGCCAAACGAACATAATGTTGATAAACATCTGACATCCTCGCCAGACGAACATAATATTGATAAACATCTGACATTGCTGCCAAACGAACATAATATTGATAAACATCTGACATCACCGCCAGACAACCACACATCTGATAAACATATGACATCGCCGCCAAACAAACATAATATTAATAAACATATGACATCGCCGCCAGACAACCGCACAGTTGAGAAACATCTGACATCACCACCAAACAAACATAATGTTAATAAACATCTGACATCGCCGCCAGACAACCACATAGTTGAGAAACATCTGACATCGCCGCCAGACATTGGTAGGGGATAAAAATTTCTGACATCGTCGCCAAAAATCCACACACACCTGACATCGCCGCCAGGAATCCATGGGGAGTAAAACATCTGACATCGCCGCCAGAAATCCACACATATCTGACATTGCCTCCATAAATCTGTGGAGTTGATAAAATACAAACACCAAATTCGAAGATAGGAACTTCTGACATTGCCGCCAGACATTCGCTAGACGAAAGCGAGAAACGAACCCGAAGGTAATAACATCTGACATCGCCGCCAGACCTTCGCTAAATAAAAGCGAGAATCAAACCAAAAGATAAGGACTTCTGGCATCGTCACCAGACATTCGCTAAATAAAAGCGAGCCTTGAATCCTATGGTCGGATCAACCGAAACTAATAAGTTCGTCTTGAGAATACTCTGTTGGGGAAGAGAGAAACTTAACCAAGAAACTCTGGTAGAGAGGAAGAGAGAAATTTAACTAAATAACTCTGCTTTGGGAGCATGAAGAAACTTAACCAAGTAACTTTGCTGAGAAATATAACAAAATCACTTTGTTGGCGATCCCACGGGGGAAAGAAGAGGAACTTAACCAAGTAACTCTGTTGAGGAAACATATGATGGGATAAACTTGTCCATCAAAAATTGCAGTATAGTCTGGATACCGTTCGGCAAAGATATCAGTCATCTATCGGAGACATACTTGTAAATAAAGAGACAACCACCTGTCCTATGTTTCACATGTGTATGTTTGAAAATGGCGTAATGCTCCATACAAAATGGAAATGCTACGCGTTTGGAGGATGCTATGCACAGAATGCAAAATGCAACAGAATCAAACCAGCAAAATAAATGCTGACAAAAACCAAAGTCCGCCCTGCAGGGGCAAAGGTTAACCCATGACAATCGCCATTGGACTAGGAACGGCTTCCTTACTAGGGAACAAAGTTCTTACAAGAACAGGTAGTTCAAACTCAGTTAGGGATTCATATCAAAACCTGCGGAGGAAAATGCTCTGAACGGCCCTCCAGAATACAACTTTTCTGGGGGAAAGACGGCTCTGCCGGATAGACAAACAGAGATTGAAAACAAACCTCACCCTACTGGGGAATGCACAACTCTACGGGGAATCCGGAATCAGCCACCGGGATTCACAACACGCCCTGCTGAAGAAAATAGTCATGAATGGCTCACCAATACTTACCTGAGAGTGACGACTTACCGGGGCAAAAAGTCAAGATTTAACCTGTCGGGAATTATTCACCTAAGGAAAAATCTACCTCTACCATAGATCCACTATGCCGGGTGTGGAGGCAAATCGCCACACATCACACAAGTCTGCAAGACATTGTTCAATACAGGTTTCGATGATGACAAATTACAACCTTGGATAGATTGGAAATTATAAACTCCAGATCCACTAAACAGATGCAACGTATCACGTACCATATCCTTTTATACTTGTCTTAAAATTGTTGTAATAAATATACTATGTGTAGATAAAATGCAATCATGACCAGAGGCATGAAAGACCACAAACTGATGAATGTTTGCAGGTTTGCAGGGCATGAGTCGACCATAGGGTCGACGCATGCATCAGAGCACTTTGCCACTGGTCAGCGCACAAAGGCAATGAGTCGACCATAGGGTCGACGCATGAAGGAAATATTTTCCAACGGGTCAGCGCATAAAGGCATGAGTCGACCATAGGGTCGGCGTATGAAGGAAATAGTTTTGAACGGGTCAGCACACGCCGACTGTATGGTCGACGCATACTGATGCATTTTCCAGATTTCCAAAAAACACAGGCCATGCTTCGACGCACAAACCTGCTGCGGTCGACCGCTCGCGCGGAAATCCTGTTTTTAAATGATTCCCTCTTATATTTGAAATACTGTTATGTATATAATTGGGTTGGTACTGTATATACTGGTTTAACCACTTGTGTCACATTAACATTTGATAATATTTGATTCATGTGTTCAAAAACAAGAAAGAGTGAAATAGGTGTCCAAGATTCATCATCTTCATCTTCAACATCTCACAACATTTCAATTACACACAACCATTTTTGAAGTGCATTGTGAGTGATTCAAGGTGATAAGGTTCGAAGCTTAGATTGGAGAATCAAGTTCGGGTTGAAGCTTGTGACAGGTTCTTTCTTGAATAAAACCGTTGGGGTTTTACCCTCCAAGATTGGTTTGAATTTTGGGGGTTTTTGGACAAGATTCTTCATCAAGGGTCAACTGAGCGAAGGTGGTTGTGAAGAGGTGTTCTTCACAAGTCTAGTAGCGGATTCAATGATATTGAAGGGAAGATCTCGGGTTCGATTTGTTGCTGTTGGGATCAGCCAGAGCCGAAGGTTTGAACAACAACGTGTTATTCAATAAGGTGGCTGGAATCGGAGGTCCATCAACAATAATCGGAGGACTTGATTCATCTTGAATCAAGGGGCAAGGAGTGAAAGCAACTTTCAACACATTGTGATTTCTGTTGTATATTTGCTGCTCAATCCTTGTATAAACTGTTACATTCAACAGGTGATATCTATAAAATCTATCTCAATTCTAGTTTTAGAATTGAGGGCAGACGTACCCCGAAGCGAGGACGACGGGGGAACTGCCTCACCAAATACTTGTCTTCTCTATTTTTTAGCATTTACGTTATAGCTCAACATAAGTGATTTTTGTATAAGCACTATTGTCAAATTGTGATATCAATTGAGTAAGAGGTTAAAACTCTGTTTTTGACTCCAAAGTACAATAAGACATTGTACTAGGCTAGTTGGAATCACTTACTCAACATAAATATCACTTGGAGTGTTTTTCACACCAAGTGTTTGACAAATTGCTTGAACCAAAATTATCTTACTTGTGTATCTAGTTTTGGTTTGCTCTTTGAATCATTGGAACTAGGAATCCTAACAACTGAAGTAGATCATTGATAAGTGTGATTAGTGTTGTGATCCTATTTTCCATATTGTCATTAATCCAAACGCTTACGCATATCCGGTTTTCCAATAACCGTTCGTTTTAGACTATATTTTCCTCGGCCGCTTCCGCACTTAAAACAATTTTTCAAAACCAATTTTTAATTGGTAGCGCCGACTCAAATTTTAATTGGGGATCTATTCAACCCCCCCTTCTAGATCCGTGCCATAGTCTAACAAGTGGTATCTAGAGCTCCGGTTATTCGGTGCTTAAAATACAACGTAGATAAAAAATGGCTAACGAACCAAAAGGGGCGTACAATAGAGCTCCCGTTTTCAACGGTGAAAATTATAGTTATTGGGAAGACTGTATGCGGGTGCATATAAACTCCATAGACAGAAAAATATGGAACGTTATCCTCAATGGTCCAATAGAAATTATTATGACTAATGCGGATAACGTAGTTGTGCCTAAGCCCGAAGCACAATGGACCGATGACGATGAGAAAAAATACAATTATGATTGGAAAGCCAAAAATATCTTAATCTCCTCATTAGGTGTAGATGAATACTATCGTGTATCCCATTGTCCTACTGCTAAGGCCATGTGGGATTCACTACAAATAGCCCATGAGGGGACACACGATGTTAAATTGGCTAGAATCAACACATTAACACAAGAGTTCGATCTCTTTTTCATGGAGCAAGGGGAAACCATTGCTGACATGAAAAAGAGATTTACTCATCTCATTAATCGTTTACATTCATTAGGTAGGCCTGTTTCCAATGATGTTGCTACTAATAAGATCTTAAGATGTCTTAACAGGGAATGGCAGCCAAAAGTGACCGCCATCAAAGAAGCACATGATCTTACCTTATTAGACTTGACAACATTGTTTGGCAAACTACAAGAGCATGAACATGTACTCTTGAGCCTAGACCAACGCGAAAAGATGGAAAAAGAAAGACAAAACGAAGGTGAGTGAAAAGAAATTGATAGCTCTCAAGACTTCCTCCTCGAAGTCTCAAGCAAAAGAGCTAAGTGATTATTCCTCAAGCGACGAAGAAGAAGAGGACAAGAGCGAAGATATGGGGTTGTTTGTCAAACGGTATAACCGTTACGTGAGAAAGAACGGCATCCAACATTCTGAGAAGAACTTGGTAAACTTCCGGAAACAATCGAGGTACTCCAAGGATGATGACTCTAAAGGTAAAAAGACTAGAGGGACGTGCTACAAGTGTGGAAAGCCCGGTCACTACAAACCAGACTGTCCGATGAACAAAAAGCGAAAGGAAAAGGAATCATCAAAGTCACACAAGAAATCATCAAAGCCTAGGAGAGCGTACATAGTTTGGGAAAGCGACAACGACTCTTCCTCCTCTGATGAAAGCTCTAGTGATGAAGAAGAGTCTGTGAATCTATGCCTCTCCGCTCATCAGAAAAATAAGAAAAAACAGGTACGTCACTCTAAATATGATAAGTCCTCAAATATGTCGCATTCAGAATTACAAACCGCATTTAATGCTTTACACAATGAAGCAATTGAAGCCTTCAAGAAACTTGCCTCTAATAAAAGAATTTTTACGTATTTAGAGCACAAAGTTAAAGAGTCCGAAAAGAAATTAGAGGACCTTAAGGCTTCCATTGTGAAAGACAATGAATCGGATTGTAAGGACAATAGAAATCTTTTCGACTTTGGGTGTGATACTTGTCATATTTGGCAAGGTGAGGTTAGAAACCTCAAGGCCAAATTAAACAAGGCACTGGAGCCTAAAATTACATTTGCTATTGATAAAAAGGATTTTAGAAAAGGTATGATTAACCCATACCAAAAATATGCATATGTAATTAGGGATCAAGCAAGTAAAAGTGATTCTAAAGTCAATTTTGCATGCTTATATTGTTGCAAGAAAGGCCACTCCATTGGTAAATGCCGATTTAGGAGATTTCTTGTTCCTAAAGGCATCTACCAATGGTTGCTCAAACGCAACCATTTTGTCGCTAACCTATTAGGACCCAATATGCCATTGGGTACCTCCTTGTGCTAATTATGTTTTGATAGGTGAAATGTGTCGAGACCACTGAGAGAAGATGGGTTCTCGATAGTGGGTGCTCAAGACACATGTCCGGAGACATATCCTTATTCATAGACTTTGTGGCTAAGAAGAAAGGGTATGTAACTTATGGTGATAACAACCGCGGAGCAATACTAGGTAAAGGTAGTGTAGGTAATCCCGCCTCTACTATGATTTCCGACGTGTTGCTTGTTGAAAACCTTAAACATAATCTGCTTAGCATTAGCCAATTATGCGACAAAGGATACAATGTATCTTTTTCAAAAGATTGTTGCAAAATTGTACATGAAAATGATAAGAAGAATATGTTTAATGGTTTTAGAGTAAACAACGTATATATGCTTGACTTAAATGAAGTATCGTTAACAAGCGACAAATGCCTCATAACTATGAGTGAAGACTCATGGCTATGGCATAGGCGTTTAGCGCATGTTAACTTTGACTTACTCAATAAGGTAGTCTCAAAAGACCTAGTGTTAGGACTTCCCAAAATAAAGTTCACCAAAGATCACCTTTGTGATGCTTGTCAAAAAGGGAAGCAAACGAGGATCTCATTTAAATCCAAAAAGATAATTTCAACAACGAGACCTCTTGAACTTCTTCATATGGACTTGTTTGGGCCGTCTAGGATCAAAAGTCTAGGAGGAAACTATTACGGGTTCGTAATAGTGGACGACTTTTCTAGGTTTTGTTGGACCATCTTTTTAGTAAGTAAAACTGATACATTTGCCGCTTTTGAAAAGTTTGCTAAGCTTTCCCAAAATAAGTTAAATACAAACATAGTGTCAATTAGAAGCGACCATGGAGGTGAGTTTGAAAATCACTTATTTGAAGAATATTGCGGTAACCATGGTATAGATCATAACTTCTCTGCTCCACGCACCCCTCAACAAAACGGGGTTGTGGAGTGTAAAAACCGTATTTTAGAAGAATTGGGAAGAACAATGATTAACGAAAGTGGTTTACCAAAATATTTTTGGGCCGACGCCATTAGTACGGCGTGTTATGTTTTGAATAGGGTGCTTATTCTCCCCATTCTAAATAAAACACCGTATGAACTTTTAAAAGAGCGAAAGCCAAATGTTTCTCACTTGCATGTGTTTGGATGCAAATGTTTTGTATTAAACAATGGAAAGGAAAACTTGGGCAAATTTGATTCCAAAGCCGATGAAGGTATCTTCCTCGGATACTCTCAATCGAGTAAAGCATATAGAATATATAATAAACGATTACTTGCTGTAGAAGAGTTTGTGCATGTTACTTTTGATGAGTCCTATCCGAGAAATGTCGAAAAGGATAGTGTTGTTCATGGTGCAGGTACATCCACAGAAGACATACTCAAAAGTGGCGAGATGGGGATTGATCAACCTGACAAAGTCAAAGTTGAGGAGGATAAGGATGTATACCATGATGTAATAGAGGAAGTTCATCCGCCTTCAAACGATGATCTCCCTCAAGCTTGGAAGTCATCTAAAGACCATCCAATTGAAAACATTCTCGGAGACATCACAAAGGGTGTAACAACTCGATCGAAGCTAAGTAATTTCTGTTATCACTTCGCATTCATCTCACAGATGGAACCTAAAAACCCTAAGGAAGCCCTACTCGATGAACACTGGTTTTTGTCAATGCAGGAGGAACTGAATCAGTTCACTAGAAATGAGGTGTGGGACCTTGCCCCTCCTCCGCGAGGTCATCGAGTAATCGGCACCCGATGGGTGTTTAGAAATAAACTGGACGAGAACGGAGTAATAACTCGCAACAAAGCGCAGTTAGTCGTGCAAGGGTATAACCAAGAGGAAGGCATCGACTATGAGGAAACTTATGTGTCGGTTGCCCGACTCGAGGCTATACGCCTTTTACTTGCTTTCGCTTGTACGAAGGATTTTAAATTATTTCAAATGGACGTCAAAAGTGTGTTCCTTAACGGGTTCATAAATGAAGAAGTCTATGTTGCTCTACCACCAGGTTTTGAGTCTCATGAGTATCTTGATCATGTCTACAAACTGAAAAGAGCTTTATACGGTCTCAAACAAGCTCCTAGAGCTTGGTATGAGAGACTAAGCAAATCTTTACTTGATCAAGGCTACTCAAGAGGAAAGGTTGATACTACTCTCTTCATTAAACGTCAAGGAAATCACTTAATTCTTGTACAAATTTATGTTGACGATATCATATTTGGATCCACTAACATGAATCTCGTAAGAGTGTTTGCTGAGCTTATGTAGGGTGAATTCGAGATGAGTATGATGGGTGGACTCACATACTTTCTCGGTTTGCAAATCAAGCAACTGAAGGAAGGAACATTCGTGAGCCAAACAAAATATTGTTTGGAGCTTCTCAAGAGATTTAACATGGCAAATTCAAAAGCCATAGACACTCCTATGCCAACATGTGTAAATATGAGTAAAGATGAAAGTGGTAAGAATGTTGAGGTAAAAAGGTACAGAGGCATGATTGGCTCGCTTCTCTATCTTACTGCTTCTCATCTCGACATTATGTTTAGCGTGTGTATGTGCGCCAGATACCAATCATGTCCTAAGGAATCCCACCTAAAATCTGTCAAACGCATACTTCGATACCTATCTAGTACTCCGAAATATGGATTGTGGTATTCCAAAGGTAATGATTGTTCATTGGCAGGCTTCTCCGATTCCGATTTTGCCGGTTGCAAATCGGATAGGAAAAGCACCAGCGGTACGTGTCACTTATTTTCAAATTCCTTGGTCAGTTGGCACAGCAAGAAACAAGTGTTCGTTGCTCTGTCAACCATTGAAGCGGAATACGTAGCCGCCGGTAGTTGTTGTGCGCAAGTCTTATGGCTTAAACAACAACTATTGGAATTCAATTTGAAGCTAGAACGTGTTCTAATATTTTGTGACAACACCAGTGATATAAATCTTACCAAAAATCCGGTGTTACATTCGCGTACCAAACACATAGAAATTCGACACCATTTTCTGAGGGACCATGTAGAGAAGGGTGACGTTGTCTTTGAACACGTTGATACCAAAAACCAACTAGCGAACATTTTCACAAAGCCGCTAGCCACTTAGCCCTTCTTTCATATCCGTCGAGAACTTGGTATTCTCGACATTTCTGATCGGGTTTAACAATTACTACATTCATAATTAATCTATTTACAACTATGCTTTTGTACTACTAATAAGTTTAGCTTTTGTTGCAAGTACAAATATGTGGTTAACAAGTGTGGTCGGTATAGAGGTGATATTGCTCCTTTCTCTCTCTCTCTCTCTTTATATCTCTCTCTCTTTAAACATTCATGACTTGAAACTAAGTATATCGTTTGACAATCATGGTACTTATATATGTCTATGACTCTTGCTGCTAATACTATGTGTGTTGAATGCAAATTATATTGTGAAAGGGTGAATAGGCATGATAAATAGGCAAGTGTGGCATTCTGCATAATATGAAACTGAAAATTTGGCTTTTTGAAGGTTATGAGTCGACCTAAACAGGACAACGGTCGACGCATGCTGTAGACTTTCAAAATTATCAAAAAACACACAGTATGCATCGACGCATGCAAGGGCTATGGTCGACGGCTCACGCAAAAACCCAGAATTTTTTTTTAAAACCGTTCCAGTTTCTCTTCTTCTCCATTTAATGTACTGTCAACTTTTGTTATGATTTGATATTGCATTTGTCTTGTAAATTGCATCTAGGCATCTATTGTGTCCTCTTGTCTCCTCCCTCTTACCAAAACCCTAAAACCTCTCTCTATTAAAGGGAATAGTCTTCATCTTCTCCAAAATCATCCTCAACTACTCTCTTCAAAGTTCATCTCTACAAAATCTCCAAAAATCATCATTAATGGCTTCTCTTTTTCGCAAAAATACGGGTAAGAGATCAAGGGCCTCATCATCATCTACTTCAGTCCCCATTACCGCTGTCTCACTAGTTCATCCACCTACTGTTGAAAACTTCAACAAGAGTCTCAGCAAAAGAGCAATCATTCCACAACATGCCTTCTACCAGGCAATGGCGGAGCGCTTGTATCTCACCCAAATTCTGTCTCTGCTGGAGGTTCAGGGGTTCTTCAATTTTCTGGAGTGCAACACAAAGTATAGTGAGGATTTGGTCCGGGTGTTCTACACAAATCTGCGTGGTAACTTTCAAGGTCAATATTTCCACACTTTTGTCGGCAATAAACTGGTAAACATAAATTCTGAAGTCTGGAACAAGTATTTTAATTTGACTGTCGATGCTGATGCACCACCACTTTATGAGGTAACAGACACTCGTACGGTGCTAGGGTATGAGTTTAAGAGCACTCTGAATGACATGCTCAAAAGACCCTATCCAGATGCCATTGTCAACAGTGATGCCTTTCCTAGAACGGTCACAGCTGGGAAACTCCAAACAGGGGAGCGCATCCTTCAGTGGATTGTCGCTCGCATCCTACGACCGAAAAAAGGTGGATTGTCCCGTGTCGAACAAGTTGAGGTACATCTCATCTATATATTGAAACATAGGATCAAAATAAACTGGCCATACTATATTGCAAGCAGGATTTTTTCTCTGAGAGACTCAAGTAGAGGTACTGCTCTAGCCTATGGGTCGTTTATTTCGGAAATTCTTGCCGCAGCAAATGTTGTGTACCCAACATTTCCTTGTGTTTCGGTCCCCTCTGACAAAGAATTTAGCACCAAAACCCTTGCCATGATGGGGTATTTTTGGTGTGATGAACGACAATCATACAAATTTGTCCGTCGAGCCAATATTTCTCGGGTGACTCGTGACAGTTTCGATGACAGCTCTGAAGATATCCTGTACAAAGGAACTATCTCGGTCATCATCCCTGACGTTGTTCAAATAACTCAAAGTTTTAACGATTATTGGCTAAGCCTGCAAGTTTATGTATGCACAGTTTATCAAAAACATAGGGCATTTTTTGCAAACAAAACAGTAAGGCTAAGCAAAACAAATAATTACTGAATAGTATATGTTTTATTGACAGACGGCCTGTAAATAGGCAAAATGTTACAACAGATGCAACCCCTGAAAAGAGGAAGCTGCGCAAAAATATACAGAAATGCACAGAAATATACAGAATGTCAGCAATGTGGCACAGACGAACACCATAAGTTAATCCATCTCTGACCCGCATGACTCCGATGCTTCACCGACGCTTCATCCTCAGAAGAGATTGATTCAGATAAACGACCTTCAGGTTCTCCCTCAATCCACTAAGCTCGGAAGATCACACATAGACCGCAGTCATTTGCTTTTTTAAATCCCTAACTTTTGCCTAAATCGCCCTTGCGGGTTTTCAACTCATCGGGATACCCATTTTTGCCAAAGTCGCCTTTTCAGGTTTTCAACTTTGCGTGTTTACATCTTTTCTTTTATATCCCTAACTTTTGCCCGAACCCATTCTTTTTATGGTTCGCCGGGATGCCCCATTTTGCTTGGATATTATTTTTTCTTTCCAGCGGGTCTTTTAAAGCAAAGTATTTTTTAACTGCGTCTGCGTTCACAGGGGATGTAAAATCCTCACCATCCACGGTGGATAACAGCAAGGCTCCTCCGAAGAAGACCTTTCGTACGATTTATGGACCTTCATAGTTGGGAGTCTATTTGCCCCTGTGATCTGTTTATGGAGGGAGAATCTTTTTCAGAACAAGATCGCCTGTCTGAAAGCTTCGAGGGTGCACCTTCTTGTCGAAAGCTTTCTTCATCCGGCTTTGATACAACCGACCATATGCAATAGATGCTAGCCTTTTCTCGTCCATCAGGCTAAGCTGATTCAATCTATTATTTACCCATTCTGCCTCATCGAGCTTGACGTCGACCAGAACTCTTCAAGAAGGAATCTCGACTTCTAATGGCAGGACAACTTCCATACCATACACTAGCGAGAAAGGAGTTGCCCCAGTTGAAGTGCATACCATAGTACGATATCCGTGCAAAGCTAAGGGCAACGTCTCATGCCAATCTTTACAGATTACAACCATCTTCTGCACTATCTTCTTGATATTTTTATTGGCTGCTTCAACTGCGCCATTCATCTTCGGATGATAGGGAGATGAGTTGTGATACTCAATTTTGAAACTCTGGCATAGTTCCTTCATCATCTTGTTATTCAGATTTGAACCACTATCAGTAATGATTCTTGCAGGCACTCCGTATCTACAGATGATGTCCTTTTTTATGAATCTGGCTATGACTTGCTTCGTGACATTCGCATAGGAGGTTGCTTCCACCCACTTGGTAAAGTAATCAATGGCTACCAAGATGAAACGATGTCCATTGGATGCGGTGGGCTCGATCTTTCCAATCATGTCAATGCCCCACATGGAAAAGGGCCAAGGAGATGCCATGACATTCAGAGGACACGGCGACACATGAATCTTGTCTGCATAAATCTGGAATTTATGGCATTTCTTCGCATATTTGAAGCAATCAGATTCCATCATCAGCCAATAACACCCTGCTCGCAACAACTTTTGAGACATGGCGTGCCTGCCGGCACACGTACCAAAGGCTCCTTCGTGAACCTCTTCCATAAGAAAGTTTGCTTCTTTCTCATCCAAACATCTCAATAAAACCAAATCATAGTTCCTCCTGTAGAGTACACCATCTTGGTTCAGATAAAAGTTGCCAGACAACCTTCTCAGAGTCTTCTTATCCCGGGTCGACGCCCCTGGCGGATACTCTTGCTTCTTAAGAAAGTTCTGGATGTCATAAAACCATGGCTTGCCATCAGAGGCTTCCTCAATCTCAAATACAAACGCCGACCTATCAAGGTGCGAGATAACTATTCTTGGATCATCATTCCAATAGTTCACCTTGTACATTGAGGATAACGTTGTCAGAGCGTCTGCCATCTGGTTCTCCGCTCTCGACATGTGATGGAACTCTACACGATCAAAGAATGGCAACAACCTCCTTGCATAGTTCATGTAAGGAATCAGATTGGGTTGCTTGGTCTCCCATTCTCCTTTAATTTGATTTACAACTAGCATTAAATCTCCGTACACATCTAGGTTCTTGATCCTCAGATCAATAGCTTCTTCCAACCCCATGATGCACGCTTCATACTCTGCTTCGTTGTTAGTGCAAGGAAATGTTAACCTGGCAGTGAATGGTATATGAGAACCATGGGGATTCATGATGATTTCCCCAATTCCACTACCGTACGAGTTAACAGCACCATCAAATATCATTTGCCACTGGGAGCCATGCTCAGGACCTTCATTAGGAAATGGTTAATCACAATCTTTCATCTTCAGATACATGATGTCTTCGTCAGGAAAATCAAATTTCATAGGTTGATAGTCTTCGATCGGTTGTTCGGCGAGATACTCTGACAGAACACTTCCCTTGATAGCTTTCTGGGAAACATACTGGATATCATACTCTGTCAGTACCATCTGCCACCTGGCAATTCTTTCGGAAAGTGTTTTCTTTTCAAAGACGTATTTAATCGGATCCATCTTCGAAATCAGCATGGTTGTATGATTAAGCATATATTGTCTCAAACGTTTGGCAGCCCACGCAAGTGCACAACATGTTTTCTCTAACATCACTGAGACTCACAATCTGTGAACTTTTTACTCAGATAGTATATTGCATGCTCTTTTCTTCCAATCTTGTCATGTTGACCGAGAACACAACCCATAATGTTCTCAAGAACCGTTAGATACATTATCAAAGGTTTTCCAGCAACTGGGGGTATCAGTATCGGAGGTTCCTGCAAATATTCTTTTATCTTATCAAATGCCCTTTCGCAACTTTCATTCCAGACAACCGCCTGATCTTTCTTTAGCAATTTGAACATTGTTTTGCACGTGGTTGTGAGATAAGATATGAACCGAGCAATGTAGTTCAATCTCCCCCAAGAAACCACAAACCTCTTTTTCCGTTTTTGGCGCTGGCATATCTTGTATAGCTTTTATTTTTGCAGGATCGACCTTGATTCCTTTTTCACTGACAATGAACCCCAGCAGCTTTCCTAACCTGACCCTGAAAGTACACTTGTTAGGGTTCAACCTCAATCTGAATTTCCTAAGCCTCTCAAACAGCTTCAACAGGTTGACTAGATGTTCCTCCTCTGTTTGTGACTTTGCTATCATGTCATCAACATAGACCTCAATCTCATGATGAATCATGTCATGAAACAAGGTGACCATATCCCGCTGATAGGTTGCCCCTGCATTTTTCAACCCAAAAGGCATTACCTTATAACAGAATGTCCCCCATGGCGTGATAAAATTTGTTTTCTCCATATCCTCCAGTGCCATCTTGATCTGGTTATAACAAGAAAAATCGTCCATGAAGGAAAACATGGAATACTGAGCAGTATTATCAACCAACACGTCAATATGCGGGAGCGGGAAATCGTCACACACATTCGTACCTTTCCATCCTTCTTAGGCACAGGCACAATGTTGGCGACCCACATAGGGTAAGTTGTTACGGCTAAAAATCTTGCGTCCAACTGCTTCTGGACTTCTTCCTTGATTTTCACAGCCATATCTGGTCTAGTACGTCTGAGCTTCAGTTTGACTGGCGGACACTCTTCACGCAACGGCAAGCAATGAACCACAATGTCTGTATCGAGCCCGGACATGTCTTCGTACGACCAAGCAAAGATATCACTATACTCACGGAGCATTTCAACCAATCTTTGCTTGATGTCACCCTGCAACGCAGCCCCTATCCGAACATTCCTCACAGCTTCCTCAGAACCCAAGTTGATAACCTTAATTTCTTCCTAATGAGGCAGAATAACCTTTTCTTCCTGTTTTAAGAGTCTAGATAAATCTTCTGGTAAGTCTTCATCTTCGTCAATCTCTTCTTCGGCTTGCAATATCAGATTTTCAAAGTCGAAGCGAGTCATAAATGTCTCTGGCGCGGTGTCATCTACAATGTGAATCCTGCAATGATAATGGTTAAATGCTTAAAATGATATGCAAAACGAGCACAAAGCCACATTGCCATTTTATTGTTAAACATAAAACATGAAAAATAAGGATCACAATATTTGAATGCAGAAAAACGCCCTTTGATTAATTGAAAAAGATTGTGCAAGCATAAACAATAAGGCCCTGAAGACAAGAACCACTATGCTTCGGGTAGAACATAGGGTTGTATAATAATCAGAAAAACAAAGTATTACTCTTCCGTTGTCACTTGAATGAATTCCTCGATAGACCAATTGTTGAGGCTTTGTCCTGGAATGCATGGTTGAATCCACGAGTCCATATCGCAGTCGCTATCCCCGTTTTCGTCTGAAACAGCGTTGATCTGCTCAAAGATAACCCCGCCTTTGGTAAACTGTATCGGTCCTTTGTAGCGTGCCACACTCTGTGAGGATGACGAAGAATATTGGCGGTATCCCATAACAAATTTATCCTACTTATGGGGTACATCCAGCACTTAACCCCAACCTGGTGCTGCCCCAGCCTGTACCACTGCCTGGGCTTCTTTGAATGAAGATATGGCCACTTCGGGCGCTTTGCTCACAACAGATCCTTTGTCTTTAATTTGTACCGTCTCAAAGGCTTGACAAAGAGTCTCATGGATTTCACCATCCACCTCAACGTATTTAAACAAAGACAAATGACTGATCATTATATCTTCGTCTCTGCATACAGTGACAACGCTGCCCCCCACCATGTATTTGAGCTTCTGGTGCAGCGTGGAAGTTACAGCTCCTGTTGAGTGAATCCATGGACGGCCCAACAAACAGCTATGGGCAGGCTGAATGTCCATAATATAGAATACTGCATCGACTACTTCGGGACTCACCTGAATAGGTAGTTTCATCTCTCCAATCACAAATCTTCTGGTACCGCCAAAAGCACGTACTACCAAGTCACTTGACGTACACGTAATGCCTCGAGTATCTAATTTCATCAGTGCCTTTTTCGGAAGCACGTTCAAAGATGATCATGTATCTACCAGCACATGAGACAGGATGGCTCCACGACATTCCAATGAAATGTGCAACGCACAATTATGACTCCTGCCCCTCGAGGTTAAATCCAAGTCCGTGAAACCTAGCCCATTTCCTGCGTTGACGTGCGCTACAACCCCTTCATGTTGGTTAACCGATATCTCTTGCGGCATGTAAGTAGTATTCAATATCCTCAACAATGCATTCTGGTGAGCTTCTGAACATAGCAACAATGACAGAATAGAGATTTTGGAGGGATTCTGTTGCAAGTGATCAACTATCTTGTAGTCACTTTTTCTTATTAATCTCAGGAACTCCTCCACTTCCTTCTCCAAAGAACTCTTCTCTTCATCCTGAGAAGTTTCCTCCACCATAACTTTCTTCCCCTTATCCAATCCGTCAGCAACCACTTCGGGTGATGAGAACACTCTTCCACTTCGAGTGATTCCCCCAGCTCCCACTAGATTATCCACAGAATCAGTCGGAAATCTTTTCAATTCATGTTTCTGCCCATTACAATATACCTCCGCTCCGTAGTTCCATGGAATAGTGTTGGTACTCTCATACGGCACAGGACCAACTTTGGTGATAATAATGGTTGGCAGCCTCGGCGCAGAAATAGTTATAGTTTTGTATGGAATCGAGATCGTTGCAACCTCATTCTTTTCCTCAACCATTATCTCTTCAGACCTCTTCTCGGCAATCTGGTCAAACTGCAACATTCTGTCATTCATCATACCCTGAATACAGCTCTTCAGCTTTGCACATCCCTCAGGATGACTCAAACATTCATCACACGATTCATTACAGCCCGATAATATCCCTCCCTTCAATAACTTCTCCTTCACAAAGCCTAATGGCGTCTTCAAATCATTGACTTTGGTTATCAGATCTAAACTCTCGTCTTCAATGATTACGCTGACTCCGGCTGCCCCATGGTTGGGCATGGGATTCTGCACGACGTTGAGAGCATCGTGAGAAAATTTTATTTTCCTTGCTATCCACCAAGTCTTGGACTTTATGTTTGAAGGCCTTGCAATCATCAATGTAGTGCCCAGGTGCCCAAGAATAGAACTCACAACGAGCACTCGCATCATAACTGGGTGGTGGTGGTCCTGTCAAAGGAGCCATGGTTCTCTTTTGTACCAATTGTAATTGTAACAGATTTTGAAGTAGTTGAGAGTACGACATCGGAGGCGTGTCGAATTGTCTATTCACCCTGCCTCGATTCTGAAATCTTCTATAACCCTGTTGATTCTGCTGTTGCGGCTGTTGCTGTGGTTGTTACTGTTGAGGAACGGCTGGAATTGTGATACTAGCAACCTACTACTGCTGTTGACGATTTTGCTGGCATTGATATCTATTCCTTCAGGAACTAGACATTGAATTAATCTCTCCTTCACACTTCTTATTTCCAAACACCTTTTTACCTCCTCCTCCAGCTGAGGGCACCTCACTAGATTGGATCTTTCCCAACTTTATATCGTTTTCTACTCTCTCCCCAGTGATGATCAAATCAGAAAAGCTACCGGACATGCTACTGATAAGCTTCTCATAATAGATACCACGCAAAGTAGCAACGAACATATCAATCAATTCACGCTCCACCATCGGAGGATGCACTCTTGCTGCTAGTTCGCGCCACCTCTGGGCGTATTCCTTAAAGCATTCACCGGTTTTTGAGACAAATTCTGAAGTTGGACCCTGTTAGGAGCAAGGTCACTATTATACTGATAGTGCTTCATGAAGGCTTCAGCTAAGTCTCTCCAACTGCGGATAGTAGCAGGCTCCAGCCCCATATACCACTCAAGCGAGGGTCCAGACAAGCTGTCTTGAAAAAAGTGTATGAGAAATTTTTCGTCATCCGAGTAAGCAGACATCTTGCGGTAATAAGAACGCAAGTGGACCCTTGGGCAAGTAGTTCCCTTATACTTGTCAAAGTTAGGGACTTTGAACTTCAGCGGAACATTCAGATCTGGGATCAGCCCCAGATTGGCCATGTCTAGCCCCATGGAATTTTGATTTTCGAAAGATCTCATCTTTTCTTCAATCAGCCTAATCCTTTTATCAGCCTCAGATGGTAGTCCATCACCAATATCTCGCATAGAAAATGCGTCTCCCTGCTGGTCCACATCCCATTGAGGAACATTGTTGCCATCCATAGCACACACCACTTCAGGGATTCCACCTACATTGCCTCCGCCTTGTAGGGTATCTGTTGTGGGAATAGCATGAGCATGTGGCGTACCATCACCACGAGGAGGATTAGCAGCAGTACCTCCATGAAGAACACCATTATTGTCAACATGAGCAATCAATGGCTAGACAAGAGTCCTCAGCTACTCCTGGCCATTTGCCACACCCTGCATCAGCTCCATAAACCGAGCCATCCTGTCCCTCATCTCCTGCATCTCAGCTTGAACTTGTTCCATAACTCTGTGCTAATTCCCTCTAGTGGCGTACCGGTGAGTAGTCTGGTTGTCTATCCTGAAACAATCTACGAACCAACAGGGGTAAGAAAAGTGGTTCTGTTGCACCTGCTATGCAAAATGCAGTTAGGGCATGTTTCCCCTCAGTTCTAGTTCCTGCGCGAACACCGAGACATAGGAAAACCATAGCCAAGCATAGAGCCAACCACCTCATACATACAAGAAAAGGCCCAACAGGAAATGTACACGCATACAACTGAGTACAATGAAACCACAAAATGACCTCAGCCAACAGGTCTGGTGATGGTCACTACAAACAAAAGCAACAAGCTACAAAGGAAATGAAAGACATCAAGTACGGCAACGAGCACGAAACTCCTCCAACAACTCCTATGTCTCAGGATGGTCTGGTCTGACGAGTAATCCCTGAATGAGCACCTCTCTCTCTATCTGATAGTAATCTGTAAACCCTCAGCATAATCTTCCCAGGCACCCTCACCAAAGACGTCCTCTAGCTTGCACCTCTTCGAATCAGCCCTCAGCTTGTAATCCTCTAAGGTTGCCAAAGCTTCGTTCAATCTGCAATCACTGTCATGTCTGAGTGAAGCTTCATCTGCAATCCTCTCATCCTTTGCCCTGAGCTAAGTCTTCAGTCTAGCAATCTGCTACTTCAACCCATCCTCATGCTCCTTGTTGATGGAAAGAGTAGCATTCCACTGATCATTGAACTTGGAAATCTCCAAATAAGCCTTATCCAAGTCTTTCTTCTTGGAAGCGAGAACATCATTGAAAGCTTTCAGATCTAAACCCAAACAGTTTCGAGCACTAGTTTGCTTGGTCAAATCTGTACCTAATCTGTTCACAAGCTTATTCTGCCTCCTGAAAGAATGCACAACTTCAATCTTCTCACTCCAAAGTTGAATGATCTATTTCTCTAACTCTTCATTAGCCTTCTGAAGCTCCTCTTTCTCAGACCACAACTGGTTGTACTTCTGGATATCCACAGTGGTAGGTTCCTCAATCATGAGAGGGTACAATGGCTCTACAAATGGGAAAGGCATTAGTAACCTCTTAGGTCTATCCCGGATCCAAATCAGATAAGGGTAGTAAGCTAGATTGTTACTTTTCCCCAGAGAAACTTTCCCTCTCCTGTGAATTCTGCTCCAAGCATCCTCAACCCTAAGCAAAGTATCACCCTCTAACAAGCCAGTGAGATACAGAGATTGTTGTATCTCTTCTTCCTTAGGAGGATCTCTCAAGGCGTACCCAAAGTGTCTGATCAACAAGGATGGATTATAATTGATGCATCCCTTCCTTCTGACCATCGGGACGTTAGGAAAGTCTCTGCAACTATAAATGATTTCAATACCCAGCATATCTTTGTCAAACCAGATAATGTTCTCAGCAGACAAACCCACAACCTCTCGAACCATTCTAAAGTACCTGTCGTAGTAATGAAAGAACCAGATTTTGGAAGATGGCTCGCGAACCACATATACAACAAAGGCACGCATCAAGATACGTTCTTCCCTATTCTGTTCTCATTCTTGTAGCGGATAGAATGATAGACGTCACCTAGCATCTTAGGTATAGGATTCCCTAAGGCAAAGATATGGAACACGTACAAATCTACAAAACCTGGAATGTTAGGAAATAACAAGATGCCATGGATACAGAGTGCTAAGATAGAATTAAACACCACACAACAACCATCTTTAGTGAACTGCTGAGCCTTCTCAATCATAAAGGATAAAGGGAAGCCAGACATTCCACTCCTCTTAGCCAAATGCCCCTTCAGCTCAGAAACATCCAGATACAAAGCAGCAGCAAGCTTAGCCAGATCAGGCTTAGCTTCGGTGTGATAAAACGACATCTGATCAAGAATAGGCACTCCCAACAACATAGCAAACTCTTCTAAGGTATGCGCTAGAATATAACCAGGAAAAGTAAAGCACCACAACTGCGGGTCATAAAACTGCAAGAGAGTACACAGACCATTCAACTCATACACCGATGGCTTACAGACAACATTCAGAAGCTTCCCATAAGATTCCTTGAAGTTTTCCATCACTTTTCTGTCAGCAACAGAAATCAAACCCAGCAGAGATCTGATGTTAGGTGTTGGAAACTTGTATATCACGGTCTTCCTCAGTCTAAGCTCCATGTTGAAGGAATAAGAACACTAAAATCAAAGGGAAATGTACACCTACAACATAAATACATGTTAATGAATATGCAATATGAAAATGCAAATGCAAATGCAAACAAGGGATCAAGATTGTTGTGTTGTTGATTGAGAAGAACAAGCGCTCCGCTTTGACAAGAACATAGTACTGTCACTGATAAGAACCCCTTGTATCAAGAACACAGATTCATACTGCAAATAAAACCAGGTAGTCTGAAAGTCAAGGTTTCCTACATAGCCCAATCCCTCTCACAGGTATGGACCTATCCACTGACAAGGTTCGGCATCCTATGCGTTCATCAGCGTCACAGACTTTTGAGAAACGATGATACGTTCACCATTTCATGGTTTGGCATCATAATCTCCCGAAGCGGCCTCGCTTAGCTGAATCACAGATGATCGGTTCCCAGAGTCGACAATCCTAAGATTCAAAATCCCGTCGAGCCCAATGGGCCAGAAAATAAATCATCAAAGAAAATCTTGTCTGAGCGCGAATTTTGTGGGAACTAGTGCATGCCAAACATATAGGTTCACCACTACTTTCCACTTATAATGCTATGTTTGTACTCAAGCTCAGATCCGACTTATCTCTCAATGGAACATTCCCCCCCAACAGCACAGCAAAATTGAGATATACAAAGCTGAAAGTAAAATGCGAGAAAATAAAGTACAACACATATATACACACCCAAAAGATAAACAACCAAGCGCTAGGATTGACTCGCATAGGGGATGTTCCTATCCCCAGCAGAGTCGCCAACTGTCGCATCGCTGCGAATAGGGAATGATAGAAGAGTTGCCACCATTCATTATTTATCCCAAAATATGGAAAGGAAACGATCAGAGAAAACCTAACGAAAACGGGAAAAGACAGGTCATCGCAACCATATTTCGGGTTCGGGAGTCGGTTACACAAGGGGAAGGTATTAGCACCCCTCACGTTCGTCGTACTCGATGGGATCCACGCTTTGTTGTCTATCTAAAAGGGTGTTTACTATCTAAGCTACGGCTCAGGGACAAAAGAAAAGAAAAGAGACTCGATAGAGTATCGCCGCTCTATGCCTACGTATTCCCTCGTGCAATGGGAAAGTCAGAGTCAATGTAGTTCGGCTAACTACGGGTGAAAGGTGGGGGAGGTTTCTCGCCAAGACATCGCGGTCATGTGCCTACGTATTCTCATCTGGTATGAGAAATCAGGAAAAAAAAACGTAGTTTGGGCTAACAAGAACACCGGTTGGTTCAAAATGTTTTAGGCCTGAGAAGGGTTAAATCACTGTTGTAGCAGTTAGGGACGATGCCTATTTGCGGTAGAACCAAAGCTTAACAACACTTTTTTTCTGAAAAAGGTTTGATATTTATTTTTGTGTTTTTTAGAGAAGAAGTTCATTGATTATTGTTTGTAATTCATGTTGCACTAAAGACTATGACCTAGGAGCGAATGCGTCGCATATCGTCCAAAGGACATACGCTAAACACTCTAGATAATTGAGAGGAGGCCCCCCAATCACCATTTCCCAAGTGTCGCTACTGCGAAAATCGGCGCCGGCTTGACAGGAGAGTCGCCACCGTGCGTTATTTATCCCAAAGGAGGGAAAGGAAACGCTCGAAGTAAACCTCGCAAAGACGGGAAAAGGTATGGTCATCGCAACCAAAACCTGGATTCGGGAGTCGGTTACGCAAGGGGAAGGTATTAGCACCCCTCACGTCCATCGTACTCGATGGGATCCACGCTTGGTGTTTATAGGTAAAAGGGTGTGTTATCTATCTACGCTAATGGCTGGTCTGAAAAGAAAATAAAAGGACAGGACTCGACAGAACATACGGTGTTCTGGGCCTACGTATTCCCTCGTGCAATGGGAAAGTCAGAGTCAACGTAGTTCGACTACCTACGACTAAACGGGAAAAAGGTTGCTCGCCAGGACATCGCGTCCTGTGCCTACGTACTTCCATCTGGTATGAAAGATCAGAGCAAACGTAGTTCGACTAACTACGGGTAAACAGGGGGCTCTCACACAGCAGTGAGAAAACAAACTGGTCCTAAAGGCTCGGGAACCTACAAATACGATCTGGTCTCAAATGCACTCAGGCAGGAGAAAGGGATAACAATTAGTCGTTAGCGGGAAAGTCTCGATCGCACAGCCGCGAGAGAACAAAGGTTAGTTGTTAGTGTGCTCGCTAGGATATCGCATCCTGTGCCTACATATCTTCGTCTGGTACGAAGAATCAGAGCAGCTGTAGTTCAGCTAACTACGGGTCAAGCTACTCAAAAATTCCTACAGAAAGGAAAGGGAAACCCTAAAGCTATAGCTGAGAAAGGGGAATCTACCTACTGCTATCACACCTGGTTGACCATCCTAATGTCTATCATAACAACTCCGCAGCGGAGAAGTCAGAGCTCCTAAGGGATCATGGCAACAGGACTAAACTACAAACAAGAAACTGCAACGTAAAGAAATACTGAACATATGCATGAATGCAACAGCTAAACAAACAAGGCGCAAAGGCCGCAAACTACAAAGGCAAGGGAGCTCAGCTCTACCGAATACCAACAAGCAAAGCCACTCAATAACAAACAAGCAGAAGGAGGACCACCTCGACTTCTCATGCACACAAAGTCTACTTCTAAGATGCACCTATTCAGAACTATCTAGATGAATACCTAAGTCTAATGCAACATAACATCATACAAGTCAAACAACACAAAGAGACTAACCCTGAGCAGGGCCTCTATCTACAAAACAAGAAGCTACTCCTGGGCAAGGCCCCTAACAAACCTGAAACAAACTCCTAATCTATCTCTAAACAAAACTCTATACAAAACCCTAAGCAAAGATCTAAGCAAAAATTCTAATCAAAACCCTAAGCAAGAGGAATCAATCCCAGTCTCCAAGCTTCAGAACAAGCTTACCAGAGAAAGGAAGCTAAGCAGACAAGCCCATAGTGCTTTCCTCAGGAAAGTACCAGGAGGTTACTACTCAGGAGTCATATCCTATGCGGCTCAACAACCGTGATCAGTTTACATTCCTCCTCAGGAGAAATTAAACTCACATGAAGGCTCCGGCATCACTGGATACTTGAGAAATACCTATATGCACTAAGGGAACTAGGTGAACAGACTCATAGGACCTTCCTCAGGAAAGTACTAGGAGGCTGACACTTAGGAATTGTACCCTACGTGGCTCAACAACATGTGATCAGTTCACATTCCTCCTCAGGAGAAATTAAACTCACAAGTTGGCTCCAACATCACTGGATACTTGAGAAATCCTAGATAAACTAATGGAACTAAATGAATAGACCCATAGGACCTTCCTCAGGAAAGTACTAGGGGGGCTTCCACTTAGGAATCGTATCCCATGTGGCTCAACAACATGTGATCAGTTTACATTCCTCCTCAGGAGAAATTAAACTCACAAGTTGGCTCCAACATCATTGGATACTTAAGAAAGAGGTGAGAAGAAAGAATGAAAGTCATTCATAGTGCCTTCCTCAGGAAAGTACCATAAACTCCCTTCAAACTTCAGAATCTCGAACCTCACAAACAGACAACAAGCTCCTAGACTAAGCCTCAATCCACTGCATCTTTGCAAGCTCCAACAGGACTGCAACCAGCTCCTATCCTTAAGAAGAACCCACAGGCCAACAAACCACAAGAGACTATCTCTGAAGTTCAACCACAGTTGAACTTCAAAGTCAGAAGTCATCAAGACTTCTCCTATCTTCAGGCTCAGACTAATCATATCAGAACATCCTACAAAAATCTATCAAAAATCTATGGGGAACCTACATGGCTCTAAGACAACATACTGAGAAATCAGGACACAATTCATTACCAGATGAAAGAACTAAAATCAGCAACACAGACATATCCACAGACCAATTATGCAATATCACTGACAATACAAAAATGCAATTAAACGGGAAATGCATGATTAATCTAATGTTTCTGCACTATAAAATTCTACATTGAATTACGAGTCTACAGAAAAAAGAACGGAATTATTTGACTAAATCTACTATTTTTCATGAATTTTCTAATGATATGTATGCACTAAAAATATTAAAAGAAATCAATTAAATGGAAAATATACCAAAAATGGTAAACAAAAATAAAATGACATTTTTATTTTTATACAATTTTCTAGACATTATTATAAAGTGGTAGAAAAAAGAAGAATTAAAAAATCCATCATTTACATTTTATTATGAATTTTCTAATGCAAGAAAATATTAAAAAGAAATTAACAAAACAAAAATTGAAATAAACTGGAGGGGGGTTTAAACAGCAAGGAATTTCAGGCTCATTCTGGCTGGGCTCACATATGGGGGTGCTAAAAGCACTGGGCGCAGGGCCCAGTCTTCATCAAAAACAATTAATGAACTCAGAAAGAAGAAAAACGCCTGGGGGGTGCTGTTGGTAGCTTTTTCAGTTATTATTTCACTGGGCTTACGCCCAGGGGGGTGCTGAAAGCAATTAGGGCCTAAGGCCCACATCAATTCACTCTGTCTCTCACACGCCAGGGGGGGGGGAATTGAGCAAACGGGGGGTTGCCTCAGCACGCGCAATTGGGCTTAAGCCCAAACCTAACCCTAATCTGATGAAACCCTAACCACAAAACCTAATCCCTTCTCCTAAACACTGGTTACTGTTCACTCACCTCTAACCCTAGCCGTCGCTCTCTCCTCTCTGCAACTCATCCTCTCAAACACTTTCTGAAACCTTCCCACATACTCTCCCACACAACCTTACTCAGATCAAACTCCCAAAACGAATGACGCTAAACATCTTGAAATGAGAGAACCCTAAAGCCATAGCGATGAATGAACGGAAAAGGGAAATAGTGAAAAGAGATCTAACCTGAGACGATGAAGTTGATGCGATGAAGTTCCTGAAACTTCTTGAAGGCGCTATGATCTTTCTGGGGACAAGACGGAGGAAGACGAAAATCTTAGAGGCGCGCTGATTCTTGAAGCACGGTTGAGGAACTTTGGAGAAGACGAAGGCACGGAGAGAAGGTTGAAGGTGACGAACGCGAGCGCTGAGAATCTTGAAGGCTTCCTTGAGTTGGTTGATGAAGATTCTGGGGAGAGATTGAATAGCGATGAAGGTTGGAGTGGTTTCTGGATTTACTGATGGGGGATGATGAAGATCTGGTGGTGGTGAATGTTGATGATGTTCTGGAAAACTGGATGAAGGTTCTGGGCGATTCGTATGAATTTTCCGGCGTGTATGAATTTTCCGGCGAGGTACCGATGAAGGTGGAAGGGAGGAGATCGGAGACGGTCGGAGTGAAGAAATGGGTTTCTGGGGATTTTTGGGTGTTTGGGGATTCCGGCGAGAAAGACGGTGGTCGGAGGACGTTGGACGGTGGCTCAAGGCGCCTGCATGCCCGGCGGCGAAGTCCCGGCGATTCTCCGGTGACTAGCTGTGGTGGTGCCAAGTGTCTCAGGGGTTTGCTGCATGGGGAGCGCGTGTCAGCAGAGAGAGAGAGAGAGGGTGAGCTGAGTGGGACGCGTGGCGTAAGCTGGGGGCTTCAGAGTGTGTGGTGGCGTGATCAATGCGAAACGCGTGGGCCAACCCTTGAGCCAACACGTGGCAAGCTGTATTTAAGACACTGAGACGCCTGGAACTTTCTAGAAGCTTCTGGAAAATGCTGGACAAGTCTGGACAAAAATGACCTTTGGACAAAAAAGAGCCTTCTGGGCCTGCGAATTGAGCCCATCAGACCTGCAAAAAACTCATACAAAAACTCACACAAAAAAATGCATTGTAATGGATTAAAGCTAAAAAAAAAAACCTAATCCTAATTAACTATTAAAAATTTAATTAACTACTGAATATTAAAACTAATAAATCTCTAATAAAACTACAACTAATAGAAACCTAATCATATCTAAAAAAATCAATTAACCTAATTAAACTCTAAAAAGTGATTAAAAGTCTAATTAATTCTATATTATCCTAATTTCTTATTAAAGTTCTACCATTATTTAATATCTATTAAAATCTATTATTAATAAAAGAAAAACTATATTATTTTCTATATTATCTAAAAAACAATTAAACCTATCTTTAAAATCTATATAAAATTCTAAAAATGATTTAAAAACAATTAATCCTACTTAAAAAAATCCTATAAAATTCTAAAAAGAGAATTAAACTATTAAAAAAATACAAAAACTCTATTTAAATTCCAGAAAAATCTATAAAGCCTATCTAAAATTCACAAAAGTCTATTAAAATCCTAAAAATGCAGATGAATGCAAATGACCGCCATAGAAGAGCGCACGAGACCAGATCGAATCGAACAGAGAGCCCCGGGCATCAGAATATCCCCAAAATTACTGTGCAAGCTGAAAATCACCGAGGAGCGCACAATTTCCCGAAAATAAAACCCTGGTGATCTGGACTGGATCTGCCATATCTGATAGACGAAAATCAAGCTGTAACCCTAATATCCTTCGCTTGTGCACAAAAATCATATGCCTGAGTTGCGAATACGAATTTAAACCACGAGTCAGATAGGAGAATCGGTTGGCCAAATTTTAGGGTGCAACAGCTGCCCCTATTCAAGCGACTTGGACCTGAAGGGTTTGAAGAGCGCTCAGCCTTCAAACATTCGGAGGTACGAGACGGTTGAATACAAATAAAACCCGAAAATTTGCCAACCGCGAGCATATACTGTAAACTGCTTGGGGAATACAGTCCAGAAAACCGAGTCCAGTTATTACGGCACCAAACTGATCAATCATCTGATAAAGGACTCCTGACTTGAATACCCGTTGCTTGTGATACCCTATGTAACAAAACTCGAGGGCTGCAACAAAATACCTGATCCTTTCACATTGCCTATTGATAGGCAGGAAGAGAAACATACTCACATCGTCCAAAGATGGGCGGGAAGACATCCTGATTGAATACTCACCTCGTCTAAGGATAGACGGAAAGACAACATTAATCTCCCAATTCACATCGTCTAAGGATAGACGGGATGAAGTAATCTCCATACTCACATCGTCCAAGGATAGACGGAAAGACACCATAATCTCCATATTCACATTGTCTAAGGGTAGACGGCATCATCTTGATCGATGAACAAATCAATATTCACATCGTCTAAGGGTAGACGGCATCATCCTGATTGATGAAACAAATCAATATTCTCATCGTCTAAGGATAGACGGGAACAAAGCCTGATCGCATACTCACATCGTCTAAAGATAGACGGGAAGAAGTAATCTCCGTACTTGCATCGTCTAAGGGTAGACGGAAAGACACCATTAATCTCCATATGCACATCGTCTAAGGGTAGACGGGATCATCCTGATTGATGAAACAAAACAATATTCACATCGTCTAAGGGTAGACGGGAACAAAGCCTTAATCTCCATACTCACATCGTCTAAAGATAGACGGAAAGACACCATTAATCTCCCAATGTACATCGTCTAAGGGTAGACGGGATCATCCTGATTGATGAAACAAAACAATATTCACATCGTCTAAGGGTAGACGGGATCATCCTGATCGATGAAACAGATCAATATTCTCATCGTCTAAGGATAGACGGGAACAAAGCCTTAATCTCCATACTCACATCGTCTAAAGATAGACGGAAAGACACCATAACGCAATTCAACACCATCCCTTAAATTTCAGAATCCTTCTGTCTACGGGAATTGATGGAAAGATCAACATCCTTGAAGGGGCCACATCGTCAGTATGGACTGACGGAAAGAAAAACCACCTTTTAAGGAACCATGTCGTCAATAAGAATCGACAATCACGAAAACTGAACATTCTTCGAAGAGCCTCGACATCAATAAGGATTGACAGTCAGGAAAGTACCCCTTGAACGTCATCATATCCAATAACCAGAAAGAAAACCAATATCCAAAGTCGTTTTGAAACCCCTCAACAACCAAAGATAGCCGGAGAAGACTCGCTGGGGAAACTCACCATGCGTATGATCTGGCAATAAGAAACCCGCTGAACAGTAACTTGAAACTTCACATCGTCTGCTGACAGACGGAAAGAAAAGCTACTTACTAGAGAAGCTCGGTCTTGAACTCCATTGAAGATTGCCCGAAACTTCACATCGTCTACTGATAGACGGGAAGAAAACCACATTCGTACTCAAGACGTCTAATGATAGACGGAGAGATCCACTTATCGAAGGAACACATCGTCAATATGAATTGACGGGAAGAAAAGTCTGTCGATATCAGATGACTGCTTGATCAAAGCATAATTGTTGTCTGATCTGAGATACGAATAATCCGCTGAATCGTCTGAATACTGTTGCTGGATAAATGTCTCTGAACTGATCACAGAGTAATTCACGCGCCATATGAGGCTGATAGAAAATCTGACTTATGCTTCGTATGCATATGCAAATGCTTTAATCTTTCTACAGCGTAATGCTCCATTCTGGATGGAAATGCTACGCATTTTGAAAATGATATGCAAGTATGATGCAAATATGATAATGCATGCAATATGCCAATGCAGGCTCGAGCTGCCGGAGAGAGCTGGGTACAGAACCACTTTAGCAAAATAAATGCTGAAGACGAGGCCAACTCTGCTGGGGATAACCCGGATATCACTGAATCGTCCTAGCAAAGCAAATGCTGGGAGAGTGAAATCAACTCTGCTGGGGATATTGGGAACTTAACCGAACACCTCGACGAAGTAATACCCTGCTGGGGTATATAACTCCGCTGTGGAATAGCAGAAGTGCTGAATATGATTGGACTCCTCTGGAGATAGCTCACCCGTGCCAATGACAAATTGGACTTCGCTGGAGAAAATGGAGGGAGTCTTCCCGCGTACTGACGAAGCTCGGATTCGGAAATTGATGCGCCAACACGGATGGGCTTCACAGTAATCGCAAACATGGGTTTGAGCTCTTAAGCTATCTTGCTGGGTCAGGTACAACTGACGCTGGAAAACATTCTTCCTGAATACACAGCCTTTTAGTGAAGAGTCAAGGGATAGTGACACGACTTCCCGCATTCGTCTCGCTCTCGAAAATCGACTGCATCTGCTCGAATAACTCCGAATGACCCTGTAGGTACGGAGAACAACAATCCTTTCGCTTCTGATATGCCCCAGCCTACAGGACATCTGTGGGGATAGTCCCTCAAAGGAAATCTGCAAATCTATTTTCTGATGGTCTGATATAACATGCCTCAGCGTTCTGAACTTCCAAGAGATACTTCACTTCAAATGCTTCTCGAGTAACTTCTGCGTGCTTAAGATGGTCTGCCCCTGACTGCAATGACCTTGCCCCTGATTATCTGATTCAGAGTAGTACCTCCAACTACGAGAGATTTGCCAAATCTCGACCTAACTGCCCCAGGATAACTGATTTCGAAAGGCTGACTTGACTGGGGATCACAATAATGGCTTGCCCCTGCTCTCGGAACATTCGGGCGTTCTGCATTCTATCTTGACCATACTTTCCACTGTAGGAAACTTTTCTGCTGTCAAGCGCTTACTCGCAAGTAAAACAAGTTGTTCTGCGTAAAAGATGTATTAATGCAACACATATGACAGCTTTGACATCCAATCTGTTCACTGGGAAAAGGAAAAACAGTTTATGGCATATAATGCACAAAACATTTATCAACATTAGTATCAACATGGTAAGAGGAACCCTTTTAAGAGTCAGAATCGACGCGACCTTTACCGGAGTATGCTTCCGAAACAACCTGCTTCAATTAGGACTTTTGGAGGTTGTAACGTGGTCAGGTTCATGGTTTCGAAAGAAAGGATAAAGGCTCAAAGTTTACTTTAACCCACCCATTCTCCTTGATGTTCTCCCATCCTACGTTCAGCTAACTCGACCTTAGCGCTCACCTCTCGGAGGTTGAAAGATAGGAGTGATAGCTCGAGAAACTTTTGGATTTTGGAGTGACAGCCACTCACTTTTCGTCTTTGACACTTGAGGTCACACGACTCGTATTTCCATCGAGGATTTTTCTTTTGATCCTTTTCATCTTTTTCTTTTCATATCCCTAACTTTTGCCTGGACTGACTCCTTTTGAGTTTCTTTTGATTTTTTTAAGTCCAGCGGGATGCCCTCATTTTTGCTTAAGTCATTTGTTTTGAAGTTTTCTTGACTTAGCGGGCTTTTGATTCCTTTTTTTCGAACAAGTCGTGTGACACTGGTTGTCAGACTCTTTGGGGAATGATGTGACTGCCCCACTCTGGGTTGAACCTTTATGGTTTTTTAGGCACGACCCCTAGGGACGTGATTGATCCTCAAACGGACACTCTTTTTGCAATTTGGACGCTCGGTCAAATTAGCTAACACCTACCCTGCCCCAGGTTACGATTGAGGGTTTTTCATTCACAGAAAGAAACTCCTACTACAAGGCTCAAAGGGGTTGACAAGGGATTATCTTCCTTATATCTCCGGTGTTTAGGGGTTTGAAACAATGCCTGTACATCATCAACAGGTTTTATCTCAAAAGCATACAATATCGGTAGTTGCATGTCGGTCATTTTCGTCATCCTCCCCAAATTCTTCTTAACCAAGCGTTGGACATTTGTAAAAACAGTTAGTGAACACGAATGGATTTAATCAAAACATGCATATTTATTTCATTATCATCAATTGAATGAAAACAACAAGTTTTACAAACAAGATTACAAATTCAAACAGGAAAGCAACTACAAATGTAAAGAAATGACAAGATAAAACAAAGAAAATGCTAGCTTCCGAGAACCGGGCTTTCACATCTGCCCTGCTGCTGAACCAGCTATCTTTACCAGAGACACTTCGATGCTGTCCTGATCTGCTTTCAACGACTCAACCAAATTATAGAGCCCTTCCTCCTTCATTCAGATGATTCTAGGACCTCCCGGCCCGAAGCTGATTGCTGCACTATCAAGCAGATCCTGCACTTTGTGCTTAAAAGCTTTACAATTCTCAACCGTATGGCCAGGCGCCCCGGTATGGAACTCACAAGTAGCATTGGCATCATACCCCGGTGGTGGTGGTCCCGTTAAGGGAGCCATTGTCCTTTTATGAACCAATTGGAGCTGAAGCAGCGTTTGCAGAAGCTGTGCATACGGCATAGGAGGAGTTTCCAAATGACGGCTTGCCAAAGGACCCCGATTCTGATATCTCTTATACCCCTGCTGGTTCTGCTGCTGAGGCTGCTGCTGCCGGTATCGGGTTGACTCTTGAACACCCTTTGTATTACATGCAACATCGGTTTCTTGACCTTCATTGTATTGATTAACGCTCTCCTTATGCTTAGCCATTTTCTTTCTCAGATCTGCCCCAGGAATAGGCAACAGTTGTGGGCCTGGAGATTCTGACACCATGGAGTCCAGGATACGCTTCTGACCCACTGCAACTTTAGAAACATCTGTCATTTTAGCATCGACTGAGACAGGAGCAATGTGCACCGCTACGCCGCCCGGCGTGAATTCAATATCGTGCGAGTCAATCAAGTCTTGAACATTGTGCTTAAAAGCATGACAACCCTCGATGTCGTGTCCGAATGCCCCGGAATGAAACTCACATTGCTTATTGGCATCGTATCCATGAGGAAACACTCTCGTTGGTGGTTCCAACGTTCTCTTTTCAACCAGATTAAACCTTAATAAAGTCTGCAAGAGCTCAGCATATGTCATAGGCGGCGCCTCAAACATTCTCTTTGGCTTCCCTTCCTGGATCTTCCGCTGAGCCGGATGTATCTTCTGTTGCTGCTGCTCAGGTTCCACATGCACAGGTGGCGCGAGCTTCTTCATTGCGGCTTCGAATAGCTGATCGTCTTCTTTCCTAAGCACGTTCTTGACTATCTCCATGATCAAGCTCATTTGGGTCTTCAGCTGATTGTTCTCCTCCTTGAGAATCTTCTGCTCTGAACGCATCTCTTGCATGTCTCTCATCATCTGCCCCAGCTGGCTTCGGACTTCAATCAATTCAAACTGATTCTGTTCCATATCTCTGAAGGAGTTCCTGCAATAAACTGGACGATGAGGAAATAAGGCCCACGGTTCTGATATACCTGTTAAATCATAATGCAATGCGGAAAGCAAACACATATTCACAACGAGACAAAGAGAAACTCAAGCTATAAGCATACAGACGAACATCTCCCACATATGTACAACCAGCAAAATCAGCAGGTAAGCACAAATGAGTATGAATATAACGACCCCAGCCAACAACCCTGGTGGTGGTCGGCAGACACTAGTGCACAAAAAGCTAAACGGATTAAGCAGAGAAAACAGATGCGACATCCGGCGCAAAAACCTCTAGAAATTTCTCCCACACAACTGAACTCTCTGATTGACAATCTTCAGAGTACACACTTCCTGAGGAGTCTTCCATGACGTTAACTGACGAACCCACACAACTGGAGGTTTGAAAGTCATTAATCTGAACAAAACCCTGAGGAGTGATGCAAATACGGCTAGAGTCTAACAGATCTTGAACCTGGCTTCTAAGCACCTTACAACCATTGGTGGAATGCCCCTGTGCCCCAACATGGTACTCACAGCGGGCGCTGGCATCAAAACCTGGAGGATACGGTAGAATCACCGGCTTAGTCTCTTTTGGTACTATCAATCCGCTTTTGACCAGATCTGGCAACAACTGACTGTACGACACCGGTAGTTGAGTAAACTGCCTTTCAGGTTTCCTTGGTCTTCGTGGGGCGTGCTGACGCGATCGGCGATAGGATGATCGTTGACTTGAAGTGTCTGAAAGCTGATCCTGAGATGCTAGAGATTCCGAGGTGGCGTCAGTTCTTTCTTCCCACTCTTCTTGAGAACTGACAACTGACTCAATCTTATCAACTGGGACGTAAGGAACATCTCGAAACTTTCCACTCCTGAGTCCTCTCTCAACAATCTCTCCCAGTCTCATCAGGCCCACAAAGTTTGTGCAACTGAACAATTTGTCAAAATAATGGCCTTTCAGAGTACCCAGGAAGATGTCAACCAGTTCCCTTTCCGGAAGCGGTGGTTGAACACTAGCAGCCAATTCTTTCCATCTTCGCAAATATCCTCTGAATGATTCATTCTCCGCCTGAGACAATTCTTGCAGATCTACGAGACCAGGAGTCAAATCCAGGTTGTAATCGTACTGCTTCATGAAAGCTCTGGCTAAATCCACCCACGATCGAATCTGATTACTTTCCAATTGTACATACCACCTTAAGGATGCCCCAGTCAGGCTATACTGGAAGCAATGGATCATCAGTTGGTCATTTCGCACAAACGAAGTCATCCTTCGACAGAACATCACCAAATGCAACTTTGGACAGCTATCTCCCGTGTATTTTTCAAATTCCGGCACTTTGAACTTGTACGGCAACACGAGGTCAGGAACCAAACACATGGCCACAGCATCCAGGTTAACGGCATCTTTCGCTTCCAAGGCTTTCATTTGCTCTTCCAATGCTCGGAGTCTTCTACCATCGTCAAGAGCTCTTGGGTCTACTAACCTGGTCACTGGAATATCTCTTCGGTAATTCATCGCAGGGAAAGTGACACTTTGATTGTTGGCAGGCGGAGGACGTTCATTTCGGGCAACGAACTGCTCATGCCGATCTCGGTTCTCAACAGCAGGCTGCACAACTTGGGCTGCAGTAAGATTGTTTGCTTGCGGGAAGCCTTCCATAGAATCATACTGATGGTTGGGCGCCGTGGCGAACCCTTCCAAAGTGTTAGGAGCCTGGAAATTGCCTTCAGACATAGCTGCCAATTACCTGTAACGGACTATGCTGCTTGATTCTGCTCAAATCTGCTTCAGCCCCTTGGTCGTCTTCAGCACTCTACTCTTGCCTCAAACAATTCCCCGAGAATCACTTTCTGGTGAAAACAAAGGCTGGATAAGTGCTCTGACCTGCTAGAGAAATGCTATGCAGTATGATTTATGCAAACAGAAATACAAAAATGCTAACGTGCATGTGTGCATTGGAGATATTTTCCCTCCAATTCCAGTGTCAGTGGTAGCAAGACGAGATAAACCATAAAGACAATATTTGGAAAAACCCTCATATATTGATTAGAATAACTGCCTTGTCCAGAAGTTACACAACTATGCTTCATACAGCTGATATGACAAAGAGGATCCCAGCCAACATGCCTGGTGGTGATCTCAACATACAGAATACAAGAGAGAAATCAAATACGGGTACGGTTGCGGAAGTCCTCGACCATCTTCTTTGTCTCTGCATGATCCGGTTGATAAATCAAGCCTTCTATCAGCCGATCCCTCTTCCTGACCGTCCCCTGGATGTCTCTGACAAAATCTTCCCAAGCCTTATCATTGGCACCGCCCCCGGGTTTGGGTCTCTTGGCATCTGCTCTATGCTGGAAATCTTCCAAATTCTTCACGGCATCTGTCAGCTTGCGCTCGGCCTCGTATCGGCGACAGGCTTCCTCTTCAAGCTCTTCGTTCTTCACTTTGACCTGTTCTTCTAACTGAGCAATCTGTGTCTTCAGCTCTTCTTCTTGCTCTTTGCGCTTGGCCATAGTGCGATCCCAGTGCTCTCTAAACTTGGCTAGCTTTGTGTAGGCCCTTTCCAGCTCTTGCTTCTTGGTGGCCAACACACTACTAACTGAGTCTACATCTAACTCCAGACGCTTCTTGGTTTCAGTCAATTCCAATAGCGTAGTCTTCAGATGTTTCAGAGTTTCAGCCTGTTGCTTGGAAAAGTATCCTGTTTCAATCTTTTCATGCCGAAGCTGGGCATTCTCCTGCTCTAAAGCCTCTTTAGCCCTTGCTAGCTCTTCTTTCTCCGCCATCAGCTGCTTGTAGACCTGCATGTCCACAGTGGTAGGCTCCTCTACCGGAGGAGGATGCAATGGCTGAACCGCTGGATACGGCATAAGGAACCTCACAGCTCGCTCACGAATCCATTCCATATACGGGCCAGGAACTCGAGTATCCCCTCTGCTACCTGAAAGCTTCCCTCTCTTGTGCAAGTTTTTCCAGGCTTTCTCAAGTTTGGTCAGCATTTCTTTCCCAATTGCCCCGGTGAGATACAGAGATTCCTGTATCTCCTCGGGCTTTGGCGCTCCTTGAGGTACATACCCAAATTGCCTGATCAATAAGGATGGGTTGTAGTTGACACACCCCTTCCTTCCCACTAAAGGAACGTTCGGGAATCCTTCGCATTTGAGTATGACTTAAGCTCCGAATACCTCTTTATTGACCCATACCACGTTCTCAGCAGTCAATCCCATTAAGCGCTCGGGCCATCCTAGAGAATTGATAGAGGTGACAAAAGGGCCTGACTTAGGCATATGACTGGTGAACCACCTGCATAGGAGAGGTACACAGCAAGACACATTCCTTCCTCGTCGCTTTTCATTCTGGTAGTGAGTTGAATGGTGGATATCTCCCAGCAGAGTAGGAACTGGGTTCTTCGCAGCCAAAATATAGAAGGCATCCGAATCAACAAAATCAGGAATGTTCGGGAACAATACGATGCCATAAACACATACAGCAAGGATGACGTCAAAAACACCCCAGCTACCCTTCTGGGCATATTCCCGAGCCTTCTCTTCCAAGACATCCAACGGAAATCCCCATACATCTCCTCTTCTGATCATCTTCCCAGACAGCTCAGACTCTTTCAAGCACAGGATGGCAGAAAGCTCAGCCAGCTTAGGCTCAGCGTCCATACGATAGAAAGGCATCTGCTCACGGATCGGTATATCTAGAAGTGCAGAGTACTCCTCCAGGGTAGGAGCCAAAACGAAGTCGGGAAATACAAAACACCTGAGCTCCGCGTCGTAAAACTGTAACAAAGTATAGATGCCGCTGGTCTCGTAGGCAGATGGCTGATAAACGTAGGTCAGAATCCTCCCATATCTCTTTCTGAAGTCACCCATTCCCCTCTTCTTAGCAATAGCAATCAACTCTAACAATAGACTGATATTCGGCGACGGAAACTTATAGGGCAATACTCTCTTTAGGTTTTCCATGTCTTGCTAGGAACGAACACCAGAACTGGAAGGGAAAATATGTACCTGCAATACACACACGTTAGTTGAATGCAGATGGTAATGTAATGATGCAATATGATAAATAATGCAATCTGCGAACACAGGAGCTATGCTGTAGCCTGAAGAGGAATATCTCTGTGATCGAGAACAGAAAACCAACACGGTCACCAGAATCTCATGCCACTAACTATCATCTGATACTCAAAATATCAATCCCCTGGTAAGAAAACCATCTGAACCTCTGTATCTGACGAGAAAACCACCGGATAATAGCCTCAACCTCAGATAAGAAACCCATCTGACCCAGACAACACACCTGGAGATGAATCAAGAACACCATCTGATAAAGGTACTGAATCACGGTTTCTGAAGGCCAGTTTTCCTGCAATAACCCGATCCCTCTCACCGGTAGGATAGACCTAATCCACGGACAAAGGTACGGCATCCTATGCGGTCATCAGCGTCACAGACTTTCATGAATGACGATACGATTCCCAGAAGGAGTGGCATCATTAAATCATGAAGAGGCCTCACTTAGCTGACTTCCAAATGATCGGTCCCCAGAGTCGACAACCCTCACGTCTGGACTCCCCTCAGATCCTCAGGATCGGAAAGGAGCACCTCTGCAAGAATCTCGTCTGAGCGCAGATTTTCGTAGGGAACTGTGCCTGCTCAGCAGACAGGTTCGTCTACTACTTCTCCGCAACTATATCTAGGTGTGTACTCAAGCCCAGGTCCGGCTTTTCACTCACAGTAACCTCCCTTTGCCCACAACAATAATCATAATAATATAATGCTGGAAAATAAATGCGGAAAGGTAAAGGTACAGAAAAGTAAAGTGCAGAAAAGTAAAACACAATATGCACAACACCCGACAAATAAACACCCAAGCGCTAGGATTGACTCGCGTAGGGGATGGGAAACGGTCCCAGCATAAGGGATGGGAAAAGTCCCTAGATGCTATACATCCCCAGCAGAGTCGCCAGCTGTCGCTACTGCGAAAATCGGCGCCGGCTTGACAGGAGAGTCGCCACCGTGCGTTATTTATCCCAAAGGAGGGAAAGGAAACGCTCGAAGTAAACCTCGCAAAGACGGGAAAAGGTATGGTCATCACAACCAAAACCTGGATTCGGGAGTCGGTTACGCAAGGGGAAGGTATTAGCACCCCTCACGTCCATCGTACTCGATGGGATCCACGCTTGGTGTTTATAGGTAAAAAGGTGTGTTATCTATCTACGCTAATGGCTGGTCTGAAAAGAAAATAAAAGGACAGGACTCGACAGAACATACGGTGTTCTGGGCCTACGTATTCCCTCGTGCAATGGGAAAGTCAGAGTCAACGTAGTTCGACTACCTACGACTAAACGGGAAAAAGGTTGCTCGCCAGGACATCGCGTCCTGTGCCTACGTACTTCCATCTGGTATGAAAGATCAGAGCAAACGTAGTTCGACTAACTACGGGTAAACAGGGGGCTCTCACACAGCAGTGAGAAAACAAACTGGTCCTAAAGGCTCGGGAACCTACAAATACGATCTGGTCTCAAATGCACTCAGGCAGGAGAAAGGGATAACAATTAGTCGTTAGCGGGAAAGTCTCGATCGCACAGCCGCGAGAGAACAAAGGTTAGTTGTTAGTGTGCTCGCTAGGATATCGCATCCTGTGCCTACATATCTTCGTCTGGTACGAAGAATCAGAGCAGCTGTAGTTCAGCTAACTACGGGTCAAGCTACTCAAAAATTCCTACAGAAAGGAAAGGGAAACCCTAAAGCTATAGCTGAGAAAGGGGAATCTACCTACTGCTATCACACCTGGTTGACCATCCTAATGTCTATCATAACAACTCCGCAGCGGAGAAGTCAGAGCTCCTAAGGGATCATGGCAACAGGACTAAACTACAAACAAGAAACTGCAACGTAAAGAAATACTGAACATATGCATGAATGCAATAGCTAAACAAACAAGGCGCAAAGGCCGCAAACTACAAAGGCAAGGGAGCTCAGCTCTACCGAATACCAACAAGCAAAGCCACTCAATAACAAACAAGCAGAAGGAGGACCACCTCGACTTCTCATGCACACAAAGTCTACTTCTAAGATGCACCTATTCAGAACTAACTAGATGAATACCTAAGTCTAATGCAACATAACATCATACAAGTCAAACAACACAAAGAGACTAACCCTGAGCAGGGCCTCTATCTACAAAACAAGAAGCTACTCCTGGGCAAGGCCCCTAACAAACCTGAAACAAACTCCTAATCTATCTCTAAACAAAACTCTATACAAAACCCTAAGCAAAGATCTAAGCAAAAATTCTAATCAAAACCCTAAGCAAGAGGAATCAATCCCAGTCTCCAAGCTTCAGAACAAGCTTACCAGAGAAAGGAAGCTAAGCAGACAAGCCCATAGTGCTTTCCTCAGGAAAGTACCAGGAGGTTACTACTCAGGAGTCATATCCTATGCGGCTCAACAACCGTGATCAGTTTACATTCCTCCTCAGGAGAAATTAAACTCACATGAAGGCTCCGGCATCACTGGATACTTGAGAAATACCTATATGCACTAAGGGAACTAGGTGAACAGACTCATAGGACCTTCCTCAGGAAAGTACTAGGAGGCTGACACTTAGGAATTGTACCCTACGTGGCTCAACAACATGTGATCAGTTCACATTCCTCCTCAGGAGAAATTAAACTCACAAGTTGGCTCCAACATCACTGGATACTTGAGAAATCCTAGATAAACTAATGGAACTAAATGAATAGACCCATAGGACCTTCCTCAGGAAAGTACTAGGGGGGCTTCCACTTAGGAATCGTATCCCATGTGGCTCAACAACATGTGATCAGTTTACATTCCTCCTCAGGAGAAATTAAACTCACAAGTTGGCTCCAACATCATTGGATACTTAAGAAAGAGGTGAGAAGAAAGAATGAAAGTCATTCATAGTGCCTTCCTCAGGAAAGTACCATAAACTCCCTTCAAACTTCAGAATCTCGAACCTCACAAACAGACAACAAGCTCCTAGACTAAGCCTCAATCCGCTGCATCTTTGCAAGCTCCAACAGGACTGCAACCAGCTCCTATCCTTAAGAAGAACCCACAGGCCAACAAACCACAAGAGACTATCTCTGAAGTTCAACCACAGTTGAACTTCAAAGTCAGAAGTCATCAAGACTTCTCCTATCTTCAGGCTCAGACTAATCATATCAGAACATCCTACAAAAATCTATCAAAAATCTATGGGGAACCTACATGGCTCTAAGACAACATACTGAGAAATCAGGACACAATTCATTACCAGATGAAAGAACTAAAATCAGCAACACAGACATATCCACAGACCAATTATGCAATATCACTGACAATACAAAAATGCAATTAAACGGGAAATGCATGATTAATCTAATGTTTCTGCACTATAAAATTCTACATTGAATTACGAGTCTACAGAAAAAAGAACGGAATTATTTGACTAAATCTACTATTTTTCATGAATTTTCTAATGATATGTATGCACTAAAAATATTAAAAGAAATCAATTAAATGGAAAATATACCAAAAATGGTAAACAAAAATAAAATGACATTTTTATTTTTATACAATTTTCTAGACATTATTATAAAGTGGTAGAAAAAAGAAGAATTAAAAAATCCATCATTTACATTTTATTATGAATTTTCTAATGCAAGAAAATATTAAAAAGAAATTAACAAAACAAAAATTGAAATAAACTGGAGGGGGGTTTAAACAGCAAGGAATTTCAGGCTCATTCTGGCTGGGCTCACATATGGGGGTGCTAAAAGCACTGGGCGCAGGGCCCAGTCTTCATCAAAAACAATTAATGAACTCAGAAAGAAGAAAAACGCCTGGGGGGTGCTGTTGGTAGCTTTTTCAGTTATTATTTCACTGGGCTTACGCCCAGGGGGGTGCTGAAAGCAATTAGGGCCTAAGGCCCACATCAATTCACTCTGTCTCTCACACGCCAGGGGGGGGGGGGAATTGAGCAAACGGGGGGTTGCCTCAGCACGCGCAATTGGGCTTAAGCCCAAACCTAACCCTAATCTGATGAAACCCTAACCACAAAACCTAATCCCTTCTCCTAAACACTGGTTACTGTTCACTCACCTCTAACCCTAGCCGTCGCTCTCTCCTCTCTGCAACTCATCCTCTCAAACACTTTCTAAAACCTTCCCACATACTCTCCCACACAACCTTACTCAGATCAAACTCCCAAAACGAATGACGCTAAACATCTTGAAATGAGAGAACCCTAAAGCCATAGCGATGAATGAACGGAAAAGGGAAATAGTGAAAAGAGATCTAACCTGAGACGATGAAGTTGATGCGATGAAGTTCCTGAAACTTCTTGAAGGCGCTATGATCTTTCTGGGGACAAGACGGAGGAAGACGAAAATCTTAGAGGCGCGCTGATTCTTGAAGCACGGTTGAGGAACTTTGGAGAAGACGAAGGCACGGAGAGAAGGTTGAAGGTGACGAACGCGAGCGCTGAGAATCTTGAAGGCTTCCTTGAGTTGGTTGATGAAGATTCTGGGGAGAGATTGAATAGCGATGAAGGTTGGAGTGGTTTCTGGATTTACTGATGGGGGATGATGAAGATCTGGTGGTGGTGAATGTTAATGATGTTCTGGAAAACTGGATGAAGGTTCTGGGCGATTCGTATGAATTTTCCGGCGTGTATGAATTTTCCGGCGAGGTACCGATGAAGGTGGAAGGGAGGAGATCGGAGACGATCGGAGTGAAGAAATGGGTTTCTGGGGATTTTTGGGTGTTTGGGGATTCCGGCGAGAAAGACGGTGGCCGGAGGACGTTGGACGGTGGCTCAAGGCGCCTGCATGCCCGGCAGCGAAGTCCCGGCGATTCTCCGGTGACTAGCTGTGGTGGTGCCAAGTGTCTCAGGGGTTTGCTGCATGGGGAGCGCGTGTCAGCAGAGAGAGAGAGAGGGTGAGCTGAGTGGGACGCGTGGCGTAAGCTGGGGGCTTCAGAGTGTGTGGTGGCGTGATCAATGCGAAACGCGTGGGCCAACCCTTGAGCCAACACGTGGCAAGCTGTATTTAAGACACTGAGACGCCTGGAACTTTCTAGAAGCTTCTGGAAAATGCTGGACAAGTCTGGACAAAAATGACCTTTGGACAAAAAAGAGCCTTCTGGGCCTGCGAATTGAGCCCATCAGACCTGCAAAAAACTCATACAAAAACTCACACAAAAAAATGCATTGTAATGGATTAAAGCTAAAAAAAAAAACCTAATCCTAATTAACTATTAAAAATTTAATTAACTACTGAATATTAAAACTAATAAATCTCTAATAAAACTACAACTAATAGAAACCTAATCATATCTAAAAAAATCAATTAACCTAATTAAACTCTAAAAAGTGATTAAAAGTCTAATTAATTCTATATTATCCTAATTTCTTATTAAAGTTCTACCATTATTTAATATCTATTAAAATCTATTATTAATAAAAGAAAAACTATATTATTTTCTATATTATCTAAAAAACAATTAATCCTATCTTTAAAATCTATATAAAATTCTAAAAATGATTTAAAAACAATTAATCCTACTTAAAAAAATCCTATAAAATTCTAAAAAGAGAATTAAACTATTAAAAAAATACAAAAACTCTATTTAAATTCCAGAAAAATCTATAAAGCCTATCTAAAATTCACAAAAGTCTATTAAAATCCTAAAAATGCAGATGAATGCAAATGACCGCCATAGAAGAGCGCACGAGACCAGATCGAATCGAACAGAGAGCCCCGGGCATCAGAATATCCCCAAAATTACTGTGCAAGCTGAAAATCACCGAGGAGCGCACAATTTCCCGAAAATAAAACCCTGGTGATCTGGACTGGATCTGCCATATCTGATAGACGAAAATCAAGCTGTAACCCTAATATCCTTCGCTTGTGCACAAAAATCATATGCCTGAGTTGCGAATACGAATTTAAACCACGAGTCAGATAGGAGAATCGGTTGGTCAAATTTTAGGGTGCAACACCAAGTACTTAAGGTTTGTAACGTACAACAATCCTTAACATTTATTAAGTGTTTTGAAGATGAGAAGAGAGACACACTCTAAAGGGAGACTAAGACTCAACCTAAAGTTATCATACAAAGTGCACCTATGATTGGGATAAAAGGGAATGCTACCTAATGTTATCATGCATGGGTTCAAGCCTAAGGTCTATCATAATCAACCTTGAACAAGGGATATTAGAGGTCCTAAGGGAACATGGCAAAGGAAGACAAAAGAAGAAGCACAAGAAAGCACAAGAAAAATGCAAGTACGCAAACGTGTAATGCACAATTAGAATGAAAGTGAGGGAGGAAAAAAGTGTGGGGTAAACACCACCACAAACACATCTCAACCTCAAGCATGCAAATGGATATGCAAGAACCAAAAGAAAATGCACACATAAGCAAACAAAATGAGCTCAAACAAGTTCAAGCCAAAAGTGAGATGCAATGGGAGAAGTCATGACCCCTACAACCATTCGAGCATCAACCACCTAAGAAAAACGGGAGGAAAAAGTGTGGGACAACACCCACCACAAGCGCGTCTCAACCGAATCATCCTTCGAACTCATGCAAAAACCAAATGATAAACATCACATTGAACAACATATACGAGAGTATGCGATCAAGCAGAAAACGAAACGCATGTCGACAAAATTGTGAATAACAATCAAGAACAATGACATATATCTGAAACAACTCACTCCTAATGCGTCATATTGACCTATGAAGATTCGAAGTGAGTGAGCACCGAAACAAGCATGAAAAACAGCAAAACAGGTCTGTTGGCACAGTGTTAATCGATTAACACCAGGGGTTAATCGGTTAACCATTGAAAAATGCTTGAAAATTTGAAAATTCACAACGGTTAATCGGTTAACCCTGTACCAACAGCAGAAAAACAGCAACAGAACAACACTTTCAACATATAAGCACTTATCCAATGATGCGGATTATCACATAATCAATTATGCATGAATTTAAACCAGCAAATAGTGATCCAATCAACATGTAAACACATTAAACTAGCAAGATCGTAGATCATACGAATCAAATTAGCAAAATCAATCGAAAATGAAGATCCGCATCCTAATTATGCAAATAAGCTCATAATCAAAATTGGATCAAGAATTCCAACCTACGAAACAGAGAATTACTTCGGGTAGTATTGATTTGCTGGAAATAAGTAGATCGAAGCAAGAAACCCGAAGATTCTTCAAGATCCAAGTGATTGCTTGTAGTAGAAATGAAGATCCAAGCTTACACGAAAATTGGATGAAGAAATTGAGATGATGATGATCAAGGATAAAGGTTTAGCTCTTAGAAATCAATGATTCCAATGGAGAATCAAGAATTTCAATGTGAGAAGAGCTTTGGTGAGGGTTTTGGGAAATGGAAAGTTGAGAGCAAATTGAGAGAAAATGAGAGTGAATTCTGAAATGAGAATGAAATTATGAGGATTAGATGTGTGAGGTTTGGAGTAGATCACTTAAATACCCCTTAGGCTTGGATCCAAATGAGGCTTGGAATGTGGTTTGTGAAAATTGCTTTGGAATGAGGAGTGAAAATTTTGGAGGAAATTTGAAATGATTTGAAAGTTAACCAAAATTCGAAATGGTTCTAGATCCTTCCCTTGGTGAAAAATCAACTCACAAGTGATCAAAATTGGACCCCAAAGTGGCTTCACTTGAAAAATCACGTACAGATGCAAAATCTGCACTGGTTAATCGGTTAACCATATGGTTAATCAATTAACACCTCTTGAATATTTGAATTTGGCCTGATTTTGACTTGGTTAATCGATTAACACCTTCAAATTTTGAATTTTGGTGCCTTTTGGAGGGAAATCTGCATATTTGCCCGTTTTCAATCGTTTTAAGCCATGTTCAGCCTCTGAAACCTATTCTTGAATATTATAACCGTGAAAATTCTTGATATAGCCTGAATGTTGCCTTCTGTTCTAAAAAGGTCCTGCAAAATAAAATAAAATCGACCGCTCGATCGCCGGGAAAAATAAATGTCGGTACCTCTAATGCTCGTTATTCAGTCTCTTGCACTAAAAAGAGCCCTGAGCCACAGGAAAACCTTGATCCCCTGCCTCAAGAAAAAAATGCTATGATATGCAAATGCAGAAATGCAGAGAAAATGCTAGAATAATGCAGTGAAAACATAAGCCAAGTAAAGAAATGGTTGGGAAAAATTTTGGGTGCAACATATCTCAACCAATCTTTGCTTGATGTCACTCTGCAGTGCATCCCCTATCTGAACATTCCTCACAACTTCCTCAGAACCCAAATTAATAACCTCGATTTCCTCCTGATGAGGCAGAATAACCTTTTCTTCCTGTTTCAAAAGTCTAGTTAGCTCTTCTGGCAAGTGTTTATCTTTATCAATCTCTTCTTCGGCTTGAAATATCGAATTGTCAAAGTCGAAGCGAGTCATAGATGTCTCTGGTGCGGTGTCATCTGCAATGTGAATCCTGCAATGATAATGGTTAAATGCTTAAAATGATATGTAAAACAAACACAAAGCCACATTGCCATTTTATTGTTAAAAATAAAACATGAAAAACAAAGATCACAATATTTGAATGCAGAAAAAACGCCCTTTGATTAATTGAAAAATATTGTGCAAGCATAAACAATAAGGCCCTGAAGACAAAAATCACTATGCTCTGGGTAGAACATAGGATTGTACAATAATCAGAAAAACAAAATATTACTCTTCCGTTGTCACTTGAATGAATTCCTCGATAGACCAATTGTTAAGGCTTTGTCCTGGAATGCATGGCCGAATCTACGAGTCCATATCGCAGTCGCTATCCCTGTCTTCATCTGAAACATCATTGATCCTCTCGAAGACAACCCCGCCTTTGGTAAACTGTACCAACCCTTTGTAGCACGACGCGTTCTGTGGGGATGATGAAGAAGATGGGTGGTATCCCATACCAAACTTATCCTGCTTATGGGGTATATCCGGCACTTGACCCTAACCTTACGCTCCTTGAAGGATGACATGGCCACTTCGGGCGCTTTGCTCACAGCAGACACTTTGTCTTTAATCTGTACCGTCTCAAAGGCTTGGAAAAGAGTCTCATGGATTTCACCATCCACCTCAACATATTTAAACAAAGACAAATGACTGATCATTATATCTTCCTCTCTGCATACAGTGACAACGCTGCCACCCAACATGTACTTGAGCTTCTGGTGCAGCGTGGAAGTTACGGCTCCCGCCGAGTGAATCCATGGACGGCCCAACAAACAGCTATAGGTAGGCTGAATGTCCATAATATAGAATACCACATCAAATACTTCGACACCCACCTAAATAGGCAACGTCAGCTCTCTAAATACAGATCTTCTGGTACCGTCAAAAGGTCGTACTACCAAGTCACTCGGTGTACACATAATGCTCCGAGTATCCAATTTCATCAGTGCCTTCTTCGGAAGCACATTCAAAGACGATCATGTATCTACCAGCACATGAGACAGGACCACTTCACGTTATTCAATTGAAATGTGGAACACACAATTATGACTCCTGCCCTTCTGGGTCAAGTCCAAATCCGTGAAACCTAGACCATTTCCTGCGTTGACGTGTGCTACAACCCCTTCAAGTTGGTTAATTGATACCTCTTACGGCACGTAAACAGTATTCAATATCCTCAACAAAGCATTCTGGTGCGCTTTTTAACATAGCAACAACGACAGAATAGATATTTTGGAGGGAGTCTGTTGCAAGTGATCAACTATCTTCTAATCACTCTTTCTTATCAATCTCATGAACTCCTCCGCTTCCTTCTCCAAAGAACTATTCTCACCAGCTTGAGAAGTTTCTTCCCCCAGTAATTTCTTCCCCTTGTCAGCTCTGTCAGCAACCACTTTAGGTGATGAGAACACTCTTCCGCTTCGATTGATTCCCCCAGCTCCAACTAGATTATCTACAGAATCAGTCGGCAAGCTCTTCAATTCCCGTTTTTGCCCATTACAATATACCTCCACTGCGTAGTTCCACGAAATTTCTTTGGTACTCTCATACGGCACAGGACCAGCTTTGGTGATTATAATGGTTGGCGGCCTCGGCACAGAAATAGTTATAGTTTTGTATGGAATCAAGATCGTTGCAACCTCATTCCTTTCTTCAACCATTACCTATTCAGACTTCTTCTCAGCAACCCGGTCAAATTACAACATTCCATCATTCATCATACCCTGAATACATCTCTTCAGCTTTGCACATCCCTTAGGATGACTCAAACATTCAGCACACGATTCATTACAGCCTGGGACCATCCCTCCCTTCAATAACTTCTCCTTCACAAAGCCCAACGGTGTCTTCAAATCATTGACATCAGTTATCAGATCTAAACACTCGTCTTCAATGATTGCACTGACTCCGGATTCCCCATGGTTGGGCGTGGGGTTCTGCACGACATTGGGAGCGTCGTAAGAAAAGTTTATTGCCTTGCTATCCCCCAAATCTTGAACGTTGTGTCTAAAGGCCTTACAGTTATCAATGTTGTGCCCAGGTGCCCCAGAATGGAACTCACAACGAGCATTTGCATCATAACCGGGCGGTGGTGGTCCTGTCAGAGGAGCCATAGTCCTCTTTTGTACCAATTGTAAAAGTAACAGATGTTGAAGCAATTTAGAATACGGCATCGGAGGCGTGTCAAATTGTCAATTCACCACCCGACCGCGATCGTAAAACCTTCTATAACCCTATTGATTCTGTTGTTGTTGTGGTTATTGTTGATGTTGAGGAACGACTGGTATTGTGATACTAGCAACCTGCTGCTGCTGACGATTTTGTGTTGGTCGTTGATATATATTCCTTCGGGAACTAGACACTGAATTGGTGTCGCCTTCACGCTTCTTATTACCAAACACCTTTTTACCTCCTCCTCCAGATGAGGACACTTCACCAGATTGGATCTTTCCCAACTTTATACCATTCTTTACCCTCTCCCCAGTGATAATCAAATCGGATAAACTACCAGATATGCTACTGATAAGCTTCTCTTAATAGACGCCAGGCAAAGTAGCCACGAACATATCAATCAATTCACGCTCCACCATCGGAGGTTGCACCCTTGTTGCTAGTTCGCGCCACCTCTAGGCATATTCCTTAAAGCATTCACTAGTATTTTGAGACAAATTCTGGAGTTGGACCCTGTTAGGAGCAAGGTCGCTATTATACTGATAGTGCTTCACGAAGGCTTCAGCTAAGTCTCTCCAACTGCGGATATTAACAGGCTACAGTCCTATATACCACTCAAGTGAGGGTCCAGACAAGCTGTCTTGAAAAAAGTGCATGAGTAGCTTTTCATCATCCGAGTAAGCAGACATTTTGCGTTAATAAGAACGCAAATGGACCCTTGGGCAAGTAGTTCCCTTATACTTGTCAAAGTCAAGGACTTTGAATTTCAGAGGAACTTTCAAATTCGGGATCATCCCCAGATTGACCATGTCTAGTCCCATGGAGTTCTGATTTTCAAAAGATCTCATCTTTTCTTCAATCAGCCTAAACCTTTTATCAGCCTCAAACGGTAGTCCAGCACCGATATCTCGCATAGAAAATGCGTCTTCCTACTGGTCCTCATCCCATTGAGGAACATTGTTGCCATGCATAGCACACACCACTTCAGGGATTCCACCTATGTTGCCTCCACCCGGAGAGATATCTGTTGTAGGAATCACGTGAGCATGTGGCGTACCATCACCACGAGGAGGATTAGCAGCAGTTCCTCTGTGAATCACACCATTATTATCAACACGAGCAATCAATGGTTGTACCAGAGTCCTCAGTTGCTCCTGGCCATTTGCCACACCCTGCATCAGCTCCATAAACTAAGCCATCCTGTCCCTCATCTCTTGCATCTCAGCTTGCACTTTTTCCATAACTCTGTGTTGATTCCCTCTGGTGGCGTAACGGTGAACTGGATGATTCTCTATCCTGAACCAAGCTAATAAACCACAGGAGTAAGACCAATGATTCTGCCGCACCTGCTATGAAAAAATGCTATGCAAAATACAGACATGTATATATGCATTAGGGGCGTTTCCCCTCGATTCTAGTTCCTGCACGATCAACGAGGCATAGGGAAACCAATAACCAAGCATAGATCCAAACACCTCATACATACAAGAAAAGGCCCAACAGGTAAGGTACAAGCATCTAGCTGACTAAGTGACCCCAACCAACAAGTCTGGTGATGGTCAATACAAATATAAACGGCAAGCTACAAAGGAAATGAAAGACATCAAGTACGACAACGAGCAAGAAACTCCTCCAACAGCTCCTGTGTCTCAGGATGGTTTGGTCTGACGAGTATCCCCTGAATGAGCGCCTCTCTCTGTCTGATAGTGGTCTATAAACCCTCAGCATAGTCTTCCCAGGCTCCCTCCAAGGTTACCAAAGCTTCGTTCAATCTGCAATCACTGTCACGTCTGAGTGAAGCTTCATCTGCAATCCTCTCATCCTTCGCCCTGAGCTGAGTCTTCAGTCTAGCAATTTGTTGCTTCAACTTATCTTCACGCTCTTTGTTGTTGGAAAGAGTAGTATTCCACTGATCATTGAACTTGGAAATCTCCAGATAAGCTCTATCCAAGTCCTTCTTCTTAGAAGCGATAACATCACTGATAGCTTTCAGATCTAAACCCAAATGTTCATGGGAACGAGTCTCCTTAGTCAAATCTATACCCAACCTGTTCACAAGCTCAATATGCCTCTTGGAAGAGTACACAACTTCAATCTTCACACTCCGGAGCTAAATGATCTCTTTATCTAACTCTTCATTATCTTTCCACAGTGGTAGGTTCCTCAATCATGATAGGATACAATGGCTCTACAGACGGGAAAGGCATCAGAAACTTCGCAGCTCTCTCATGGATCCAAATTAGATAAGGGTCGTAGGCTCTACTGTTGCTCTTCCCCAGAAAAGCTTTCCCTTTCCAACAGATATTGCCCCAAGCTTGCTCAACCCTAGCTATGGTATCATCCTCCAACAATCCGGTGAGATACAGCGATTCCTGTATCTCCTCTTCCGTAGGAGGATCTCTTAGAGCATACCGAAACTGCCTAACCAACAAGGGTGGGTTATAATTGATGCAACCTTTCCTTCCAACCAACGGGATGTTAGGAAATCCACCACAACTGTAAACAATCTTTGTACCAAGCATATCTCTATCAAACCAGATAATATTCTCAATAGACAACCCCATCAACCTCTCAGACCAATCTGAAGTACCTGCAGTAATAATGAAAGGACCAGATTGGGGAAGATGACTAGCAAACCACCTGTACAACAAAGGAATGCAACAAGATACATTCTTTCCCCTCCGGTTCTCATTCTTGTAGTGAACAGAATGATAGACGTCACCCAGAAGCCTAGGTACCGGATTCCCTAAAGCAAATATGCAGAAAGCATCTATGTTTACAAAATCTGGAAGATTAGGAAATAGCACGATACCATAGATACAAAGAGCTAAAATAGCATTAAACACCACCTAACAACCATCTTTGGCAAACTGTTGAACTTTCTCAACCAGAAAAGATAAAGGGAACCCAGGCATGCCACTCCTCTTGGCCATTCCCTCTTTCAGCTCAGAAACATCCAAATACAAAGCAGCAGTGAGCTTAGCCAGATCAGGCTCAACATCAGAGTGATAGAATGGCATCTGATCCTATATAGGTACCCTCAACAACACAGAATACTCCTCTAAGGTAGGCGCCATAACATAATTCGGAAAAGCAAAGCACCTTAGCTGCGGGTCATAGAACTGCAGAAGAGCATAAAGACCATTCATCTCATATATTGAAGGTTTGCAAACAACACTCAGAAGTTTCCCATAGGATTCCATGAAGTCTTCCATCACTTTCCTGTCAGCCACAGAGATCAAACTCAATAAAGATCCAACATCAGGAGTTGGGATCTTATATGCTATTGTCTTCTTCAAAGGCTTCATGTCGGGCAAAAAGAACGAGACCACTAGAATCGAGGAGGAAATATACACCTGCAACATAAATACATGTTAATGAAAATGCAGATGAAAATGCAAATGCAAATGCAAACCGGGGATCAAGATTGATGTGTTGTTGATTGAGAAGAACCAGTGCTCTGCTTTGACAAGAACATAGCACTGTCACTGATAGGAACTCCTTGTATCAAGAACACAGATTCATACTATAACGAAAATCGGGTAGTCTAAAAGTCAAAGTTCCCTGCATAACCCAATCCCTCTCACAAGTACGGTCCTATCACTGACAAAGTTCTGGCATCCTATGCGTTCATCAGCGTCACAGACTTTCGAGAAACGATGATACGTTCACCATTTCTGGTTTGGCATCATAATCTCTCGAAGCGGTCTCACTTAACTGAATCACAAATTATCGGTCCCCAGAGTCGACAATCCTCAGATCCAAAATCCCCTCAAGTCCAAAGCACCAGAAAGGAAATCATCAAAGAGAATATCGTCGGAGCGCGAATTTCATGGGAACTAGTGCATGAAAAGCATACAGGTTCACCATTACTTTCCACTTCTAATATTATGTTTATACTCAAGCCTGCGTTTTGGCTTATCTCTCGATGGAACATTTCCCCCCAACAGCACAGCAAAACTGATATATACAATGCTGAAAGTAAATACAGGAAAATAAAGTACAACACATATACACACCCAAGAGATAAACAACCAAGCGCTAGGATTGACTCGCATAGGGGACGGGAAATTTCCCCAGCAGAGTCGCCAGCTGTCGCATCGCTGTGAAGAGGGGCCGACAATAACAGAAGAGTAGCCACCGTTCGTTATTTATCCAAAAAGAGGGAAAGGAAACAATCAGAGAAAATCTATGTAAACGGGAGAAGACAAGTCATCGCAACCATATCTCAGGTTCGGGAGTGGGTTACGCAAGGGGAAGGTGTTAGCACCTCTCATGTTTGTTGTACTCGACGGGATCCACGCTTTGTTGTCTATCTAAAAAGGGTATTTACTATCTAATCTAGGGCTCAGGGACAAAAGAAAAGAAAAAAAGACTCGATAGAGCATCGCCGCTCTATGCCTACGTATTCCCTCGTGCAATGGGAAAGTTAGAGTCAACGTAGTTCGGCTAACTACGAGTGAAAGTGGGGAAGGTTGCTTGTCAAGACATCGTTGTCTTGTGCCTACGTATTCTCTTCCGGTATGAGAAATCAGAGCAAACGTAGTTTGGGCTAACAAGAACACCGGTTGGTTCAAAATGTTTTAGGCCCGAGTAGGGTTAAAACTTAGTTCTAGCAGTTAGGTGTATGCAGCTTGGCCATTGGAGACTTAGGCGTTACCTGTTTGCGATAGAACCAAGAGTTAACAAAACTCTCCTTATAAAAAAGGTTTTCCAAATTAAGATTTCGAAGGATAAAAAGTTTGAAGTTTGTTTTTGTGTTTTTTAGAGAAGAAGTGCATTGATTATTGTTTGTAATTCATGTTGCACTAAAGACTATGACCTAGGAGCGAATCTGTCGCATATCGTCCAAAGGACATATGCTAAACACTCTAGATAATTGAGAGGAGGCCCCCCAATCACCATTTCCCAAGTACTTAAGGCTCGTAGCGTACAACAATCCTTAACCTTTATTAGATGTTTTGAGAAAGTTTGAAGATGAGAAGAGAGAGACACTCTAAAGGAAGACTAAGACTCAACCTAATGTTCTCATACAAAGTGCACCTATGATTGGGATAAAAGGAAATGCTACCTAATTTTATCATGCATGGGTTCAAACCTAAGGTCTATCATAACCTCTCTTGAACAAAAGAGATTAGAGGTCCTAAGGGAACATGGCAAAGAAGAAGGAAGAAGGAAGCAAAAGATAGAAGAAAGTATGCAAAACATGTAATGCAACACAAACACAAACATGCTGAAAGAGGGAGGAACAAAGTGTGGGGAAATAGCCACCACAAGTACATCTCAACCTCAAGCATGCAAATGGGAGATGTAAGAACAAGAGAAAATGCAAACAAACATGAACATGCAATCACATCATCACTTTGAACAACATATACAAGAGTATGCATTCAAGTGGAAAACGGACACGCGTGTCGATGAAATCATGATTGAACAATCAAGAACAGTGACATATATCTAAAACATCTCACTCCTAATGGATCATACTGATCTGTGAAGATTCGAAGTGAAACGATACCAAACCAAGCATGAAAAACAACAAAACAGGCCTGCTGGCACAGTGTTAATCGATTAACACCAAGGGTTAATCAAATAACCATTGAAAAATGCTTGAAAATTTAAATATTTGTGTTGGTTAATCGATTAACCAATTGTTTAACCGATTAACACTGTTCTAGCAGCAGAAAATAGCAGCTAAAAAGCACTTTTCAGCACATAATCACTTATCCAATCATCCAGAGGATCATACTATCAATTAAGCATGAAATTAACACCAGAAAGCAGTGATCAAACAGCAAGTAATCACAATCAAACATCAAGATCTCAAATCAACATGGATCAAAATTAACCAAATCAATCAAAAATGAAGATCAACATGATGATTATGCAAATAAGCTCAAAACAACGATGGATCTAGAATTCCAACCTACGAAGCGGAGAATTGCTTCAGTTAACGTTGATTCAACTCCAATTGAGCAGATCCAAGCTAGAAATCCAGAATTCCTTCAAGGTCCATGTGTATTCTTGTCGTAGAAGTGATGATCAACCAAAATTAAGCAAGATCCACTCAAATAAGCTACTCCAAACCAACTCCAAAATTCAGATCCTCAATTGCACGAAAATTGGATGGAGAAAATGATTCAACAAGGATGAAGGATGAAGGTTTTAGCTCAAGAACTCAATGATTCCAATGAAGAATCAAGGAATTCCAAGAAAACGCTTTAATGGAATTTTGGTGAGAAGAAAAGTTGAGAAAATTGAAAGAATGAGAGTGAATTCTGAAATGAGAATGAGATTATGAGGATCAGGTGTGTGAGGTTTGGAGTAGATCATTTAAATACCCCTTAGGTTAGGATCCAAATGAGGTTTGGAATGTGGTTTGTGAAAAATGACATGGAATAAGGAATGAAAATTTGGAGGGAACTTGAAATGATTTGAAAGTTAACCAAAATTTAAAATGGTTCTAGATCCTTCCTTTATTGTAAAATCAACTTCAAGAATGATCAAAATGGACCCCAAAGTGAATTCACTTGAAAATTTACGTGCAGAGCAGAAATTTGCACTGGTTAATTGGTTAACCATATGGCTAATCGATTAACACCCTTGAATATTTGAATTTGACCTATTTTTGACTTGGTTAATCGGTTAACCAATTAACACCTTCAAAATTTTGAATTTGGCGCCTTTTGGAAGGAAATCTGCACAATGGTCTGTTTTCAATCGTTTTAAGCCCTGTTCAACCTCTGAAACTTTCTCTTGAATATTATAACCGTGAGAACGCTTGAGATGGCTTGGGTGCTGCCTTCTGAGCTGAAAATAACCCTGCAAAACAAAGTAAAATCGACCGCTCGATCGCCGGACAAAATAAATGTCGGAACTAATGATGCGTGCTACTCAGTCTCTTACACTAAAAGAGCTCTGAGCCACAGAAAAACCTTGACCCCATGCCTCAAGAACAGATGCTATGATATGAAAAAAATGTGAAAATGTAAAGAAACATAAGCCAAGTAAAGAAAAGGTTGCGTAAATTTTGGAGTACAACATTGTGTTTGAAAGGATTGTTTTACTAATTGATATGATAATAAATCAACTATCTCTACTGTATTAATAGCAATAAAGTGTTGTTTTTTATTATTAGATATGCACTCATCACATGTCTCTGCATGCCTACAAGACTACACTCTACATGCCTACAAGGTTCTCTACACGACAAGACTAAACTCTGTGTGTCTACAAGGTTCTCTGCACGGCAAAACTAAACTCTACATGCCTACAAGGTTCTCTGCATGACAAGACTAAACTCTGCATGGCTACCCTCTGCATGATGCATGCCTACAAGATTCTATGCATGGCTACCCTCTACACTATGCCTGCCTACACTCTGATTCCATGCATGCCTACACAATTCTCTATATGGCTACACTCTATACTCTATATGGCTACATTCTGCACTCTGCATGCTTACAAGATACTCTGCATGGCTATACTCTGCACTCTGCATGCCTACACTCTGATTCTATGCATGCCTAAACTTTGCACTCTGCATGCCTACAAGATTCTTACTAATAAATGTATACACATGGCTACAATATTCGTTTTGCAGAATGCTGCAGAGTTGTAAGATTACTTCTTCATATCTTTAAGATTATATTATACGCTGCATACTTGTGATCATATCTTTTTAATAAAGGAAAAAATAAATACCTTTAAGACTACACTCTATCAATCAATGACTGTAAGATTCTCTACATTCCAATGACCAAGAATCTTGTAAGAAAAGACTACACTTACATGCTTCCCTTCACCCATGTCATAAAAATTCAGCATGCATGCTTGACAATACTACACTCTAGCAGAACATATATTTTCACAACACTCTGCATGCATGACAACACTACACTAATGTTTTTGATTTCACATGCATGATAAGACCACACTTGCACGCTTCCCTGAACCATTGTCATCATGTTTCAACATGCATTAATATTGGTAGTATTCACATGCCTACATTATTACCGTAGCAGGCTAACACTCTGTATGAGTGACATACTACGTCATGCATTTTCATGTGACTCATGCACTTAAAAACTTGCACACTTACAGCATGAATTTTCATGTGACTCCTGCACTTAGAAACTTGCACACTTCAGCATGCATTTTCATGTGACTCATGCACTTAAAAACTTGCACACTTACAGCATGAATTTTCATGTGACTCCTGCACTTAGAAACTTGCACACTTCAGCATGCATTTTCATGTGACTCCTTTCATCATATTTGACCATTATAAATACATGTTCATCAAGGAATAGACTCTTCTTATCCAATTACCAACTTTACTCCTCATACGTTCTACAAAATCTTCTTGTCATTCTACAAACATCACTCATCAAACTTCACTCAGCAAACTTAACCCACAATGTCTCTACTCACAATGGGCAACAATCACAGAGGCACAATTGAGAATATCCCAGAGTTTGTAAGTATTTTGATTTTTGTTGTCATTCTTTACTAAGTTTAAATTTCCTTTAAACCTAATGGTATTTATATTCTTTCGCAGGATGTATCAAGGTTTCGCTGACGTGTGCATGACTACATACCACATGACCATTTCATAGAGGAATACCTAGAAGCATGTGGGTTTAGTGATTTGATCAAAATCAAATCATACTCACTGGATCCCAAATTTATTCTAGCGTTTCTAGAACGCTGGAGACCAGAAACCCACACATTTCACCTACCTTTCGATGAATGTACTGTAACTTTGCAAGATGTATACATGTTACTTGGCCTACACATCAACGGCAAGGCCGTCAACAGCAAAGTTGGTGTTAATGACCAACTTTACGAAGATTTATTGGGCGCCCCTCTATGTGTCGACACACCTCAGCCACAACGTGAAGGTCGACCGAGGGGGCAAGGTATTAATTTGAAATACCTTAGAGAACACTACTGTTGCACCCCAAAATTTTCCTAACCTTTTCTTTACCTAGCTTGTGTTTCATTGCATTCATTTTAGCATTATCATATGCATTGCATTGACATGTGTGCAGGAGATAAAGAGGTAGGACTACCAACAAAAGGGCTACACAAGGTTATGAAGCTAGCTAAGGGGTTTATGCAAGTATCCAAGGGTTGATATCCTCATCAATGAAGTTAAAGATTCTCAGAGAAAGTGGTTGAAGCCAAGTGTGTATATCTCCTAACTTGAAGGTTATGGGAAAGTCATCTGATGATTTTGAATCCATGAAGTTGGGCTTGAAGCCTTGAGAGATCTCATGAGAAGTATTGAAGGTCATTTTGAAGCCTAGACAGGTCATTATGCAAAGGAGAAGAAGCTACAACCAAGATTGGTGCAACTAGGGTTTCATCTGGTCAACCCTAGGTCAACAGATGATTTGAAGAAGGTTGAGACCTAAGTTCGAAGCCATGGGATCATGGATTTATGTATTAAGATTCCCAAGGGATGATTCTAAGGTCAAATCATCATGAATCAAGAGTGTGAGGAGTTCCTAAGCTAGGGTTACTATGCTTGATAGTGTAAAATCTCCTGGTTTAGTGCCTAACTTCAAGACCATATAACTCAAGATGTGATTTTCATCTCACCTTGACCCTAACATGATTGTTGTAGAGCATGATCATAGCTTTAATTTGGGTACTAGGAGTCCTTGATAGGGTTTATAGAACTCAAGTTATGAGTCAGACAAGTTACAGGTTATCAGAGGAATGTAAATTTGGAGCTTGAAAGTCAACCAACTTGCATGACATTTTTGACCTAGAAAGATGATTCTCATGAACTTTTGGCCAACAAGAATGTTGTTCCTTATCTTCTTAGATTTTCAAAAAGTACTAGAAGTCCATGATTGGATTTGTAGAACTCAAGTTATGAGCTTTACAAGACAAGGGTGTTTTGGGAATTTGGAATTATAGGCCATTTTTTATTATGGGTCAATTTCACCAATTTAGCCACCTCAAATGTACTTTTGATCAACTTGAAAGTTGTTCAAAATAGTGTTATTTTTCCAACCATGACCCAATAATTCATTGATATGGATTAAATTGAGAAGTGAATGAAGAAATCTTCATGGAGGATAATTAAAAGGCATAAAATGATGAAAATTCTAAAATAATTCATTTTGGTGCAAAACATTACAAGTTTGTGCATTTTTTGAAGGTAAAAGACATTTGGAGTGGATTGGCATTTGTAGAATTCCAAGTTGAAGTTGGTTTCATGACATAATTCAAAGTTTCTTAAGAATGAAATAACATCATCAATATACACCATAAGATTGAATTGAGGATTCAATTTGGTCCCTTCATGTTCATAAGGTGTTATACAAGCAATTTGAGCCAAAATGGAAGCTTCTACAAGCCTGAAACCGTGACTGTCATGAGAAAAAAGTGGAAAAAATTAGAAAACTGAATTGGATGAATTGGGCCATGATTGGGCCAAATAATGATCCAAAACTTCTCTATATAAGTTTCTGAACGAGTTCATAACATGGTTGGTGATTGGAAGAGCTTGAACCAGGTAAGAAGCACTTGAAAATTTTTGTTAGGATTGAAAATCAAATTTCATCTTGGAGGCCATTTCTGAAGGAATTGAAGCTCCAAGAATCTTCAGCAAGCATCACTGATCGTTTCTGAGCAAGTTTGATCAAGGTTTGGAGGCTGTATCATCTCCTGTTGAAGCTCAAACCAGGTTTTCTTCTCTTCATAATTATGCTCTGTTGAGAATGAATTAGTGTAAATGTTGCATGTGGTTAGGTAGAATTTAAACCACAGATGGATTTAGGTTTGGTTTGGAAGCCATTGGTGAGGTTTCTTGGTGATGGACGAAATCTTTAAGGGATCACTTAGGCTTTAATCTTGGTTGATATCAAGTTTTTTATGTGGATTCTTGATCAATGTTAGACGTAGAAGGGATTGGTAGAGAGAATGTGGAGTTTGGTGACGATTTGCCAAAGTGCGTATTTTCTGTTCATGTGCGTATCTGGTTATTCCTTGAGAGAATGAAAAAAAGAAATAGATAATGATGATCCTCATGAAGAGACGAGTGAATCTGGATAATTTGGTGAGGTTTGGTGTTATCTGGTGATTTGGCCACCGTGGACTCGCTGGAGAAGACGACCGGAGTCTTCTCCGACCGCCCTGAATTTTCGCCCTTTAATGTTCAGTTCAAAATAAAGAAGATGATGTGTACACCGTTAGATCATATTGACTCCATTGACTAGGTATGTGAATCCAAGGCTCGTGGTTTCATTTCAGACTTTTGACTTGTTGACTGGTGATGTGGCACCATACTGATTGTCAGATTTGCATACTTCCTGAAGGAATGGCCAGGATTAGGGACTATGGTGATCCATAGTCAAACCAGCCACACACAAGCGTTAATGAAACGCTGAGTTTCATTTAGTGGTCTCTGAGCACGCGTGGCACGCCCCCCTCCCTTAGATGCGTGGACTGGTCTGATGATCCAAGGGCCACGTTATTTTCTGATTTTCTGAATTTGTTTAATTGGTTTTCTTATTTCTTTTAATTCCATTTATCATTTTAATTCATTAAAAATAGAAATAATTGTCATAAAAATATGAAAAAAATCATGATTGATATTTGGCTTGTCCCTGATTCTTGTATGCAATTCGTTTGAGTTTTTGATAAAATTTCCATTTATTGTCTACTTTTCCATTTTTCTTGCTGATTTTTGTGCTATCTCATATTTTAGAGTTGAGTTCTGATTTTTTGCATGTGTTATATAGACACCTTGATAGGTTTGTGTGATGTTTCTTGTTTTTTTAGAAGCTTTTAGTTGTAGTTTTGAGATAGACCTTTAGGATCATTCCATGATGGATTCCTTTTAGCACACCTTGAAATGTAGAAATTGTTTAGTACCTTTAGATTTAGGTTTTGACCTTGAGTTTTATACCATGGATTCTTAACACATTTAGGATCATCTAGGATTTTTGTTAGGATTTTTAGAATTGATTTCTTATTTTCCCCACATTTTACAAGTTGATGATGTTTAGGTGATCCTAATCTAGCTTTCCTCTTAGTTTAGACTTAAAGGTGAACCTTTAGCTAACTTTAGGCTTTTAATTGATCCTTAATAAGATCAAGCTTAGGTTGAGACCTACTAAGAACCTAGATTAGGCCTTGATAGAGCCTTTAATCCCTTTTAGCTTAGGTGATCCTTAACTAATCCTTAGGGTTCCTCCTGAAGCCTCTTAGGAAGATGGTTCTCCCATGAATGGTAGAGTGTCATGGTGGATGCCTTTGGCATACACCATGCTTCCCTTCATTTCAATCTCCCATGAATGGTAGAGTGTCATGGTGGATGCCTTTGGCATACACCATGCTTCCCTTCATTTCAATCTCCCATGAATGGTAGAGTGTCATGGTGGATGCCTTTGGCATACACCATGCTTCCCTTCATTTCAATCTCCCATGAATGGTAGAGTTTCATGGTGGATGTCTTTGTCATACACCATGTTTCCCTTAATTTTAATCTCTCATGAATAGTAGAGTATCATGGTGGATTCCTTTGGCATACACCATGCTTCCCTTCATTTCAATCTCCCATGAATGGTAGAGTGTCATGGTGGATGCCTTTGGCATACACCATGCTTCCCTTCATTTCTAATCTCCCATGAATGGTTGAATATCATGGTGGATACCTTTGGTATACACCATGTATCACCTCATTTCTTGATTATCCATGATTGGTTGAACATCATGGTGGATACCTTTGGTATACACCATGCATCCCATCATCAATTCCATTCTTTAGGATAGATGCCTTGTTTGATTACTTGTGGAATGAATTCCTTATTTGTTATAATTCCTTTCCTTCATTCATGATTTAGTGGTGTTTTGCATTAGGGTAGCTCATGTTTAGGGTAGTCTAAGTGTAGGTGCATGACTGCATTAAGAGGTTGAGTGGGTCTCCCTCTGCTTGCTTGCATTAAGGGTTGAGGTGATCCTCCCCTTGCTTGTGTGTTGTTTTTTCTCTTTCTATCTGAGGTGTTTGTATTGAAAGGTGAGCTGACCCTCCCTTTACTTATCTATTTTGTTTGTGCTCCTTGTTTGATTGCTTAGGGGTTGAGTGAGTCTCCCTCTGCTTGTATTGCTGCATTGCATTTGCATCTTTACTGTTTTCTTTTCTATTTTATCTGCTTTAATGAGTTTTGCAATTGTCTGTTTTGTTTCCCATTAACATGATTCCTTAGGACTCTCATTTCCTTTGATAAGGAAGTGATGATAGACTTTTAGGTTGAAACCTATGCATGATAACATCTAGAAGTTCCCTATTTCAAACTCAACAATAGGATGAATCCATTGCATGACAACAGTAGGAATCTTGATAGTTTCCCCTATAGATGTCGTTCTCCTTCTCATCTCCAAAGCAACAGCAAAATACGTAATAAAGGCGAGTTGGTACAGTACGTTACGAGCCTTAAGCCACTTAGGAAATGGTTGGTGGAGGGTTTCCTTCTATTAATCAGGATGTTTAGTATGGTACCCTTTGGGTGACATGCGACGCATTCACTCCTAAGTCATAGTCTCTAGTACTGTATGAACTACAAACATCCATAAAAAACATTTCTTTCCGTAAAAGACAAAAACAAACTTCAAACCTCTTTTTGCCCCGTGGGCCCTTAATTAGGAAAAAGTTTTCAGGAAAAGAGTGTCGTTAACTCCCAGTTCTACCGCAAACGGTAACGCACGAGACTCCGACGAGCAAGCTGCATACACCAAATTGCTGGAACTATTTGTTAACCTCACTCGGGTAAAAATAGATTAATCAAACCCGTGTTTCGTTATCCCGAACTGTGTAAGCTCTGATATCTCACACCTATTGAGAGTACGTAGGTACAATACTGACATATTGGCGAGCCACCTTCCCCCGTTACCCGTAGTTAGCCGAACTATGTTGACTCTGATTTCTCGTTCTCTGACGAGAATACGTAGGCACGAAGCGCGATGCTTTGCTAAGTTAGTTTTCTTTTCTTTAGAGCCAGCCTTGATAGGTAGATAGATAAAACCAACCCGTCAGATAAACACAACAAGCATGGATCCCATCGAGTACGATGGACGTGAGGGGTGCTAATACCTTCCCCTTGCGTAGCCGACTCCCGAACCCAGACATGGTTGCGATGACCTTGTCTTATACCTTTTCGTCAGGTTTTTCCGATCGTTTCCTTTCCCTTTCTGTGGGATAAATAACGAAAGGTGGCGACTCTTCTGTTTTTCCGGCACCTTATTTTTGCAGTAGCGACAACTACAATGGTATCGTGTTAAATGAGGAATCCACCAAGTATGAGAAGATATGTAAAACTCGGTGCTACATTATGATATTATTTTTCCATTTTTTATTTCCAGATAGTACTAGAAATACAATAAAATATTATGTATTTACCATTGTTGAAAAACATTAATAGAGTGTGCACATATAATTGGCGTTCAGCTGTCCTCGCCCATCTATATAGTTTATTATGTAAAAATGCAAAAAAAAATTCTTGTACTTTTTATGACTGCGCTTATCTCCTTCAAGCGTGGAGTTGGTCTAGGATGCCAACACTTGCTCGAATCAACTGCAATCCATTCATATTCCCATACGCTAACAAGTAATTTTATTTTCAATACGAGTATACAAACAATGTTTCTTTGTAACTTAATTATTTGTGCAATGTTTCTTAGTAACTAATTTATTTGAGTTTCTTTTTTTTAGGTGGTCTATTCTGGGAAGGAATTACCAAAGATGTCCTAGGAACTCCATCATCATGTACCGCAACCTTATTGAACACATTGGGCCAGACGATCTAATTCATCTACCATTACTTTGTCTAATTGATAAACACATACTTGTATTTCTCATTACATATATTGTTAATGTAGTTTGTCTGGATGGCGTACGAGGGTCTCGACCACCAGCCCAACGCTAATGATGATGCCGTGTGGACATCTAAAACACCTATTATTCAGTTCACTACAGTGGAGATGCACCACAGTGACATGGTGAAACTACAGTTCGGGATGCATCAGGATATTCCAGATGCGCCAACGTCATTGGGAAACTAGCATCAGCTAATAGGTGAATACACATTGGAGTGCAAATCATTGGAAGGACTTTGCGAAAGAGATGTGTCTGCATTGGAAGAACCTACATCAACACATCTTAACCGACCCTATTGTGGAAGAGGCTAGACCAAGTTATCAATATATGATTTGGTTTAGGTCAGTTACAACCTCACAACAATTTATGTCTGAGCCGACATATTTGATTGACCCAAGGAAACGTGCGTCTTCCTCAAACCTACAACAGCAACCCAATGCCCAACATCGAACACATGTTATACCCAACATCCAACTATGCCCACCCAATCAATCTTCCAAAACCGCAACCCATACATGCCACCAACCCAATTACAACAACAAGAGCCTTACCCCAACCGCCAGCCTTCCAAAACCGACACCACTTTTGCATATAGCCCTGATACATATTTTGACCCTACCCCATCCACCTATAGCCCAAATAACTCTTTTGACCCCACACCAGACAGTCAATCTTCCTACCAACAAAATACCTATCCACCTTTTGACTACCAAAGCCCACAACAACCAATACATCGTTTCCAAACTGATTCGATGTACCAATTCAGACAATCATACCATATACACCAAACCCAACCTCCCAGAAAAAACTACGAAAACATGAGCATTGAACTTAATTACGGAAGCGTCGTTTGCAGCGACTAACCTGACTTTTGGGGTCAAATGCTTCAAAATTTATCTGATACGTCGGGGCCATCTCAACAAATGCCTCTTCCACAAGTAAACACGCAAAGACCAGATACACCTTAACAACCTCGTGGTAGACCTCGACGCTGCGTGAATCCTCCCCAATGTGGTACTGGTGGTCGCTTAGATATAGTCAACCATTAATTTTAGTTTTTTTCATCTGTTGTACAATATTGAAGCTTTTTTATATTATAAATATTATAATTTATTATTTCTTTTATTTATATTTTTTTTATATAATATTTAAAATAAAAAAAAATTATTACTTTTTTAATTATACGTGACAAAAATTAAATATTAAATATTAAGAATTAATTAAAGGTGATAAAATATAACAAAAATCAAATATTCAAAAAAAAATTACCCTACAATTGATGCGCCATCCCATATGGCGACTCAGAGTTTTGAATTGGTGATGACAGTAACCATTACCAATTGGTGTGAAGACTAACCGCTTAAAGTTTGTTCGTTGTTTGGTTTGGAAACTAACCGCTTCAAGCTCTGTTTATTGTTTGGTTTTGAGAGTAAATGCTTCAAGCTCTGTTCGTTGTTTGGTTTAGAGAGTAAATGCTTCAAGTTATTTTCATTTTTTGGTTTGGAGAGTAACCCCTTTAAGTTATGTTCTTTGTTTGGTAAGAAGTTAACTTGAAAAGTTCATTTACTTGTATAATGGGATTTATGGGCTTAACCTTCTAAAAACTATCAAGATATAGTGAATACTATCAAGATCAATTCTTTGAGGAAAGGAGTATGTCACTTCATTAGACCTAACCTCTATAAATCTACGGTGTCATCTCTCCTCCATTATCTCTTTTATTTTCTACTTAATTTCTTTACTTTGAATTTTTGTTGCATACTTATTCAAACATTTTTGATAAAATATTTTTAAACTCTGATTTCAAAAATGATTTTGTTTTAAATAAACTATTATTTTTAAACCTCCATAATTTACCCACCATATCTTGTGTCTGAAGTGTCACATGTTCAATAAGTGGCATTAGAACCTAACTCCTATTTAAAGACTAATCGTCTCGGGAGGAAGATCACTTCCAACACTTCTATTATCAAGTGGACTTTGTTAAACAAACATCCACCATTTAATGGTGATATGTTTGAGCTATGTAATCCTAGATTTAAAATATTCATCTAAAATTTTGATTTTGAATTGGAGGAAATAATAACCAATGATTTGATTATCCCTACTCATTGCATAAGTGGTGAAGTAGTGGAGAAACCAGATTTCCTTTAGACCGTATAGGAAAAGAGAAAGTTTGAAATTGACTTTAAAACTAAACTTTTTCAGTTATGTCATTAAATGAAATTCAACTTTTCTATGTGCTAAATTGTAATTCGGCCAACGAAATATGGGACACACTTGAAATGATATTAGTTTCTTCAATTATTCAACGAAAGAGAATGAAAACATGATGCAAAGAAGATAAATGTAAATTACTCCTTCCTAAATGTTCTTCAACCTTTAAAATTTTAGAAAATAATGTTAGAACTATTGTCGCTAACAAATATATAAGGATTAAGAATTGGAATCACAACCCTGGTCTAATCCTCAAATCAAAATATGTAAATATTCACGCTTTTTAGGAAAAATATAAGAAAGAAGAAATTAAATAAGTTGATACAACAATTATAGGATGAAGGAATGAGCTCTAATGAAGAATAATCTCTAGCAACTTCATCAAAGAACTCTTTTAAAAAAGAAGAAAAATTAACTCCAGTAATCCCCTTCAAAATGGAGAAACCTCATCAAGAAAGAAATATGAAGAGAATAATTTTCGAGAAAAATTATCAACATTCCATATCCTTATAGACTCATCATCAAGAAAAAAATTTAGAAGAGTCATCCTCTGATTGACTCTTCAAAGAATCTTCTAATGAAGAAGACGAACGAATTTGTTTGAAAGTCTCTCACGGAGAAGATGATTGTGAGGTAACTAAGCTATCATACAAATAATTGTTTAAATTAAACTCTAAGCTAATCAAGGAACATGATAAGATTGAAAAACATAATGTAGATCTTATAGAATATACTGAATTTCTTGAAAATAGTAAGGAAACACTTAAGTATCAAATAACTAATAGTATAAACCAAGCTTAAACAAATGAGGCTTGCGTCTCAATGAAAAAAGGAAGTAAAAGATCTTCATGAAATTATAAGTAAATTTACTGAGGGGGAAAATCAGATTTGATTCTATCAAATCAAAGGCATTCTTTGAATAAAACTAGATTACAGTTTAAATTTAATATATCACATACTAAAGAGTATAATAGGAAGAAACTGAATCGCCCTACTTAAAAATTCTCTTGCTGTGAGAGATTTGGCCACTTAGATCCATTTTGTTTTGATAAATTAAGAAGGTCTAGAGGTAGTAACCCTAGACCTCTTAGAACTACTAACACACTAGGACCTAAGAAAATTTTGATACCAGAAGTGAAAACCTAATGTGTTTTGTAGGGATGTTTTGCAGCTTTAGTAAAGTTATGGCACATATTAAATGAAGTTGTGCAAAGCAAAATGTATACTTCTAATGATAATTGATGTTCCTCGTAGTGTTTGATTATTGATGGTTGTGATCCACAAGTGTTTGTTGATGGTGTATATCAATGGTTGTGATCAAAAAAAAAATTTATGGAGGAGGATCTCAACACTCGTGATTTGTGATGATTAATTAACCTCTTTGTAGGTTGAGAACATAAGTCTGTAGTGGAGCTATGTATCTCATATTTTTAACCAACTCTCGTACGCAATGATTCATAGAGAAGAACATATGCAATTATTTTTTCTCCCTCTAAATGGGAATATTATATCAACCTTACATGATATTTAAGGTACTAGGCTTCCTTGTAAACTAAATCACAATTGGTGTACTAGGAGATATTCATGGTATGATGAATTTCACTAGTAAACCATTTTTAACTTTTGGCGATCTTGTAAAACGGTAACCAGACACTTTAAATCACTTGTTCTTCCTAATCTTACTCCTCCATCAGGACGGCCACAAATTTCTTGCAAGATGAAGTATTGGCTACCTAGGAAAGTGGGGTTACCATTTGGGTCCAATACTTGCTCATCACCCTCATTTGAGAAATCTAGTGAAAGATTTGTTGTGAGGAATCAACATAGAGAATAACATTCTCTGAGAATCACACTATATGATAATTGTTACAACACATAATATACCTTCAATGACCCCAAGCCCTTAGTACACTCACACTCTCTAAATCAAATATTTAATTACATCTTATAACACATTAATACAAGAGTATAAGAGAACAAAAAATTCAAATACAAGCTTAAGGTGTTTTTGACTGATGCATATTATAATGAAGAACTTGAATCCATTATATGACTTTGGACTCCCTTTTCCTTTACAAAATTAGGCGATGTAGGACTTCTTCAACATGTATATTTTCAACCAACCATAACAATCTCCACCTTAAATGAAAATAATACATAAGCTTTCATTGTCTTCACCGACAATCATAGTCCAAAAAAACTATCATACTCCACCAAAAAGAGCATAGTCACTTGAAGCTAAATCACTCCAAGAATTTCACACATCTTCACCGACAATCATATACTATATCATGAAGAATATATTTCACTTAAATTTAAACCACTCAAAGAATTTCACACTGTCATGACCGACAATCATATACTCTATCATAAAAAATCTATTTCACTTAAAGCTAAACCACTTCAAGAATTTCACATGTCAAAAACTAGGTTAAAAATTTATAATACAACTTCAATATTTGCAAAATGCTCTTTAACCACCAACATAATCTAATAATACACCTTGCATTAATGTCAATCAATGATCATGCACTAACCACTAACCAACACCTTTTATAGTACTGATTTAGTCAACACACTTGTGACTTGAACTTTCCACTAGTTAAAAACAATTCTATCATCAATTTCCTCTAACTCGAACAACACATTGGAACTTGTGACTATAACTCAAAAACTCTTTTACAACACCATTCTTACTTTCTTATATGTAAGATCAGAGAAAGATGCACCTACAAAGCATACTAAGAGATCATATCCCCTGATCAAACCAAAAGCTCTAATATCAATTGTTGCAAAGTCTGGGAAAATCGGGATCACTAATGGAATAAATGATCCGGGACCATAAGAGAGGAAGACGTCTCATCTCCATCCAAAATCTTAATGCATTAGTTATATGAGTCATATCTCTTATAAATCAAATATTCCACTCATTTATTGGTAATGCAAAACTTTACCACACACTCTTGCACCCAACAATCTCCCCGCAAGTGTGAATTCATACATTCTATAATAGTATCCAACATTGGGTCTAACTTCTGCTCTCCTACCAAATTGAACCATGACTCTGATACTACTTGTTGGGAGGAACCGACATAAAGAATAACACCTCTAGATAATAAAACTATGTGAAATTTGTTACAACTTATAATATACCCTCAACCACCCATAGGCCTCCAATACATCCATAACTTCCAAAGCAAATATTTAACTATATCTTACAACACTCAAATATAAAATTATAAGTGAACAAAGAAAGTCAAGTACAAGTTTAAAGAAAAAATGATGCACTATTGTAATGAACAACTTGAATATATTATTTAGTTTTAGACTCCATTTTCTTTTATAAACTAATATATGTGAAATTTATTCAACATATATATTTTCAACCAATTCAACAAAGTTGGTGATAAAAACAAAGAGGGAAAAAGGAAAGGGAGAGTGATAAAACATATTTCATGGTTAGATAATTAAGGATGTTTTTTTTTGTTTGTGATTTTATTGGCCAAATATGCCTTTATATATAATAGTAATGAAGTGAATAACCCATTTTTAGTAACTAGCATCCAAACGGGCACTCTCGTGCCCGTTTGTCCGCTTTTTTAATAGAGATACGCGTCAATACATAAACGGTATTTTTTTATACATTTTTTTTGTATTTTAAACATATATACATTTTATCTATAAAGGCCAAATTTAGAAAATACATAATCGTAAATTGTCGTTTTTGAAATTTCAAATTATATTTAGGTGCGTTTTTGTATATAACACCTTACTGTATTGCATCATTTGAGCATAATAACTAACATTTAATAAGTTTTGTCCATGGTTTTGATTGCACAAAATTTATGTTGTTTGGACGCTAATATTGACTTATGACATTCTCTCTTGGCATGTTTCAATATTTGTGTAGAATGTACATTAAACTAAATGCACACTATAAATTATGGATTATTAGAGAGAATTGGCATGTCAAAAATTAGAATGCGCATTAAGCTCTAATGAGAAACGTAGGGCTTCCTAGAATACGCAATTTATATAGACATCCTACGTTTCAATCTCAAGAGTGCTCCTATAAATTATGTGCGCATGTTTTTTTTAGTGCACGCTAGGGGCAATCCACTTTTTTATCAAAAGAATCTATATAGTATCACCTTTGAAGGGAGAAAAGTTTTTCTTTCAATTATTGTTATCTTATGTCAAAAGTCCAACCAGTTGGAAATATCTACTTACAAGCAATGGAAATTTGTTTAATATATTTAAAAGATCAGTTGAGGATAGAGGATTTCTAGAGACTGATCATAATATTCGTGATTGTTTGATTGAGACTACGACTCTCCAAATGTCATATGTTTTAAGGAGGTAATTTGTGATGAAACTAATATTTTGTGAACCTATTCCTATACCAATAAAAGTATGCTTAATTTTAATAACTTTCTCCAATCACAAAATTGCCTATATGTCTTTTATTATTCTAAAACGTGTAAGATATCAAAATTATTTTACTTTGAATATTCATAATGCATATTTAAATTAGCATGAACATCATTAAAATAAATAAGCACATTTTCAACATATTAGAGGTATTGGTGACATCAAACGTACAAATTCTAACTATAAGCATCAAACTAATATTTAAAATAAGTGATTTAGTTTGATTCAATAACCAAATTTTGTAATTAATTTTTAATAGGTAGTTGAAATGGAATTGGAGGCCATATTTATTTATTTAATAAAAAAATATATATTAATTTATAAATTATTATAGAGATAGATATATATTTTAAGAATGAGACTAATTGTTATGCACTGTCATTGTAATAAGTTTTACATTGTTAATACATCACAACTATCCGTTGGTATTACTTTTCAAGTGGTTAGAAAAAAAGTCAAAGCATTTAAATAAATCAGCGGTTGAGATCAATTGACAGTGTAAAAAATCTTTACACTGACAATGCATATCAATTAAATTCTTTAAGAATAATGTTGCAAACACATGATTATAGAAAATTAGAAAGAAAATCAACACATTGAAACAAATTTAAAATTTTTGTAGACCATTAAGTACACAATTAATCTCCATTAAAATTTATAAAAAAAAATAATATTTGTTGAATGAAAGAAGATGTGGAGTGTTCCGACAAAATAATATGTAACGTCTATCCATTCTTGTATATCTGTTAAACTCTCTCCCATTTTCCTTGAATATACAAAGCTGAATGCAAACAAAAAATATGATAATTACATAGTTGAATAGTATTTTACATGAACAAATTGGTTTTAGGGTGGGTGTATCCCTCAACCTGAAAAATTATGTCAGTACATTTAAAAAAGCATTCTATAACCTTGGCTTTTCTAGAATTGTGTCATTGGCTTGTCTACGTAGTAGCATTTCCATGTGATAACATTCCCATGATTGTTTTGGATCTATGTGCTCCCTAACTTTCTTCTTATATAACACTTTCCATTTCACTCAAAATCTAAATAAATTTAAACTCATTTTTATCTTCACCATGTTTTAACATTTAACTACAGTTCATTTTTTTTTCTCTCATTTCTTTAACCTCTCTCCTCTTTATGAGAAATCAATAATAATAATAAAATTGAAAAGACACAAAATCAAATTTAAAAAGAATTGTTGATGCAATTTTTCTACAAAGACAACTTTCTCTTTGACTCTTTCTCTCTCGACTCCAATAGCATTCACTGTCACAAAAAGAATAATTCAATAAATTAAAAGTACAAAAATATAAGACATATTAAAAACTAAATTGAGAAAATATTTAAAAATTTCAACACTAAAACAATCAATTAAAATGCCTGACATAAGAAGAATGAAAGTGATGATAGAGGTTGTAACCATAATATGGAAGACAAAAAATAGAAAGAAAAAAAAGAGATGTGAGAAGAATTGACAGTTCCATAAACCTTGACAACATGAGCACTCTTATAAATTTTCATTTGTATATATAAAAATCGTGTATTTAATTTAGAGAGAAAATTTTCCATTGGATTTTGTTTTGCTTCAGGAAATTTATGTTCTTATTTTTCTCTTTCTTATACCTTTCAGATGGTTATTATATGTCTATCTCTTCCACATTAACCTCTAAGTGGCTATTGTATGTGGAAGTTACTTAAACTAATTCTTTGAATTATAAAATATAGAGTAAGTAAAGGGTAATTATAGAATAGAAAATAGGCCATGTTAAAATTGGATATTCCCTTTATATATATATATATATATATATATATATATATATATATATATATATATATATATATATATATATATATATATATATATATATATATATATATATATATATATATATATATATATATATATATATATATATATATATATATATATATATATATATATATATATATATATATATATATATATATATATATATATATATATATATATATATATATATATATATGTATATATGTATATATATATATATATATCTGTGTGTGTGTGTGTGTGTGTGTGTGTGTGTGTGTGTGTGTGTGTTCTGGACTAGGCCCCGGGCTGAGTTATGCTGCCCCAGCCCAATAATGCTCCACCAGGCCCTGCCCGGTCCGAGCTACCGCGTCGGGCACAAGATCCCCGACTTGTTAGAATGACCTCCCCGCGGGGGAGAACCGTCCCAACCAGGCCGGGCAACTGAATCGCGCGAGCGACCAAGCACCGCCCTCCGCGGGCGGTATTCCCATGCCGTCAAGCCAGACCCCCGAGGAATCTCTCGGGCTCCCCTCCGCGGGGAGAACAACATGCCAGACGCACGTTCTCCACGTGCTCCCCTCCGCGGGGACACGTCATCTCCCAACTGCCCACCTCCGAAAGATCAGGTCAAACCCACTTTCCGGAGATCACGGGACAATTGGACTAGGGCGAAGACCACGTTCTGGTCTTCACTACGCCATGTAAGCCCTATCAGTCATTAGGGTTGGGCCTGGTCATCCAGCCCACCTCAAATGACCGTTGGCCCAGCGCTGGGGTCTCTCTATAAATACCCTCTTCCACAAGAGGGCCAGGTAATTCACTTCTTACCCCATTTCTGTACTCTGCTCCCACTCTGCCCAATTCCTTACTTTGGCATCGGAGTTTCTTGCAGGTACACCCCCCTTTTCCTCCTCATCACCGGTGAACAGGTAGCAGTCCAACAGCGTGTGGTCAGCCCGTAATCCCCTTCTGATCAGGTCAGATCAATATGTATAGATAACATAAGCGTGTGTTTTGAAATCATATCCTCTCCTGCAATTTTCCTACTATTGTTTCTCCTGCGCAAGTTTCAAACAATAGATTAATCTTATGGCGAGAAACAAAGATAATTATAGGAGAGAGATAAACTCATGTATGTCATCTTCTTCGATCTTCTTGAAATTTATTCACCATTTTTATTTAAGATTTCATTATAATACAACAGTTTAAAAACTAATAGGTGAAGAAAAAAAGACAAACTTATAAAATAAATTCATTTCTCTTCTCTTGCACTACACCACCATTTCTCTTGTAACCAAAAATTAATTATTTTTAAAATTTCTTAATACAGCACAACACTACTGTACGAAATAAATTGGAAATATATACTGATCCAATTTAAAAATATTTTTAAGAATAATTATAAAAATAGAATCAACATATATTTTCTAATTTAAAAAATATTTTCTAAAAAAGTAAATATAGTATAATTGTTTTATGTTGTTGAAATATTAATAATATATAGTAAGTACTTGAGCGCGATGCCAAAAAGAATATTTATGGATTTCATTGTAGATTGATGTTAAATAAAGTTCTAAGTATTTGGAAAAGTTTAAAGATGACCAATGAATTACTACAAGAAAAATGGATAATTACAACAGTTAGTTTTGGAAATTTACCACGATTTGAACCATCTCAATGGCCCCTGTCGCGACCATTGTAGTAAATGGTTAATTACGATGGTTATAATATGAAATTAGTTCATGTTTGCATTAATATATAAATGTCTTGATATATATATATATATATATATATATATATATATATATATATATATATATATATATATATATATATATATATATATATATATATATATATATATATATATATATATATATATATATATATATATATATATATATATATATATATATATGTATATATATATATATATATATATATATATATATGTGTATATATATATATATATATATATATATATATATATATATATATATATATATATATATATATATATATATATATATATATATATATATATATATATGTATGTATATATATATATATATATATATATATATATATATATATATATATATATATATATATATATATATATATATATATATATATATATATATATATATATATATATATATATATATATATATATATATATATATATATATATATATATATATATATATATATATATATATATATAGTTTGTCTATATATATATATATATATATATATATATATATATATATATATATATATATATATATAGTTTGTCTTGAGACGATGCAAGACAATGCTTCGTCTACTTGAATGTGTGAGTAAGCTTGCAACATTTTCCACGAATGTGTATTTTTAAATGCATTCTGTTGTGATGTAAACATTCCCTTTTCCACTTGTTTTGGGTAGCAAGCAGTATTTTTCCGTCGATTGAGACAAAGTATCTTTCGCTAAAATAGACCAACAAATATATATTTTCTACCTTGAACTGCATAGCCTTGAGTTCTCCATCGCACCCGGAGATACGTATGAGCGAGATTCAATGTCTTGTTAAACACCCTAATAAAAAACAAACATTTTTGTCATATTCTTTTCCCTTTTAATAACTTGAGAAGCCTAACATTTCAATGCTATCACTAACTCACACAACTAACTTAATGGTTTTCATTGAGTACAACAGGCGTGAGGGGTGCTAATACCTTTCCATTGCATAACCTACTCCTAAACCTTGTTTTGATTGCGATAACCATAACATTGTCCTAATTTTTAGGTTTTATCGATATTTCTCATTTCCTTTTTAGGAATAAATAAAGTACAACGACGACTCTGTTTAGTCCATCCAGCGAGCGTGCGATGCACTTCGAGAGCATCATGTTCTCATTTTTCGAGGCATGACAGATGATGAATTTGCTGGAGATTCTTCCCCTAATTGGTCAAGCCTACTTGTGTTGTTGTCTGATTATGTTAGTTTACTTGTGTTGCTTTCCTTTATCTTATTGTTGTTATATCTATTGTTATATTATTATATAATATATTGTATGGTTCCATTATGCTGTGGTATTAGAGTGATACTCTGATTGCAAATCTTGTGGGAAAAACTCTCTACCGGAGTCTAGAGTGAAAAGATAAGACATGACGAGGTTGAGTAGTGGTGGTCCCCAACATTTAGTTCTCGTGATGATCGATATGAGAACCTCACTTAGAGTAGATTCTTTGAAAATGTTGTCGCTCGACATGTAGTTGTCATATGCTTCAATGTATTGGATCCATGATTCTAAGGACCTTTGTAGAACCTTTAAGCCTTTGACCTACTAGGAATGATGGTTGCGTAGTGCTAGCCCCCGAGATTGGATTTTACATTTCTAGTGTTTGTTCTAATATTGGGAGTGATGAACATGTTGGTGAAGGTAAAAAAATGTTTGTTTTTGTCTAGAGACATAGCAAAAGACCCTTATAAACTTATTTTTGTTCCTGCATCCTTTGATACTCGATTAATTAAGTTTGTGGTTTGAGGTCAATTTGTCTTGTTAGGTATAGCTAGCTAGCTGAAAATAATAAAATAAATGAAATCAATACAATGTATTAATTCCTTCTGTAAACCTATTTTGTTTGTGTTTTCAAGTTTTTTTCTTTTTTTTCTCTCCTTCTCTCTTTCAAAATTTATAATTATTAAGAAAATATTTAAAAAAGAATATTGACATATTAGTATAATTTAGTTTAGAGAAATACGATTGATGGTTATAATCTAACTTAAAATATTATATTATTTAATCTTAGACATGTAATTTAGATATCCAAAAACACTTCGATGAGATGGTAAGGATTTATTCTTTCTTAACCAGATTTCTTGTGTTCAAACTCAGTTTGATATTTTATAACACATGAAATTGGTTAGTTTGGATTTTACATTTTGGTTTTTGTTCTAACATTGGGAGTTATGAACATGTTGATGAAGGTTAAAAATGTTTACTTATGTCTAAAGATGAGTTAGAAGAACCTTAGGAAATTTTTGTTGTTCCTGCTTCCTTTGAAACTGAAATAATTAGGTTTGTGGTTTGAGTTTAATTCCTCTAGCTAGCTATAGATATCTAGATCATCGTCTTGTTCTATGTAAGCTTAAAATAATAAAATAAACGGAATCAATTAAATGTATAATTTCTTCCTTAAACTTGTTTTGTTTGTGCGTACATGCTTTTGTTTCTTTTTTTTTCTCCTTCTCTCTTTCAAAATTCATAATTATTAAAAAAATATTTAAAAGAGAATATTGTGATATTTGTAAAATTTAGTTTAGTGAAATTTGATTGATGTTTATAATCTAAATAAAAAATATTATCTTATTTCATGTGACACGACTTGGACTTGTCATTTAGAGACCCTAAAACACTTTTATGTGATGGTAAGGATTTTTAGCTTCTTAACCAAATGTCTTATGTTAAAACTCAGTTTGATATTTTCAGGCACATTTGATATATTGATACGTGGAATAGGTTATTAGTATGCTATTTTTTCTAACATTGGGAGCTAGAACATGATGGTAAAGGTGAAAAACGTTCGTTTTTGTCTAGAGACGAGTCAGAAGACCCTTATGAATTTGTTTTAGTTTCTACTTCGTATGAAACTCTAATAATTAAGTTTGTGGGTTGAATTCAATTTAACTAGATAGATCATACTCTTACTTTGTGTAAGCTTAAAATAATAAAATAAATAGAATCAATTAAATGCACTAATTCATTTCTTAAACTTGTTTTGTGTGTGTTTGCATGTTTTTATTTCTTTTTTTTTTCTTCTCTCATTATCATTTTTAAAATTAATAATTATTAAGAAAATATTTAAAAGAGAATATCACAACTTTAGTAAAATTTAATTTAGAGAAATATGATTAACAGTTATAATCTAAATTAAATATTATTATATTTTATAATAATAATACTTGTCATTTAGAAACCAATAAGCACTTCGATGAATTGGTGAAGATTTTTTCTTCTTAACTAGATGTCTTATATATTCAGACTCGGTTTGATATTCCTTGACACATTGGATATTTTGAAACATGCAATTGGTTATCACTTTGGATTTCAGACTTTTGTGTTTATTTTAACATTAGGAGCTATGAACATATTGGTGAAGGTGGAAAATATTTATTTTTGTCTAGAGTTTTATTAGAAGACCTTTATGAATTTGTTTTTGTTCCTACCTCCATTGAAATTGGAATAATTATGTATATGGTTTAAGTTCAATTTATATGGCTACATGCCCCTGCTCTATGTAAATTTAAAATAATAAAATAATATAATCAATACAATGTATTAACTTCTTCTTTTAAGTTATATTTTTCTGTTTGCATGTTTTTTTTTTCTTTTTTTTCTCTCTCATTCTCTCTTTCAAAATTCATAATTATTAAAGAAAATATTTAAAAGAGAATATTGCGATATTATTAAAATTTAGTTTAGTGAATTACGATTGATAGTTATAATTTAAATTAAAATAGTATCAAATTTTATTGTCATAAGACTTAGACATGTCATAGAGATACGAAAAAACACTTCGATGAGAGGGATTACATTACGGGTGACCTCTCGTTGTCACGTAGGGCGTGGTTGTATATGCGCAACTTACAATCACGGTCTTACGACCGTTGTAGAAAACTTGAAGGCGCGCTATATGATCGCAGTTTCTTTAACTAATCGTGGTGGTATATACCTTTAGGTAAATAATATTTTATAACGATTATTATAAATAACCATTGTTGAAAGTAAACAGGGTTTATTATATAATATGTAAATTGCTTATTTTTCAATAAACCTCACAACAACATACATCCATTCAAATTGATGAAGAAGTATATAATCAGAAAATTAAATTATTCTTAAAAACCAACTTACACAAACCACTGTTTTCCAAATTGCATGTGTCTTATAATTCATTTCTCACTCTTTAACATATAGAATATGTTTCAATGGTCTAAATCCTTCATCACATCAATTCCTTCTATTCTAGTTTAATTTGAATAATATCAATAAATTATTGTTATTCAAATTAAACTATAAGAGAATATATGGATGTGTTAAAGGACTCAGGTGATTGAACCACATCTTATATGTTAAAAAGAAGGAGATGAACGATGAGACGAATGCAATTCAAAAAATATTGATTGATATAAGTTGATTTTCAAATACAACTTAATTTTCAGATTATAAGTTTCTACGTCAACTTAAATGAAATGTATTTTTAGTGAAGGGTTAGTGAAGCAAACAATCTACATAGCATATAATAAACTCAACTTCATACAACATTATACAAAAACACAAGATATTATGTAATGTTTTGAGAATTTTATAAAGAACAAAACATTGCTAACTCACAAGAAGCTTCTTTCTTGTGACTTAACAATGTTTTGTTCTTTAAATTCTTAAAACTTTAATCAACAACAACAACATACAACAACATTTATCAACAATACAATAACTTATAACAAAATAAGGTTCAACGACAACAATAACAACATACAACAACATAAGATATATATTATGTAATATTTAAAGAACACACATTTTTAAGCTAATCGTGGATCTGGAACAAATTATGATTTTCATCTAGTTTATGAAGCTATGAAGAAGAAGTACAAGGTGAATGAAGTTAACACAATAACTTCATACTTCTTGTATTTTTCTTCATAGTTACACAAATCATATGTATCATAGGCAAAGTACACATTTTGTTAAGGTGGTGAAGACGAATCTGAAAAAATGAGAATATTCACCAAATAAAAAAATGAGAACTTATTTTTAGCAAAAAATGTAAACGAAATCGAATGATAAGTTTAATGAATAAACCTGAAATATGATAAAAAAAATATCATAACGATTGGTGAAGACAAATCTAAAGGTTTAAGAAAGTTTAAAGAGTGACATCCATGTTAGGGTTATCTTACGAGAGAGAAGAGTGAAATATGTTAGGATTTTCATTTGAGAGAAACGATTGTTATGTACTAAAAGATAGATATTTTTATTTATATAGTAAAAATATCACATTTAATCACGGTTAGAAAAAAACCCGTAATATAATATATCACTTTTTATCACGGTTAGAAAGAAAAATTGTGATATAATTTTAAGCTTTTACAACGGTTATTTAATAAAACCGTAGTTAAATCTCTCACAATTTATTTATTTATTTATTAACCCCAATTGTTAGAGAAGTATTAATTATAGTTATTTTTTATTACAGTTAGGATTGTTATTTTTATTTTTGCTAGCTTGTACTATTTTTATAGAGAGTCAAGAGGGCAGAATACATAAATTATTTCATTACCTATTGTCATTATTCTCGAAATTTATTAACAATAACATGTGATATAAGGGTAGAAATCGACATCAAAATAACATTTTTGAAATATTTTCTTAGAATCATAATGGTTGCTTTACCTTCCAAACCAATAAAATAGTGAAATTTTTATGATGTTTGTACGTAATAGTTCAAGGTGACAGCTGTATGGTACAAGAAAGATTAAAGTTTGGGCTCCTCATGGAATGCATGCAAACATTCTTATAAGATTAAAGTATTGAAATAAAAATATATAATATTATTGTGAACCAATAGTTATCCACGTTTGTGAATTTTGAACCACATCAAGAGTATCATAACATTATATATAGAGAGAGTGAACTGTTTTATTCAAAATTGATGATTATTTTTTTTTAACTTAAGAAGAAAATTATGTTAGTCTTAAAAAATTAGAGAGAAAAAGCAATAGAAAGTGATAAAGTAAATAAAACAGATAGAGTTAGAGTGATGTTACAAAAGATTTTTTTGAGATATCACTATAATCAAGGATCAACCCTAAGTTCATACCTTTTTTTTAACCTTAATTTAGAATATATTCACGGAAAAAACACATTTTTTTTACAAATGATATAGTCTTACTTGGAGAGTCGAAAAGAGGATTTAAATGAGATGTTGAAAATGACACTACTTAAAATAACACATTTAACCTCAGACGCGAAGTTCATTTAACCTCAGTTACAAATGCGAGATACTGAAGGGAGTCAAGAAACTCTCTACTATACCCCTTTGATTTTAGAATAACCAAGGAGCGATAGTTGAAATCTTCATTGATTCGATCCCCAACAATATTTTTTTTACTCATTACATTGTTTACACATAATATTAATAAATCAATTTGTTTACAAACTATATTGTTTACACAGAATATTAATAAACTAATTTGTTTACACAGAATATTAAAGTAAAAATATATAACAAATTTTGACTCGTATTCAATTGTCAATGAAGAACAAATGCTAGCTCTTGGGAGAATAACAAATGTTGGATCCTTGTTTCATTGAATCTTGGAAAAGAACAATTGTTGAATATTGCATGCATTTTTTTATATAAACAAAAAGGTTAGATGAATAAAATAAGTATCCAATTAAATGGTTATTTAAGAACACAAACCTTGAACCCAAATAATTTTCTGCTACTATAGTCCATCGTAGAGAACTTTTCTAAGCTTCTCTATGTTTGAAAGTTTTCATGTCAAAGATTTCATTATTAAATTTGATATTCATAATGCTTTTATAATGTCTTTTAGGTTTCATACAGATCACTAATAGAAGTGTTATGGACTGGGCCAAGACATAGCCCACAATCGAGCAGGCCTAAGCCCCACTGAGCTTTGGTCCAATAGGACCACACCGACGAGCAGGGACCCGTCGGGGCACAATATTCCTCCCCCATCGGGCATAGACCCTCAGCTGTCGGGCAGGACCCTCGCTGCCGGTCAGCCACCCTTTGTCCTCCCCTTCGTCGGGCAGAGCCCAGTCTTCCTGGGGAGCTCCTCGAGCCCTCCGCCCACGTTCTCCACGTATCCCTTACGCAGGGACATGTCATAAAGTAAATACCCATGCCCTGGAGATTCGGTCTTCCTCCTTTCGGATAGCGCGAAACAGTTACCATATGGCAAAGACCATGTGCTGGTCTTCGCGACGCCACGTCAGCCCTAGCAGTTACTAACATTGGGCCTGGCAGCCCAACCCAGTGCTAGGTAACCGTTGGCCCTGCGCTGGGGGCTTACTATAAATACCCTCTTCACTAGAGGGTCAGGTAACGTATCTTTCTTACTCTCTCTCTGTACTTGCTTCCACTCTGCTCGCCACTTACTTTGGCATTGGAGTGCGTTTCAGGTACACCACCCTCCTCGTCCATACCTACGGTGAACAACTAGCATATCAGCGATGCGTGGCAGGTCATAGATCCCCTTCTGGTCAGGTACGATCAAGAAGTGTCTTGAGCGTTGATACTCATTAAATAGACGACAACGATTTGCTTAAGGACGATGAAGAAACTCAATAAACACACTT